>VZRU01010608.1:272981-439936 GCA_013398155.1 Pedionomus torquatus
AAGCTGTCAAATACAGCTACGTCCCTGCTTCCTTCTGCTAGCCCCAGGTGCTCCTTGCACTAACTCTCCTGCCTGCAAAGGAAAGGTTCACCCAGCACCAGCACAGGGCACTGGCAGCGGTTCAATACTGTGGGATCTGGCATCAGTGCCATCCTTCTTCTCTAAATTCCAAGCACTTCCACGATGTGATAATTTTTGCCTCTCTGTGTCATACCCAAGGGTGTGTTTCTGCATATCCCAGTGAGCTGAAGGCAAAATAGACCTAAAAATCCCACAGACAGGACGTTGGTCAGATGTTCTGTTCAATTATTAATTGCACAAAGTCATGAGGGTACAAAAATAACTCCATTCTCTGGGATTCACAGGGCTTTGGCATATGTTTAATGACAGCAGCTCTACAGCTTCTGCCTTAACATCCCCAAAACCCTTGGGGTGATCAGCTTCAAGCACCCTGGGATGGAAGTGGTGCTTCAAAAGATCTCTCTAATCTTTAGTTGGTGGAAGATGAGAAAATGAAGAAACCTCTGCTTGTGCCTTGCAGGGAGGACACAGTTCTGCAGTATCTGTCTCAGCAGCTGCTCAGCACAGGAGCAGAGCTATAAACACGACTGTTTCTTTCGGTCAGCATCAGCTCTCCGCTTGCTTTTCAAAGGTACCCTGCAACAATGCAGTCAAGCGTCTCTAACCTCAGGCATCCTGCTACTCACTCCAGATGATCTCCATCCCACCAGCCTGTCAGGGATCTGCCACCACAGTTGCTGCTCTCGCTGCAGAAGAGCTATTAGAATTCCCTGCTCCTGCCCCTTGGGTGCCCTGAGCCCAGCCAACCCTCCTCTGGAAGCAAATACGCTCCCTCAGACTTTCAAGCTTAATTTTCTAGTAAATGGGTTTGAGGGAAAAAGAGAAAAAGCACTTGGATCTCCACACTGGTAGAACTGGGGAGCTGATAACATCCTGTAAAATGATTGTAAGTCAGATTTGATTTTTGTAAGAAGCTGAGACTGCAATTTTCCTATCTGTTATTGAACTTGGGTCCTGCAATACTGGCTGGTTCCCTCAGATCTCCAGAACAGAAGAAACTTTTGTTTTCTTTCCAAAAGCCAGTAAGATCTTATTCTCATTGCTGCTGGGGATATACTGAAAACATCAACTACAAAATCTAAGCAATAAAAAGATTACAAATCACTATTAAAGGAAAAAAAAAAAGAAACTGTATTTAATATCGCTTTGAGAATTCTCAGTGCTTAGACTTAACAATCCTCTGGGAATTTTGAAGTGAAAAATATAATTTTTCCCATGAACTGACCTAGACCATTTCGGCTTTCTATTACACTGGAGTGAATTATCATTTATTTAGTGGGATTTCATTTAATACAAATTATTCTACTCCAAGGCCAATGAAAACAATATAGGTTATACCTTCTTCAGAAAATATTTTAAATTATTCATGCATAATTAAAGATATGCCTTTCCCATTTCAGATGAATACAAACATGTACTTTGATTTGCTTGGAGAGAGGTTGCATCATACATCATGAAACACTTCTGCAACACTTCTGAGGCTGTTGTAATTTACACTTTAACTAAAGCAATAATATAATGGGGTAAAAATACCATGATTTAATCGGTTAGCTAGCTTGTGAGACCCCTTTTCCGACTTTTTGATTAAGAACTATAATGAAGTGCAATAGTGTGAACTATGAGTCGAAAAAAAAGCCTGAAACAAATATAAGCATATATAGAACCCCTCTGTTCTTTGTTTGAAAACATGAATAATACAGTTTTGAATGTTTGTATTTAGAGGTAACACAGAAACAAAAAGTGCATCACTGTTGCAATGGATTTCACCAGCAAACAGTAAAAAATGAGGACCAAAACTGCTGTTTTTAGGACTCAATATTTCAGTATGATGCATAATTACAATTACTTTCTAACACAGCATTGTAGAGAGCCAGACAAGCAATGGAAATTCTGGATATGAATGCTCTGAAAGGCTGAGGGGTTTGCTCTATTTGTCGACAGATTGAATGTCAATGTTGTTACAGTTAGAGCAATCCCCAGCCAGGTACCCTGTGTACCTCTAAGTACTCCTATTTAAATGTTAAATGTTAAACGAGGTAAGATGTTCTCCTGGAAAGGAGAAAACCTGTACTTTTTTCCATTAAGTATCTTTGCTTATTTGCTAGGATAAATGAAGCAGAGTTTGGCTCCAAACGTTATCAAACTACTGAGTATAAAATATAGGAGCTTGTTTGATGCTTATTTATTAAGGTACAATATGGATAACATTCTTTAAAACAGTTTGCCAGGGAAGAACTACCAACTTTACACTTGTTTTTAGCATCTTTGCACATGGGCAGTGTCTGTTCTAGTCAACAGGGCAAGAAGAAAAGACACCCTTAGGTTTTCTTCTTGTTCTAGCAGTGCCTTTTTTTGTGACTTTGGATAAACCAGTTTGTCACTCTATGCCTCCCTGCCTTTTCCAGTATCTAAAATGGGGACAGTAATATTTACCTGTCTAGAAATGATCTGGAGACTCCTGGAAGGCATCACAAAATACAAGCAAAGGGCCACTGTGAATGACTTGTAATGTAATAATTTCAAAATAGCAAAATTCTGCAGAACTAAGAGCTGTTTCTTGTTCATTTATGGCAGTCTGATTGTCTCCATGGAAACATGGGCAAAACACTTTATTTTCTACATCAACAAAGGAAGATTTGTTTCCACATTACATTAGTTTTAGTGTGCACTGAGCAAAACAAACACAAAAATAAAAGACTTTTCATAGACTGATTTCATTATGAGATGATAGCAGTTTCAGTCCCTGTCAACCTGATACCGCAGTGGAAAACCTTGCAAGATGGGCAGCATTCAGCAGAACACCTCTGGATTAGGGACAAAATAGAAAATTCGCAGATTTGTAAGTTTACAGGTAAAGAACTTCTTTTCAGAAGAAAACACTAGAATTTTAAAGTTTTAGAAAATGACAGTCATGAGACATGACCAAATGACATGATCCTACAGAATGAATGCTGCCTCCACTGCCCATGGTTTGTACATAAACTAGAAATCTGTACAACACCGAACGCGTCAAAATTGAAGATTGGTTGGGGGCTGGCCAGCCTAATAGATTGTAGCTTAATGTAACTTTCATTGCTTTTGAGAGGAATTACCTAAGCAGGAAAAGATGAAGCTCCTCTATGGATAATCAATTAGTCATATAATTGATATCCGGATGAGGTTTAAATGGGAAATAAATGAAAGGACAAACACCTCTGCTGGCTGGTTCTGAAGTATAGTAAATATAAATACAGCAAAATGATTTCCTTCTTCTAGGATCAGTTTAACAGAAACCAGTGGCTGTGAAGTGGCCTCTTTGTCAGGAAGCGTAATGATAGGACAAGGGGTAATGGTTTTAAACTAGAAGAGGGGAGATTTAGGTTGGATATTAGGAAGAAATTCTTTGCTGTGAGGGTGGAAGAGGTTGCCCAGAGAAGCTGTGGCTGCCCCATCCCTGGAGGGGTTCAAGGCCAGGCTGGGTGGGGGTTTGAGCAACCTGGTCTGGTGGGAGGTGTCCCTGCCCATGGATGATGTTTAAGGTCCCTTCCAACTCTAACCATTCTATGATTCTAAAATGAGTCACTATCTAACACCACTCCTCATTCCACAGTGCAAGAGAGAATCTCTAATGCGAAATAAATGAAGATGAAAAATCATAAACTACAAAATAATTTTGTAAAAATTAACTGCACTCTGCTGGAATTGACCAGCAACTGCTGGAATCGTGACAAAGGCAGAAAATTGGAGGCTGGGAGCTTCTAAGCAGTAGGAGATTGGTGACTTTTCCACACAGAATGAATTAAAAGGGTAAAAGAAGCAACTAACCTAAGAAGTGGAAAAAACAAAATTGTCAAATGGGCTGGAAAGTGGTCACAAGGAAGAGCACTAGCATCGCAGTTCGGAAGTGTCTAGTGGTACAATAACAATGAAAATACGACCTTAGAGGTCACTTACAGCCCTGTAGAACAATACATACAGAAGGGAAAAAATTCAACAGTGGGTTCTTTCTACAGGGTTTTTTCTTGCTAAGCTTTCTTTGCTCAAGGTGTGGAAACTGAGGATCACCTTTGAATTGCCACTCTCTTAGTTTTGAGACCTCAAAATTAATTTTCAACAACAAAAGATCGCCTCTACAGAGCTGCTGCTAAATCAACAGGTTTTGCAGTTGGCTTTCTATAGTTCTCTGGCAAACGCGTACCAGCCTAAATTCTAGTCTCATTAATGGATTCCAGGGCATCCTGATATATTTTTTTGATAAGCGATTGATAATCATTTTTTAACACACAAAACCAATGTTTAGAAGGCTTTAAATGTATTCACTGTTTAATTAGAATGCTTTATGTTTCTCAAAAGATTATACACTGATGAAGATGATATCTGACAGAGGAAAAATGCTATTTCTCTTGCCAATACTTAGCTAAAATAATTCTGAAAAAAAATCCTTTATGAAGTTAAAGTTTGAACAGTCCCTTGTAGACACTTGAGTAGCTGCCTGGAATAGCTAAAATGTTGGTTTGTCCTTTTCCCACTGAGAAGGAGCCGAGGCTGCCTCAGGCAATACAAGAGCAAATTCTGTAACTTTGCACTCAGCATGGTAGCTAAAATCCACTTTTACAACAGGAACAACTGTTCATAAGAGAATTGCTTCATTTCTGGAACACCTAGGCAAGAAATGCCTTGAAAAAGAGTAAGCTTCCCAAGTAACGAAGTAACACTAAATTATTCAGGGTTCCAGATGTACATTTTACGTTTTATTAGAACAAAGATAAAACATGGAGTTCTAATAAAAAGAAACTATATCTATCAGTAATGCTGAATAATTCAAACATGAAGTAACAATAGAATTGGAAACTGGGTTTTACTCCCTTTCAGGGAATATATATCATATTTCCAGAGTCAACTTGTCTGATCTATCTCTAGATGTACCTGGAGGCACGGCCCCAAAGGTGAGACAAGAATAATGCGAAGAGCAAGAAATAGTGTTATCGTAGTTTGGAGATGGGAAAGGAGGGGAGACACTGGCAGGAACTACTGCTATAATTCTGAATTAATTAACTTCCTTCAGTTTTGATCTGAAAAGATGTAAATGTTACCTGTAACTGCTCTCCCCTTCTAGACTCCGCCATTCCCAGTGAATATGGGAAATATAGGAAGGGATACAGTGGATCTCAGATTGGAGGGAACACCAAATAATGCCAGACAGTTTTCCAATTTTAAACAAGATCCTTGTTGAAAAATGACACTAAGAAATAGTGTAACTGTGACCTCTAGTATTAAGGAGAAAAACACATTTCCATTGATACAAACATGCTGCGATATTAAGGGAACAGAAAATGTATTTCAGCACAATTTATCCATCCCACTGCTTCTTCTACAAAACATATTTCTATTTGTTTTTAATTAAGAAATTGACATTTTAATAGGGGTACATCACTACAAAGAGGCCTTTTCTGCTGCAAGAAGAGGGTGGAGCAAGCTGTGCAGTAAGACAGAATGAGAATGAGGGACCATCTCTGCTCCTCTGATTCCTCCTTCCTCCCCGGTGTGGTTTGCAATACCCCCCGTGTTACTCGGCCAGACACTCAACTGGAAAATGAGTTTAGCTTGATTTTACCATAGTCAAACATTAAAATCTGTTCAGAGAAAATGTGTTTGTCTGACATAATGACTGAATTTGCATTTATAATTTGGGCAAGATCATTTTTCCAGCTGATTTCATGGTACTTTCCAGGATTGAGTCACTGCCAGAAAAAGTAACTTAAAATAGTCATCCACTCTAGGTCACATCAGAGTGGAGACTGTAGGCAGCCTGAATGTGCTCAGTGTGCAGGAGAGGAAAAGCTAAGCAAGAGCTTAATCTTCTGCGCTCTGACCCCTTTTCAACACTTTGGATATTAAATTAACTTTCTTTACTGAGATATAGAGGTGGAGAAGAGCCGTACAAACTACAAGCCTAAGCAACAGTCCAGTTACAGTCCAAGAGGCTGGATCACAAGCCTTGGAAAGAAATACTGTCACATCAGGTTCCACTGCTGCCACAGAGACAGTCTCAGCGTTCACCACCGTAAGTTCATCAACAACAGAGTGAATATGCAATTTTGCCCATAATGCTTGAGAGCCATCATGTTATACAGCACAATTTGGAAGCAGGGAGTCAGCGTTTCAGTCCAGGATATTTAATGCAGCTGCTTCTACATTCGCCCCTCGCTCTTTCAGACGCAACACGTATGCATACAAAAGACGCAAAGACATTAAGAAAACAAAGTTAAAAGAAATATCAGTATCTTAATGGATTATTCTACACATACATCTGGTATAAATGAGCTACAAGGATATATCACAAGAACTGAGATTAAACTACAGCAACAGCCTTTGTACTAATGTGCAAGACCTAATGAGGGAATTCCTTTCTCTCTTTCTCACACAGTATCAATTTCATGCCCTATAGGTTTTTAAATGGCCCACAAATCTTTGTGATTTGTTTTTTTCTGTAAAGGAAGACTACCATATCAGGTCTTTTAATGCAAGTTGAGCAGTCAATAACAGTGGGGATATTTATTAGGCATAATAGCCCCCCTAAACATGGAAAAACTTATATGAGACATGGCCATTAGTATGTGTATAGCCTTTCCTACTGGTTCCCATTGTTTGCTGAGGTAGATGGTGGTTCACTGGCATGAATATATCGACAGGGTATTTAAGGGCTTGGCAACACTTCAGAACAGTAGGAGTCTCAAGTCCCAATGTCACTGTTTCAGAAGAAAGATCCTTCTTCCCTCCTTTCGGTGAATTGTTGCAGTAGCTGCTCCTTGGAAGTTTTCTATCCAGCTAATTAATTTAGCAGTCTCTCAGGCTGCAGGATAATTTGAAACTCAGCATGTTCTGCTACTGGTAATTTGTTAGTGTGTCTAAATTTCACATCACTGAACTTTTCAGGTGGATTTCCAGATAATTTGGTTTTAGAACAAAACAGGACAAAGCCAAAAGGTGGCAGCTAGAATGGCTATACCGACCCTTGCTATTTCCATGCAGCCTGAGAAAGTAAATACATGAAGAGGAAGCTCTGCAGGCTCATGACTGCAAATATGCAAGATTGATGTGCATTTTTACTGGCACTGGACTGTCACGTTTTAGTAGTGAGATAAAACGATCATACAGTCTTTCTTTTCTGTGAGTAACTCTGTTTCAGCTGGAGTACTGACCCTATGAAACGCTGCTTACCCACAACTCGCTTTGATGGCATTAACTGGCAGCCTTAAAAAATGCCAGAGTAACGTCAAGATCCACGAAGAGCCACTACCTGCAGGGGAAATACTATCAGAGAATTCAAAATTTAAAAACAGCCCTATTTTTACAGCTAATTTATTTTTTAATGATGAAACACTGTGTATTACCATAGAGCAGTGGAAGCTTTGGTTTCTTTGGGATCAAGATTTCACTTTCTGCTTGTAAATGGGCTTTGTTAAATGATTCATAAGGTTGGACTAGGGGGAAGGTAGGGAAACTCAAGGTTTATCTAAACAGCAGCTTTGGTCACTTGGAGGATTAAAATACTTCTACTCTATTGCTGGTGCATTGGAGGAAAAAAGTGGCCAAATGAAAAATAAACACATGGAAATACAATAGAAGACAAACATTCTTGCCACTGTGGTAAAGCGGTAGCTGGGCAATAAATATTACTGCTCATATGATGTTCTAGAAAAGAAAACGAAAGCCAAACATAAGGAACAGTTTGGGTCATTGATCCCACCTCTGCTGGCTGTTATGGTTCCAGTACGTTTGTTGCTCACGCTTGATGGTGCTATCAGAAAGATCAGTTATCAGAACAGTTAGAATCTTTCATTCTTATCTATTACAGAAGCTCTCATGTAATTAATAATTCACATCTACATTATTTGCTTAAACTGTTGAATGCTGGGACTCACAACCAGATAATTCGTTAATAAAGAATAGTGGGTTTGTTGCACGCTTCACTTACCAGTTTCTCCAAATTAATGTAAAGATGACAACATGCATTCACACAGAATATATACACAAGCAATGTAGGAAGAAGAAGTCTTAAAAGCATTGCATAACTACCAACATCTAGATAATGCACACAGATTCAAAATAATGTTAAAATTTGTCCAGTGCTACAGTCTTATGTGTGGCTTTTGCCATATAACATGCACCATTACACTGCCTGAACTGATCCCACATCTTTCTGCAGCTGAAATCAGAGATGGAGAAACCTACAACTGATCATGCTGGCTTTCAGAATAGAAGTTTTTGGCCCTCCCCAAGTGGAAAATCGAACAGAAGCCACTTTACTAAATTAGATTACACTTTTAATTTTAATTACATTATCCATCAACATTTAAAAAAATTCTAGACTCCTTTTACTATTTCTTTGAGATTAAGTGGGTCTATTATCAACTGTCCTATGTCATACCTTATAAGAATATGCACAAGCTTAGATTTAGTGGGAATGGATAGAAAGTCCTTAGGGGAACTTTGCTGCCCATTAACAACACCTCAGGCTGTGCCCACACTGCCATGTCTAGTTGCTTCCTCCCCAGCAGCACACATTTTCCATATCCAGTATTAAAAAACATTGTTAATATTTGTCATTCTATTAGAAAGGCAGAGAGTGCTGTCAGGATTTTGGTCACATTTGAAAGAAGTATTCAAGATACAATTTGTACATCGCAGAAAGGGTGGGAATAGGGCACAAGGCCATCTGTCTTCTGACTGAAACTGATACAGGCTTTAATGGAGTCCCACTGGGGAGGATCTGGCTTAAGCAGGCTGGCAAGAAAAGAAAACAAATGTGGAACATTTAATGAAGCAGAATATAAGTGAGCATCAACTAGTGTGATAGCCTGTGATGGCTCTGAAATAGAGATATGTGCTCTTCTTGTAGGAATTACAGACTCCTGAGGCAAATCTTTAGCAGAGAACACCTACTTGAGCAGCCCTCAAGGAATACTTAATGTTATGTGAAGAACAGAAGGCTCCATGAATTGCTAACTGTGCATCTTTCAGTGAAAAAAACAACCCACAAGCAAACCTAAAAAAGTATCAATCAACTAAAGCCCTTGGAAATGCATGAGAGAGAGAAGTACTAAGAAACAGAAGTACCAGAGATTCTTCTTGAGTGTTCCATCTTCCGTGTGCCCACTGACCCCATCTCTATCTCTAACTCATACATTACACAAGAGCTTGCAAACACAACTGGAGTACTACAGCAATGCTGTATTTCAGCATGCCAGTGTGTTTTGGTACTTTAACCACAGGTTGTCTACTTTCTGACATAAAACCATCCTAATCTTTTCCCAGCTCTCACTGGCTAATTTATCTTGCAGCTAGCATTTAACTGATCTCTAGGCTACATTCTCATCTTTGAGGAAAGAGTTCCTCATCTCACTTCAAATGTGTCAGAGGATTCAATATCCAATTAATTTTCTGAAAATCAAGTTGTTCCATAATTTTTCCAGTTGGAGTGAGTGTGTGTTAAATTTACTTACCAACAGGATCTTCTTTTATTATAACTTGACATCTTATCTCACCAGCCCTGCCTTGAAATATTGACCTGAGAAAATATGCTGATGTTTAATGGGGAGGGGGGCAATGGAATTATATCAATTAGCCACCTACCAAATTACTCTGCCAAGAGGGAACAAGCATAACTGATCTTACATATCCTAGATGAGTCTGGAAATAACACAAAGGCAAGACCTATATGATCTTAACTCTCAGACTGGAGGATAACAATGACATTCTAGTATAACTGAATTCTGCAATCCATTGAAATCCATAATCCACAGTACCTTTTACTAATCATTGAGAAATCAAAAGCCTCATTTATCCACTGCCCAGATGAACAGAAGTGTAAGTTGTCCTAGCTGCTCCCTCCTGATGACCAAATGAACCCTTTAGCACTGTATGAGACCACAAGCAGCAGCACACTGTCCGTTAGGCTGTTTCAGCTCAGGGCTGGTAAATTTTTAACTACAAATAGTAACTTCACATGGATTAATCAGGTATCTGAAGGACATGTGAACATATCCAAAGATTTCTATTGAGCTCAAGTGATAGGATCTTGAATCTATAGAAGGATCAGGATATTTTTTGGTATCACATACATAAAATAGTACTGACAATGACTGTTTTTCTTAGCCTTGAATTTATTTTTCTGAAAATTGATCCGATGTATCACAAAAAGTTGTTCAACTGAATACAACAACTGAAAATCCATGTGATTCGAGATCAGTAGGTTACCTAGACAATTAAGAGGAAATGAAAGGAATAAGCTTCATTTACTGACGGGATATCCATTAGAGTATGTGGAGAAGACGCAGTGATGAAGCAGAAGGAAGTTGATGGCAACTAGAAGGCAGAGCTCCAGTTAGAGGATGTGGTCACACCAGCTCTTGGGGAAGGAGCATGGCCTTGGTGAGGCATTACACTTCTAGATTTGCAAAGTGGGCATCAAACACGGAAAGCATCACAATGTAGATTTTAGTTGTGGCAGGCAAAGACAGATTGCTATTTTGCTAACCCTCAAATTCATTATGTTCCTACCTGCAGTCTAGTTAATGAAGACACATTTTACCATCTTGATGTACGGCATAAAGAATTATTTCCTTCCTTTATACAAATGGAACTTTCAGTTCCAAGCAACTCAGATTACAAGAGGCTGTAAGAATGTGTGGCTGATCCTGCCCAAGTTTCTCAGGATATGGCCCTAATTAACATTCTTGTGATCAGCTTTTTAATTTTATGTTTCAGAATGTTGTGTTTCAAATACAGCATGGCTTTGTTTAGAATACTCAGCAAGTACAAAACTAGAAAAATATAATTATGAGATGTTCTTATTTTAAATATTAGCTTGCAAGCAATATGCTATTGCTGTAATATCATGGTGAAATACACAGTTTACACCAACTACTGTGTAGTCCTGTGCATAACTGAAGCTTATATTTAAAACAAAAAAGAGCGAGCTTGGATTCTGTGGCACTGTACTTGCATGTGACAGTTATACAAGAGGAAGTTTTCTCTCAGCAGCTTCTCTTGTCCTATAGTCTCCTGGTTTTAGCCCCCCATGATGATGGGTTCTATACATGAAAATACGGCACTGGGCAGTGACTGTAAGATGTCAGAATTTAGTATCCAAGGTTCTAAAATGTTACTCTGAAGCTACAGTTCACTAAAAGGTAAGCAATACCAAGGACAGTATTTTAAGTATGACCAACACATGCTGAACTTACAGGAAAACTAGGACCAGTTAATTCAAACTCTGATTCAAGGTAACTGGCTGAACACCCACTTCAAGAAATCTGTTGTATGGGAAGGTATTACACACAGCTTTTCTGTGCAGGGGTGGCTAATGGTGATGGGAACCACCATTTCAATAACACACTTTCAGACTAAAGCATTTTTCCTAATAGCTGAGGCAATTTGAAGCACTTGGTATTTACTTCATGTAAGGGAGTGCAGTCCTTAATACATTCTGTTCTACATTTCCTTACAGTCTATATAATTCAAAAGGACAAAATACAAGAAAATAAGATTCCCCATTTGAGAGACTGAAACAAGAAATGAAAACATTTATATCATTTAAAACTGACTGACTCACAATTCCATTGAAGTTTAAAAAAAATTTAAATTCTCCAGTGTTTGACAACTACCAGTTGGGAAATTATGTTGATGTAAAAATGTCAAGACACGTACATACCAGGTGGGAAACCATCTCATTTAACATTAGATTCCCACACTGTAGGCATCTAAAACCTGACTACTCTTCTGACTTGTTTTTTTGACAGCTATCTGAATAAGAGATGAATTGCACCCCAGAGGATCTATTTGCCTGTACCAATGAGATAGAGAATCTAGGCAATCAGATCCATAGTAACAGAGAACAAAATGTAGATAGATGAATCCCTGCTGCTGCGATGATGCACCCTACTGATAATGCAATAATCCATAGTGGGGGAAAAAATGAGACAACTTTGGCTGACTCCTGTGTTGCTGAGTTAATGCTATTAAAAATATTTAATAGCTAACAAGTCTACCATTTCATTTAGGCAATGAAGTGGTTTCCTTAGGTGGGGAAAAAGAGAGGGGTATGTTAACTTCAATTACTCATCAGAAAAGTTCCACAAGCAATTATGATTCGAATTTATCAGTAAATATATCAACAGGCACCACAATTACTTCTTAAACAAGCAGAATGCTCATCCCTGTACCTAATATCTAAGACCTGTTCCTGCATATCTTCTGAATACAGGGGTTTAAAAGCCTGGTAAGCAGAATTACGGATTCCCTGTTTAGACTATATAAGTTACAGTGACTTTCTTAACCTGAGCTTTTATACTTCAGTTATCTATCAGAGCTGGTGGCTTATTCTGATAGATACAGCCTAACATTATTAGGACCTTAGGAAGATTTTAAATTTCTTTGGTAATCCTTCAAGAACCTTAAAAATTGCAGTAGCTGCACTTTAGCCTGTGGGAAAATGAAAGCAAGAGGTTTATCAGTCTTAGGCGAGGAAATATGGAGAATAAAAGGCAGAGCTAGACAGAGAATTCCAGTATTTCTGGCTGCCAGTTCTAAGCCAGTTCACTGAAATGTGCTTTTCTGGCATCGTGACTTAGCCAAATCGTATGCTGCAGACTCTCTTTGCAAAAGCTGGAAGCTTCTGGACACAACTGCACATGAGATAGATCTCAGTCACTGGGAGAGTGGCCTCTACTGGCTATTTGAAGGACTGGTATTGACAGGATTAAAGAGAGGATTATTTTATTTGTGCTGCAGACAAGAAAAATCCCTGTATATTCACAGAAATGTGAACAGAGCCCTGAATATGACACAGTATATCTTAGAGGAGATGCAGGCTACGCTCCTCATCTCCGAGCTCCCTGCTGATCTATCGCAGAGATGGACTGTGAAGCAATTTCAGAGCATACTACGTCTTGCGCTGCCAGCCAAGCGATGAATAGCATGGTGCCTGCCAGAGAGCACTGGGGCTTGGGAGGAAAAAACACAGCAGCACATGGAAATTTCCTGCACCTGCAAAGTTTGGGGGATCTAGGAAGAATTTTCCACTCATGCACAGAACTCAAAAAAGGAGAGAGATCGCTTATGTCCACACCATATTCTCTATAGGAAACAAGTGAAAGAATCAGTATCAACAGGTGAAAGAATTAATTGGCAACCTAGAACTCAACATTAATCAATCATAGTGAGGTTTGAATACAATTAGCTTAATGGATATCCGCTACAGGAAGCAACAGAAAGTGAATTATATTGCTGAAGCCACCAAAGACAATTTATGCTCTTAGAAGTACTGTAATTCTCATATCCCCCTGCCTAGTGGCAGGCTTTATCCCTGAGACCACCTCCAAAGTTCGTGATTTGTTGGTTATTTCATTTTTAGTTATAAAAAATAAAAAAGCTTCCATTATGTTCTGAATGCTGACAGTATAAATATTCATTCTTTCTCCTGTTGTTTTTTTTATTTATGCTCTTGCTTCACATACAAAGAGTTTTTAATGGCATGAACAGTTCCCTTTGGGAAAACAAAAGGGTCCAAGCGAAATGCAAAATGAATTTTAGTTTGTTATACTAATAAAGACAAAAATGTGATTACTGCTAAAAGAGATTTGTGTCCCTCCAAATCCTCCTGATATTTACGCAAATACTGAAAAGGGTTGTGTCTTCGCCTCTGTAGAGCAAATCTCTCAAACCACAGTGTAGAAGCCGAGTCTATATTCCTAGAGAGTAGGTTAAAGAGCTTGTGAAGTGCCACGTTAAGGCAGGGGCATCTCAAGGAACTGAATATACACAAAAGGCAGGTGGAAGCAATTCAAAGGCCACTTGAACAATCCCAAGGCAGCAAGCAGCATGTATGTATTTATTTCTCTGGACAGAGGCTAGAAGAGACCTGAGGCAGGGTTATCTGCCGTGCCCATGGAAAATATTGATTAGCATGAGGAACATCAGGATTTTGCTGTGGAGGGATTTTTGGCCAACCTGGGTGGCCTGGATTTGGAGAAATGCTCAGTACTTTTAGATCTCGCACTGCCTCAACTCCTTCGCCAAACCTTCCTACAGATTTAGGGAGAAGGAAGCAATACAGCTTGCCATAAAGTGGTTTCACATTCTCGGTGTGAAGTTTCCTGCTGCTTTATTTGGTTTATCAGGCACTGTTCTCCTGCCTCTTTCCTTGCACTGCTGTAGAGTTCTATTACATCTCCACAGTAATCTATTACAATTGAATCTGAAGTGAAGCTATTAAGAAAAGACAAAAGCATCTTGCTTCAGAACTCTCTAAAAATGAAAAACATATTCCTAATTTCACATTGGTATTTCATTTATTTTAGGCTTATGAAGGGCTTTTACTCTCTAATCATACAAATGGATAATATATTTCCGTTTCCATTAAGCTTCTGATGTCAAATTTTTCTTCAGTATTGAGGTAATGGAATTTCTTATTATTTTCTCATACGTTCCACTGAGGATACTTGGTCTTTATTTGTAAATAAATAGAATGATAAGTGAGGAGATAATAATAGTTTGCACAGAGGAAAAGTCTGCCTATGGGGTTGTCTCTTGAAGTATTCTGGACTTTACCACAGTGTGGTAAATTTGAAAGGTTGCGATTGAAAGCCACTGCACCTCTGACAGGCTTTACACTGATAAAAAGGGCCCAATAATTAATCACTCGCCTTATTAGAAAGATATGATTCTTCACAGTGATTACAAATGACTACAAGAGCTGATAACCTGTTAACTCCTCAGGAAGGCAGCTTTGTAAATGCAAGAGACAATAACTGCAAGTTATGTCAGCAACAGAATACAGATGAAATGCAAGGGAAGCAGCAAGGGTAGCATTGGCATCAGGGAAGAAATTATTCAAATACAATGTATTCTAAAACTACCTTCTGCTGAATCAAAGGAACACAGCAATAGTGTATCTGATGAGCTGGAAAGAAAATCTCAACAGAAAGCGAAGGCTGAACTCTTTCCTGATTTTGTCTTTCCAATATCATCATATTTTTTGTTCCTTTAACAATGGACCCACAGGGCTTGCTTCCAGACTATATTCTGCTTAATTAACAGCATTTTTGGTTTCAAGACACACCACAGTTTCCTCATCACCTTCTACTTTATCTCTATGAACCCGGTTATGCAGAGGACCCAAGCAAAATACAAGGTACCTGAAAATGAGCAGCTGCCTTGAAACTGTCTATAAAGCAAATCCATCTTCAGTGATATTGGGAAAAAACCCAAAACAACAACAACAACAAGAACAAAAACCCCACCACAAACCAACCACATTTTCCTACTTCAAATGAAAACAAGAGAATTTTGCTGTGACCTGGTGATACCTGTTATGATGGGTCACGTCTGGTATGGAAATTCTGGGTTGTTAAAGACTAATTACTTTTGAGTGATTCTTCCATTCTCTTGATAAAACAACAGATAAGAGGAAAAAGGCTGAAGAAATTAGGGTGCAGAGTTTGTTTGGAGCACACAGAGGAAGCACATGTTAAAAGTTACGATAAAGCTCAATACCATCCCCAGCAATCACAAAGTCTGCCAGATGTCTGAAAACAGGCTCTTCAAAACAGTACTGCAAGGAAGCTCAGCATCTTGGTGTGGATAACACTGCCCTTAAAAGATAAAATCTTCAGTCTTTCAGACTAAGGAGAAAAACAACCATTTCAACTATTGCTTCTTTTGGAATCAATCAGATTTTTATGACCTGAGATTTTCAGAAATCTGTGATTCAGCAATGGCACTGCTGACATGGGAAGACTAGAATCAACTTCTGGCTGTCAGAATATATCGTCTCGTCTTCCTCTGATACCTGAGGAAGAAATGAAACAGGAATACGCTTGGGATATTAATGACAGCAAACTACTTGAGTTCGCACTTTCTGCTGACTGCGACTCATTAGCCTTGTCTGCCCACCCATGCTTTGTCTCCTTATAATTTCTTACTAATTATCTTCTACATCAAAGCTTTTGGGTGGCTGTAATACTGTAAAATCATCTAACGAAGCACTATACTTCAAATTACATTTTATGTAACGGCAGGTTCTCTGATGGATATAATACAGCAGGAAAAATGTCCAAGTATATTAAATCACTGGAGCTTGATGTGATGCTCAGGACCCTGGCAATGACGACTCTGGAATATTTACACAACCAACTGCTGGCATTTCTTAGGCGGGACTGGGAAGCGTGAGAGTGTGAAGGGTGGTGGACAGTACCTACCACAAGTCACAGTGTTAAGTTTTGATTCAGGGGAGTATGTGAATGGGTAACACAATTGAAAAGATGTCTCTTAGGTCCTCTTTTCGATTCAGTCCTCTTTTTGATTCTGTCCCCAAAAGCTTTGGTATCTTTGTCCAGACAGTGCCATAACAAATGTGAAGAAATCATGAAAGAGACAGTTCATCAAAGCTGCTCATTCTCTGTAGCCTTTAATATCAGGCTCAGTAACCTCAAACAGAGCTGAAATAGGTGGGCATGTTGCCACCTCTCCTGCTATTGAAGCTATTCCACTGTCAGCAGTGCACCACCTGCCCAAACACGGGCTCCCTGCTGTTCGACAGCACGGCACGCTCTGAAGAGCCAGTCAGGCACAGGAAAAGAGAGAGATGACATTAAAGCAGCTTCTCTGTTGCCACTGAAAAAAAAAAAAAACAAAAAAAGATCCCCTTTGCTGTTTCTTCTATTTAGGAAGGTGGTAAACAAACACTGCAGAGAGTCTTCTCAGCATCACAGGACACCATCAACGCAACAGATTTTTGCATTTCCCTGTATATTGGCTTTCATAAGAACAGCTCGGGATTAAGGCTGGCATCAACATTTCTTGCCCTCAAGGGAAAAACATAGGCAAGTCTTATTGGTACAGCAAGTGGAATTTCCTCCTGGGATGCTCAAACAAGCTTTCTGGGAGGGAAGAAATATCAGACCACTAAGAGTTTCACATATGCAAAACATTCTTCTTCAAACATGGCATTTGTGCACATAAATGCATGTTCCAATACAGGAAAACAGTAATTCGTTGCTTAGTTTCTCAGAAGTCAAAACTTTGTATGGAAATGAACATGCAGAAGTACAAAATAAGTACATTTTTTTTCTGTGCTGACCCATCCTGAAGAGAAATGCAGAATAACCACCACAGGAAAGCGATGAAGCTAATAACTTAACGAGGTCCCCAAAGGATTGGACATTTATGCAGACAGCAAAAATACCTAGAGCTACCATAATTAATCACACAAAGGATTAAAGATTAAATATTTCAATGCTCAAGCCTATATCTGCCAAAGATCAGGAGCAAGACCCAGTGGGAAGACTGATGCAGCTGTGATGCATCATTGTGAAGGTGGCTGTGCTTTCTGGTTCACTTGCTCTCTCTCCGCATGGCGCCTGCTGGCATCCCAACCCCTTACTGGTTATATTAAGAATCCATGCGTGCTTAGGGTACAGAAGGTCACATTTTCTCTGTAGTATTCCTGCTGGGTGCAGCTGTAGGAAATTTCTCTGGTTATGAAGGTGGTTTTGAGGTGGCCTTCAAAAGACAATGTTATGTCTGTACCAACTTCCTGCCTATTTGCTTATTGCACAGTTCTAACACATATTTTTTCTGATGCATCTGCCTCAGGCCACTGTAAGAAAGGGGACATTGGCCTAATTTGTGTCATTTAGAAAATAAATTCCTATTTTCCTGAGTTGTTCTTTGCGGTGAGATACATGACAGACTTCTGCTGACTTAAAACCAAGCAAGCTGTGCCAGGTGTCTGACTTATCCAAAAGGTAAAACTGAACCTTGCACAGACAGTAAAAAAAATATAGAAGTAACAATTAACAGGTATCACTGGGCCTAAAGTTATTTATAAGAATAATTGGAGACCCTAGTAAGAGTTCAGCAGTCCACTCAGGCATCAAACATACATGGAATACCTTATAGCAGCCTTCCAGCATCTGAGGGGAGCCTACAGGAGAGCAGGAGAGGGACTCTTTGTCAGGAAGTGTAGTGATAGGACAAGGGGTAATGGTTTTAAACTAGAAGAGGGGAGATTTAGATTGGATATTAGGAAGAAATTCTTTCTTGTGAGGGTGGAACAGGCACTGGAACAGGTTGNCTCTAACCATTCTATGATTCTATGAAATGAGAAAAGAATCCCTATCTCTTGCAATGTTCAGCTCAGGCCAGCAACTGCTGCCTCCCATCTGGGTCTAAAATCGAGTTATTGCTATAGATGTGCCAGTGCACCAGGATCTCTCTATGCTTCTATGTCACAACTGTGAGCCATTCCATTCCCATAAGCCAAGCATCCACCAAGTACAAGCCCAAGACACATGCAGTGGTTATTTGCAGCCATATGCGTGCTGCGGTCGATCCATCTGCAGCCTGCTCCACATGCCAGTTACTTTCAAGAGACTGGATTGAAGTGGGGCACAGTAGAGATCCAGAGATAATTAATAACATTCTCTCTGCCTTTTATATTCTCTGCCTTTCCTCTGTGTATGTTATGCTACAACAGATGCTGATGTACCTTTAGACACAAGTAGCATTACAGTGGCTTAAATATAATCCCCAAATAGTCTTAAAACACTGGCATGTGTGTGTGTAGGGGGTTCACCTACTCAGTGAAGTTAATATTGGTAGATTTAAACAAAATAGCTCCTTTTGATGTGCAGATTGGCAGATCAAGGAAACGTAATCACTGAACTAAATCTCTCTGAAAAGCACTGCAGCATACATATGCTCATTAGAGAACAATATTGCTACTTATCTACCCTCTGAGTAAAATTTGTAAAAGGAGTAAATACAGTTAACACGAACAGTTCAATGACTCGAATGCCTGGGCAATGCAGTTGAGGGATTTTAAACATGACTAAGATACGCCTTAGATTTAGTTTATCTAAACATAACTGAAACTCGACAGCCTCAGCAGCTACTACAGATCCTGGTCGAGAAGAGTTTATTGTATTACTTGATATTTTTTACTGGTTTACAAGACATATCCAATATTTCTCAGTTTAAAAAACAAAAAAAAAAGGTAGTGGGATCTCAGTGTGAAGATCTAGTCCTGCTACAAATCAGATATGCAGTTAGAAGAAAGATGCTGTAGTTAGCGTATTATTTAAGATAAACTAGAGCTCAGTAACATGAAGTAGCACAGAGTTTGTCAATAAGTGTACCATGCCAAAACCCAAGCTTCAAAATAAATAACTCCCTCCCCTTAGACTGCCAGAATCTTTAATATAGGATAACACTATACTACCTTTTTTTTTGTTTTATATTTTTTTGTTTTATATTGCTGCTTCTGAGTTATCTTGTTGGTGACATGAGAAAAAAAAAACTACTTCCTTCCCGGTAATTTGTCCATCTTATTCCCAAACCCTTAAAGAATACCTAATTATTTTTAAATATTTTTTTAAAATATATATAAATCAAGACAGTTAAAAATGCCAAAGAAAAAATAATCATAACTTCTGATAGAAAAGCAGCAGACAAATACAGGCAGCACCATTCTAACCCTTCTCTGGAAAAGCATTTGCTAAACACAGCCACTATCCAGTCAATAGAAAATGAAAAAAAACCAACCCTGGGAACATTAAATAGAATCCTCCAATACTCAGCAAAACTCACATGGAAATACAGAGCCTCTGTAGGCCCTTGGTAACTGAATGAGTTCTCACAGCTACAAATAATGTATGATAATGTAAATCTTTTATGGCTGAGCTGCTGCCTGGTTCATTCACTGGAGCCTTACTGGGTTGTTGACCGCAAGCCCTCTCCCCTCTCAACTCCCACTCTGCTTTAGGGATATGAAGAGAGCTCAAAAGTTTTTTCAGCTGACGTGTCTACCTGGAAGATCATTTCTGCAATCTTTGCTGCAGTGGAAGAGAAAAGAGCATGTGTTTCACACAATTCTGAGACACCGGGAAGAATGAGAAATGAGTTGAGAAGAATTAGAAATGAGTTGATGCTTCAGGCTCCATGTGGATATACACATAAGACGAGACTGTTGTCTAACCAGAATCTTAACGTGCCAGTTGTTGTCTCCCACAAGCTTCTTACATGCTGGTGCATAGATTGTATCAGAGGCTCAGCATGAGGGAGGTGTTTTTGTAAAGCCACAGTACACCTGAAAGGCTGGAACTTGATGTAAATTTCAGTATAAAGGAGCAAAAAATATTGAAATTAACTAATCGTCTCATGGCCCTAAGCTATTTCATGTCTGTCACCACCACTTGACCTCTCGCTTCCCTGTCCTGTAGGTACGCTATGATGACTCTTCATCCACCACACATGGCAAGTACCATCAATTTATTGGACGCGTGATTAACTCTCTGCTCAAATTGGTTTCTTGATAAGAGAAGCAATGACAGTAATTCTGCAGTTGTGAAGCAGTATAAGGGCCCAGAGCTGCCAACAATCATGTAGATACGAAGCAGGGTTAAAATTTCTTGACACACACCTAGCACAGCTTCATCAAATACTAGTGAGAAATCCAGCAGTAATTGGTGACCAAAATGACATTTCTTTGTTCACTTATAAAAGTTACAAAGTGTAAAGATTAAAAGCACTGAGAAATTTCAAACAAAAATGACTGCAAATACATAATTTTATACAGTCACACATGCACATATAGAGTACATGATAACCTCCTCTTTTGATGATTTACACATGCCATCTTTTGCTCTCCGGGCCTTTCTGAGGTAGAATAAATCACATACTTCTTCTGCTCCAAAATAATTTTAAATGTTCTTGCTCCACATTTCTGGATAATGGTATTTCTCGTGTGATGTGACAGACAAGCTCTAGAAGGATGTGATGTCTGACAGCACCATCTTCCCCACGTACCTACAGCAAAGGACATGAGCTTTGCCCTATTGAAAGATGATGAAATGATGGTCTCATTTACTTCAATTGATGGACTCTCCCTTTTTAATTCATGAAATTGGAGTAGGTGGATTAATGCCATTTCAGGAATGAGAGGAAAAGATAGCTATGACAAAGGAATGTTGTAGTAATTGGCACTTGCAAAACCAGAGGCAGTGCTTGAAACCTATTCTGTAATGCCAGCAGACATGGGGTTTGATCAAATTGGTGAATATAAAAAGCCTCAGCTCTCTATGCTTGGACTTAGAAGAGCAACTAAAGAGCTCTAAGGGCTCTCGCAAAGGCAGCGATGAAGGGCTAAACAAGTTTCAACTCCTGCCAGCGTCAACGGGCGCTTTGCATCCCCAAGGAGATACACAGTACTTTGCAGAATTGAAGCCTATAAAAATATATAAATTATTATAATTTACAAGATTGGTCTAGCTCATACTACTGCAGCTATAGCCCTTTAACCCTTGCACAATCCCTCAAATAACAATGTCTAAAAGCCTGGAAGTGATACAGAAAGCTTTGAGTGTTTCCAGAGGGGGGCTCAAGGACCTGTCCCAACTTACCAGCCCCAAGCTCTTATGTCTCCGTATCCTAGTGCTGTACCACTGGCGTGACTGTCACATCAAACTCCCTTGGCGACAATGCATTTCACAAGTAACCAATGGCTTGTGTTTGCTGTTGTTTTTAAGAAAGCTCACTGAATTTCACTAAATGTCTGAGTAGATGCTATTTCTGAGTGTAGTTGTGAAAACAGATGTCTGGAGAGTGGCATATTACAAACCTTAAGTGAAATGACAAATCAATCTTTTTTACACAGATTTCTGGGGATATAGAAAACATGACTGTTCCAGCAAGGCAATGACGGCTGCCCAGTCAGGACAGAATAAAGATACACCAGATCACTCAGGTGATCCTGCACTCAGACGGAGAGATGTAGCTCTTCTGTGAGAGCAGGAGAACATTGGGAGGATCTGCCTGGAACTGTGCTGCCTCCTGGGGATTCATAAAGCTTCATAAAGGGGCACCTTTGCCTGCGCATGCAAAATCTGGCTCTAAGAAGAGTGGGATTAACAGAACATGTGAAGAGGAATATCTGAAAACTGTTTTTCAACCCCTCCTGCTGTCAATGCTGAAACACAGCGATAACGTGCCATTATCCAGGAAATTACGGTGTTCAGTGCCACACAAATACTATTCAGATGAAAAGGCGATGGGGACAGAAGGTGGGAGGCAAAGCGAAAGAAAAAGAGATCAAGAGAGGTAGAATAAACCTTTCCCTAAGTCTTTTATAAAAGAAGTTATCATAACTAACGATGTAATAAATGATATAAAAAGGTTTTGGCTTAAGGAATCCCATCCCTTCTCAATCATTTACACAATGCCATGGGGCTGGAATAATTTGCCTCCAGAGATTACCCACATATAGAACAGCTATTTGCAGTATATTCCTAATTAACATAACATTCTTTAAAGCAGACCAATTCCTAATTAACATAACATTCTTTAAAGCAGACCAATCTTTTTTCCAATTCAAATACAGACTTCCGTCCTGCCAAGAGGTTCTTTACACAATATATGCAAACTATCCCAACTGGTACAATGACCAATTACACTGGTATTTAAATCAGAGCAGAGTATTTTTGAAAATATAGTCTAAAAGATGCCCAGTCCTACATTTTTTATTCATGCACAGTTTCCACTAGACATAAAATGTCATGTTAAGGCCTACCACAAACCAGACTCTTCCACCAGGGAGCCATGTGGTCTGGAGAGTACACCCAGGAAAACACCACAAAATCAGGTCCAAAATGATCTTGTCAACACAGCTGTTTAAGCAGCAAATGAAAATTCTGCTCATACTCAGCAGAGAATGAAATAAAATGCAAATGGTAACTAGGAAACAAAGACACTGGAATAGGAGGAGAAATACAATAAGTAAAAACACAATGTCCTTCACCCAGCTCCCAAACTTATGCATATTTTCATTATTTGTTTATTGACAATATACTTAGTGTAGAATAGTAATATAACTCAAATGGCACTAACTTGATAAAACTGCGAGAGAGTAGCTTAAGAATCCTTTACAAACCAAAAGAATATTAAACAAAAAATAACACATCTTCAATTTGTTTTCTGCCAGTGGTGTTTTGGTTCGGTTTGTTTGTTTGATTTTATTTTTTTCTTCTGCAAAACAGCAATAATCCATTATAGAAAAGTTGGTAAGGAAAGGGAGAGGAATCTTGTATTTGAGGCACTGGACTGTGTCCCCTGTAACCTGGGTTGTCTCCTGAGGATGCTTCAGACCTACAGATATGAGAACTTGCCCTGACTTCTGCACAGGTAACATTTACATTCTTGCCTACTTAAAAAATATTTCATGAAAAGGTGTCATTAATGGTGAAGGATTCATATATTACAGTGCTAGTATAAAATCATCATATATTAATAAGCTGACAGAATTAATAGCCAAAATTTGAGCTACTGCAGGTTTCTCTTCGTTAGGAGAACAGTCAGATATATCTTTGGTAAAAGCCTTATTGAAAAAAAAATAAAAAAGGCAAATAATTTTACTTTCTTGAAAAACAAAATTACTCAACCAACAGATGACAGATTCCTTGCCTAAAATTGTTACTCTCTTTTCTCAGCCAGGACTCCCTCCTAAAAGCTCGACTACTTCTAGAGGTTGTAACATCAGTGTTTCTTGGCTGTTGACCACCTTCTGCTGTACTTCATGTTTAAGTACAACCTCCCAGATGTTTCTGAGCACACACGAGCATTCTTCCATCAAAACCAAGAACCCAGCCTTCCACATTTGAACCCTCCCAGCTATACAAGTAAGCTCTTTGCAAATAGGCTGCATTTTAGGAATGAATTCCAATCCTGATTCCAAAGAAGAACACATCTCGAATTAGGCACAATGAGAGGCAGTTGCTAAATCTATCAGTTTCCATGACATTTGACTCTGTTTTTTTCCTTATAATTGATTATTTGGTAAGGGCATCTAGCTGTTTCAGTCATGATTGGCACACAATTTCCCTGAGAACTACAAAAAACTACACCAAGAAACCTTTGTGATTAAAAATAATTTAGAAGAATCAATGGGGAACTCAATTTCTCTGAAACAGGAACATTCTGCAGAAACAAGAGTTCAGCAGTACCCAAGACAAATAAGTTTCAATTTATAATAAAATGAATTAGTTTACAAACAAGTTAATTTTAAGAATTATATAATTATTAATATGAATGTATATAATTATATTTTACATGATTTTATACTGTTACAGCATAATAAAAACAAACGAAGAGCTATCAAAACAAAGTACATATATTTTAGGGGAGTTTTGACTTTTTCCCATTGATTCATGTTGGGTTTTTTTTAGAAATGCCACTCATTTCCACAGTGACTGAGTTCTATGTCCTGTGACATGCAACTTACGTTTCAAGTTATGACTTAACAGGGGAACCGCTGATTTGTGCTCGACAGGATAAATTAATTCTGTCCTACAGGAATAAGGAAACCATTACATAAGTCTTAAGAAAGCTGCTGCCTTACAAATGATCACACATTTTCCTCTCCATCAGCATCCTAATTCCCTGAAGAGAGCCTCATTTTATCACTAACACAGTAGAAGTCCACAACTGAAATTGCCGCAGTTATTTTTTTCATACTAATTAATTGTTAGATAAATCATGACCTGGATGCACTGGTATCTCTGAAATCACCACGACCACTGGGCCATAAACTGTGCTAAAATCCTGTGTGAATTCATCTCCATTCATCCTCTAGTGATGGCTTTCTGCTTTGCAAATGCCTAGTGAAGCAAATGAGTTCCCTTGTAGAAATGAATGGTATGTTCCGTACCCAACAGAGCAGCATGGAATTTAAAACAGAAAATTCATTTGTACGAGCTGCTTGAGAATTTATATTATTATCCAGTCATGCCTGCCTGGACAAAGCTGAATAGGTAGATAAACATGTACACTGAAACTATACAGGGTCATCACCAAGTGCACATATTTTTAAAACATATATTCAGTTGCCTGAGCACTTCAGTATCATTTGAACATGCTTCTGGAACAAGCACAAATATTTCTTTTTTCCTTTCAGGACCACAGAACAACATCACAAAATCCAAGCACAACGGGGCAGAAGCTGTAGGGGGATTCTGCTGCATCGGATCGATCTCATGGGATTCTCCTTTATTCCAGACACTTTCCCAGCTCCTGCAACACCTGCTCTCTTCCCTCTGGGCTCTGCTCAATGGGCCAAACTCGTTTAATTTTCCACCTCCAGAGAGAGTGAGCAAACTGATATTGCTCACCCTTGGCCCTGAGACTCATATTCATCTCGAAATCAAATCTTCTTTTTATATTAGATGCTAAGATCATAGAATGGTTAGAGTTGGAAGGGACCTTAAACATAACCTACCATAAGAGGATAAACAGGAGGCAGCACAACGCCAGTCCTGAGGAAGGAATGATGAGTAATTCAAGGCTTTCAGGAAGCTGAATACCAGAGGGTCTCTAACTTTCTCTGTTCTGAGCTTCCTCGCTTTGGAGATCTTTTTGACTGTGTGGCTGTATTCAGAGATAAATATCTGAACCGCACACCTTTATGAATTTTGTAGCTGGAACAAATGTCAGAAATCAGAGTTACCCGATAGAGCACAGTGGGGGAAAAAAAGGTTCAGTTCATTCCATGGGACTTTCGGAATAAGCATTTCTCAACTAAACTTTACTTTTAGAAATACTGAATTTGAAATTGTTGAGGTAACAAGAAGTGATGGACACTTCTTAACATTCGGAGTAGTTCACATAGTGCTACCAATATTTGCTAAGAACTTTTTTCCTCAATGCAAGCAAAAACCCCACAGCTGATCTCCTTCCTCAGGACTATTTTCGAATTCATCCATTTTAGTAGTGATTCAGGACTTTCAGACAGTGTAACTACCCAGTCAAAAGGTTAGAGAAGAAAAACTCCCATTCCAAGCTAAAGTCTGACACAATTCACCAAAACCAACAAAACATTTCCACTTTATTGAATTTATTTAATCTTTTCTTTTGTCTGTATCCTTTCATTATGCAGAGCACTTGCACAGCAAATTCGATTCTACTTATCAAAGATATTTCTTTTAATTTTTTATTGTTCCAAATGCCCTGTTTCATGCTGCTCTTACCCTTGTGTGCCAAAGAAACTCCCTAGTGTATTTTAGAGATGTATTTCTTCCCATGGCTACTATAACTATTTACTTCTTTCTGTAGTGAAGCTGACATCCCCTTTAGCAGAAAAAGAAAAAAAAAAAAAAAAGGAAGACAAAAGTGTCTTCCCAGAATCTGTTTTTTGTGCTATAAATTTCAGAAAAACATTTTAGTAAAACATACTAGAACTAACTGGCTGTGAGACCTTACATTGCAGTCACTGCCTACTTTACAATGAAAAATGTAATTTATAGAACTTGTCCTCCTCTTATATATTATATGAACTTGCTGTTTTTTTTCAGCCTGAAAATAAAAACTAATTCAGATATGAATCTGCTATAAAGTAAAGCAAATAACAGGGGAGCTGTTCTGCTTCTTCATCAGTTCAGGGATGGGTCCCCTGATTTTCTCATAAGGTTGTGGATAACCTTCAGGGCTTTAAGGGTTTGTGGACAGAGATTCTACGGTAATTCATCAAAGCTCTCCTCAAAGCATGAGAAAGTTTTGAAGAACAATGGAATAGCATTTACTCATCAAACATTAAAGGAGATACAGGTATGTGATGCACATTGGAAACTCGTAAATATTTTTTACAAAGAATACCAAGATATACAGGACTACGTGGTAGCATTATCTTCATGGATCTTACTGAAGAGGACTTGTTCACCCTTAACTCATT
This sequence comes from Pedionomus torquatus, assembly GCA_013398155.1. NCBI lineage: Eukaryota > Metazoa > Chordata > Aves > Charadriiformes > Pedionomidae > Pedionomus > Pedionomus torquatus. The sequence goes on from VZRU01010608.1 coordinate 299,821, forward strand.
GAGTAAACCAAGAGTTTTTTAATTAAAGCTGTTCTGTAGTGAGCCATGTAGACCATAGCATAGTTCTTTTTCAAAAGCAGCTATTTAATCCACTAATCCTGTGAGGAGCTATCACTAACTCAATCCTTTCAGAATAAATTAAAACGTACAATAGAACCAGAGATTTTGTTTCTTCCCAAATGATAGTGCACTTCCAGGCTTCAGTTTTCATTGGTGGTTTTTTTTTTTTGTTTGTTTTTTTTTTGTTTAATTATTTTATATATATACATAAAATATTACTATTGCATCATACGATTGGTAAGATTTGAATAAGCCAATGGAACACTTCATTTTAAAAAAGTAAAAACATTCTGACTTTGTTAAGTTTCTCCTATATTTATGATGGCAAAACCCAACACCTTCAAAACATGACTGTCAGTTTGTTTCTGTCACTTTTCCAATGGAAAATCTTTTCCCTCCTTGACAAATCACCCCGTCAAATGAGACTCTTGTCAAATTGGCTTCTTTGGCAAATCTAAAAATCTTTGGAATCTCACTGGACTTGTATCTATTACAATTGCTAACATGGGTTTGCTTTTTCCCCCTCCCCTGGGGTTTTCCTGCATTGCAGTCAGGACTTAAATCATCATGTCACTCTTTTGTCAGCTTGTCACTCAGGCGTACAAAGGGCAGTTCTGCTTGACAAGTGCGTTAGAGGTGTTAAAAAATTTAATGAACAAGTCTACAAAGTAGGAACCAACAGAATACAAATAATTTCATGGAAAGTAATAATGATAATGAAAATTTGCAACTAAAAATTGAAACTTCACTAACATTCTCATAAATGCACCCAAAAGAAAAAATGTTTGCTGTAAAGTCAGACATACTTATCTACATTATAGAATATTAATGAGTTCCCCTGCTGTTTCTGAATTAACTTCAACTACTCTTGTTGTAATATTTGTTTATACAAAATATAATGTTATGGTATTTCAATTTCCTTTTATTAGGATTTTAATATTTCCCTTGCTAATACACTTTTAAAAAGCCCTAGACAGCTCTGTCAGGGTCTTATCCAAAACCTCCTGCCAGCTTCAGATTTTATCATTTGAAATTAATCTGTCTTAAAATTTGATGATGCTCGCTATGTAATCTTATATATTGTTATCCCCCAAAACCCCAATGATTGATTGTGGTAGTATAAAGCCCCCAGCTAGATTAGATGACTGAAAGGAGGACCAGAAGGTTTAATTCATTGAGATACAGTCAGAATCTGTGTGATGGAAGCAAAAGTAAGGGCTTACCATGACATAGTAACAGAGCTTACATTTAGGGAGTAGTTATATTTTTGAAGTGCAGTAGAACATATCAAAACCTTTCTAACTCTGCTATACGGAAGATATAATTAATCCCATTTTATAGATGAAGAAAGTGCACCACGATGAAGTGCTTTTCTAAGTACCAGACAGCTCCTTCATTCAACACTAGACAACTAATCCTCAAGGTCAACTTTTTCAAAAGGCTTGAAAATTAGACTTCTTAGAGCTCAGGCTGGATTGCAACATGTTTCCTGATGTCAGGAGATTTCAGAAGAGTTAGCTGTTGTGAGTGCAAGTATTTGGGGTGAAGAAGAAGCAGGGAAGATAGGAAGAAGGAAAGGTAAATGTATGGGCAATACCCCCAAAAACGCTGCAGCCCTGCAGTCCGCCTCATCCACATCAGAACTGAATGTGGTTAGATCCCATTATCTGAATGTTCTTGGAGTTTGTAGCCCAAAACGCAGAGCTGGGTTGATAGTCTTCCCCTAAACTACATTTTCAGGAAGAATTACGACACCCCCAAGCTGCTGATAAATTATACAAATCACCTAAAAAGCATAAATTATGACAGAAATTTCTGCACTCCACGTATCAGGGATGCCTTTGAATTTAAAGAAAAACACAAGTAACAATGAAAACAACATCATGGATAACATCCAAGACCTTTCTCTAAATCTGAATTCCTGTTTAGGCACAGCTCTACTAAAAAAGAGACTGTAAAAACCTCAGAGATCAAAATGATTGTATCGGAACTTTTTGGAGACAAGAAAGGAAAAAAAAAAAAAAGTAATAAATCACATGGTGTTTGTTACCACAGACTGACTGGCTGGTCGTCAACAGCCACCTTCTACTTAAGGGCTGAGGAACAGAACCAGAAATTTAATTTATAGATACATGTATGAACAAATATTCATTAACTGTAAACCATACGAACTTGCTGGACAAGTGATTTCATGAAAAAATTCATCCACTGCTCTGAGGATGTTGATTTAGGAGCCTCATACATATTCAGTACCTGGATGTTTCTTAATCAACTAATCAAAACACTTGACTAATTGAGTGTTGATTGCTTTCTGCAATAGGCTGAAAGTCAGCTCTCCCAGACCTGGCTGGTGTTATTCCAAGAACTGATTACAGCTAGTTTTTATAGCCGACTTCTTCTTAACAACCATATTATCTCTAATGAAAATTCATTCCATTCTACTTATCACCTAGGTCTGAAGAGAAGCTGACTGTTGCTATCAGATTTCTTTCGTCTTAGCGATGTTTGATAAACTTCAGATATGTCTATGTACATTTAAAACTCACCAGACAGATTACTCTATGGGCTCCAGCTAAAACATTTTGCTGAAAGCCGTGATGGATCACCAGGTGAAATAAAAGCTTTGGGACCCGATAATGCAATCCATTTTCAGCAAAAACTGTTACCGATGTCAGGCTAAGCTTTCTGTTTAAAGAGTATCTGAAACCAAGAAAAAAAAAAAAACCAAAACAAAACAGGCTCTATTTTCTGTCACACTTGTGCAAAAGAGGGATTTTCTTAACTCCGGGATTTTTCTTGGTTGCTTTCCCAAACATTGCTTTGAATTTTATTGTTCTCCTGTCCTAGCAAAAATACTTTCTGAGTGGTGTTTGAGAAGTAAATGACAAAAACATTGGGTTTTTTTCATTTTAACACACTTCTGAAAAGATCTGAATTAACATTAATATTTTTGATAAAGCTTTTATGCCAACAGCGAGATTCAATGGATAACTCCAATTCCAACACACGTGGAAAAAAAAACCCAACTCATTTTTCATGGTTCCGAGGAATCACCTTTCCTGCTACACTCTTTCTAAATTATTCAAAGTGGCTGGTTGGGGTGGGGCGGGGGGAAACTGGAGAGAAATACTTGAAGGTGCCTAAAGATGTGGACTAGATGATAGGTTTAAAAATTCAAATAAAGTTATTTAAATATTCTGTAGATAATGCTGGAAGTGAAGGTTGAAAGGGGAGGCTGCTACCTGTTTCTTTCCCATTCTGTTCTGCTGGGAATATTGCTTTCAGGCTCAAGGAAGGAATTAAAGGCTGTCCTCTGGCAGCAAATGAGCTTCCTTGTGGAACTTGCTTTTATTGTTTTGGCTAAATATAAGATCCATAAAGATGATAAACTGGTCTCACAGCCCTGGAAAGTGAGGTTATTTGTGGATCCAGACTACTGAACTTATAAATTTTAAGCAAAGAAATGTAATGTTTCTTGACATTACTATCACTCAACCTCCGTAACTTAAAGGGCAATATGGTATCTATACCCGTTTAAAAACAAGTCCAGAGACTTCCAAAAGTCATAAGAAAAGAACAAAATTTTTCTAATGGAAATATTAATCTACTGAAACAGCATATTTATAATCTTATGTGTATGGCTTACATTTTCAAAGGGGGTACACGTGGAAAAAAGTATCATTAATCACAGCACTAAAAGATTTATAACAACAGCAAAATGTCTGATCATCCATAGCAAAATCTTGGGAGAAGCCTGTTCCCATAGATCTAGACAATCATTTTAACATAAATGCAACCTTTCAAAGTTTCAGAATTAAAAAAAAAAAAAAAAATTATATAAGTTATAAAAGCAGTGCATTTGCCTATTGCATCTTCCCATGCAGAACTAGCGTACCATGCCATCACTCTGGTACAGCCATAAATGTACTACAGAGAGAAATTCTGAATTCAGAAGAAATCACCCTGAAGGAAAAAGGAAAAATCTTAATTCCTTCAATAAGATGCTTACAGTCTGCAGAGAACTTTCTTCTAAGCAAGACCTTTACACTGGGAGGATCTAGTCATGTACTCCGATCTGTGGCTAAACCTGCAGTGCTGGCAGCATAATTTGCTGCCACCCTGGGACTGTAGTTTTACTACTATATACAATTTCAAGGACAGCTTTTTTTTTTTTTTTTTTTTATTTTTCCTTTACTTTTACTCTAAGAGCCAGAACTCTTTCTTCTTCTCAGTTATTCCAGTGTAAATTGAAAGCAAAGCCTTGAAACTCTGTAGCATTACTGTGGATTTACAGTTTTATAACTGAGTGGAGAAAAGTGCCCCTAAATATTCTAGGTTATTGTGGAATGGTTTTATAGGAGAGAAAGATATTACTTTAAGGATAAAATAGGGAAATTAATCAAAAGGGATTAAAGTCAGAAAAATCTGACAGTTCTAATCACTTAAACAGCACAAGAATGAAATCAACTTGTCTTACCATAGCTATATTACACTAATCCATTTATTTATATTTTTTCCAGGAGGAAGAGGTGTAGAGTAATTGCAGAAATAGCTAGATCCCAAGAGTATATTGCTGTGTAAGGAAAATAATCCACTGAGAATTTTTCTATAGCTTCTTAGAACAAACCTTACAGCTAGACACAAATTGCTCTTTTGCAACACACTGATGGCTGTTTTCTGTATGGAACAGGCATTTCATGAAGCGTAGGATATTCTAGTGAGCATGTGCTCGTTTCTCAGTCTTTCTACAAAGATGGACAACAAATAACATCACCAGCCTTGTGTGATGATGGAAAGAAGCAGAGAACAGTATGAAGAATGCTGTGAAACCTCTCAGTGTAGACCACAAAGACAAGAGGAGGAACAGTTAAATATAGTGACTAAGTAGTGATCATCGTTGTCGCTAGTGGGAGAAAGTAGTGAAAAGTCATAGAGACTCGCAACTTTTCCACTCTTCTACTCCCCACAAACCTACAGTGTCTAGCCAAACACTCAGCAAAGCAGTGCCACAAAAGAACCAAAGAAAAAATACTGAGATTAAAGCAAACTTCCAAATTTTCCAAACACATTTTTATCATGTCATCAAAAAAAAAAAAAAAAAAAAAAGAAATGCAATCTGTCAGGAACTAGTCATGTATTCACAATGATTTATATAACATTCACACCAACCAACAGTTGAACCGCTGACCTCAGTATTTATGGATTTTAGGTCTGGAAGAACAAGAAAGGGCTGAAAGAACCTAGTTTTTAAAATGAGAGGAAGAACACAAGTGTTCAGTATTTCAAAATCTCTTTGCATGTGTTGTCCGCTCAATGGACAGACATGACCTCAAAAATGGTTCTATTGTCATCTTAACCCTAGGAAAGTATGTCATAAAAATCATTACTATCAGAGTATATTGAAAAAAAAAACATGCTTCAGCAACACTAATTTATTTTTTTTTTAAAATTTAGATTAGTTGTGTTTCAGTTTTAAACCAGTGCTATCAAAACCTCAAATGCTTGGGGAAAAAAAAAAGTAAGCAGTCTAAGTTGAGACAGACAACTTTGAAATGTAAGAAAACACCTTCTCTTTTGGATTTATTCAAACTGAGAGGCATCCTAAATTTACTTAATATAAGTAGTAAATTAAGAACAATACCAAAGGCAGGGGATATAAACCATTTTCATAACAATTTGTTCAGCCAAATATCAAGAGACTCTTTATTCCTACCTGATGACAAAGGTTACAAAATTTTGTGTTTGAATCTGACTAAATGTATATTACTTCACACAAAAAGCCTTTAAAGAATTTAATGGTGAAGTCAGATAAAGGAGATGCAAAAATAAAAAAAAAATCGTGGAAGTGATAAAATATAAAGACAACTTGAATTTTCATATATAGGTGTATTTGACAGTTTGGTTTTGGTACTAGAGAACAGCAAAACTGTAATACCACCAATTTTCAACTGTCTTTGATTTTCAGACCAATAAAAAAGTTCAGCTGGGGAGGAAAGAAAACTTAACACTTTCAGCAGCAGGTTTATTACCTGTGGTTCCTTTTTCCAGGCTCCTTTAAAGTAGCTGATAAAGCCTTGAGAGAGTTGTAGACTACCTTGCTGAAAGCCACGGTATTACAAAAATACATTTCTTTGGTACATCAAAACAGAAAAAAAAAAACCCAACAACATTCTAAAAGGACTAAAAATACAAAAACACTAATTGTAAAAGGCAAACCTAAATGTTATACCTTTGATTTAGTGCTTACATACTAAGATTTCGAATTTCTCATTACTGAAATGTTTGACTTTCATATGTTCCTCCCTGTAAATTGCCCACAAAATTTCCATGGGAAAATTGATTTGATACGTATTTTTCATTTCAGAACTTGAATCTGTAGTATCATCAGGCTAAATGTATTTTACCTATAGCTACACAATTCTCTTGTTTCATTTTTCCCCCTTCATGACATATTTAGGAAAAAACCTAGTTTTTACCAATTTGCAGTAGGGCAAAGAGAAAGATTTTATTTTTCTTTTACTCTGGAGTGGGACAAAATACAAACTGGTTAACAACAAAAATTTTACACCTTAATTTCTACCAGTAGACCCACTAATGCCAATAACAAGTGAGTCGAAGCTAGGTATTTTGATGGTGCTCACATAAAAAAAGACAAGAAATTCTGTCCTCTTTCTGTTCTATGCCCCAAACCACTTCACTGCAATTGGCATTCCCCATATTCCTACATACTACCTGCTGCAGAAGGATACTAACATATTATACAATACATTACTGGGAAACTCTCTGTCACCAAACACCTCCAGTCATTCTGTCTAAAAAACCAACATCAAGCTTGAATATAATAAATGCATTATTCAGCTTTTTCTTATACTCCTTTAAAATCTTACTGCCATAAACCAGGTTAAAATGTACTGATTATGATAAAGGTCCTCCTATGATTAAGTTCATCCCTTATTTCAGACTGAAGTCTTACTCTGCTGGGTTTTTGTCATCTTACTTTCAAGCCTTACCATTACACCAATCTTTGTGTATAACCTGCAGGCCATTTAATGCAATAATCTGGGAAATCTTCCACCTGATGATAAGAGAATGTGTTATATAGTTGGCACTTTGGTGGTGGTGGTTGGAGAGTCTGGTATCTTTGCTATGGATTCCTTTTATGTCCTACTAATTAAACCTCTCTAGAATGTCTGCTTCAGTAGATGATTTTGGTTTCTGTTTGTAGTCACTGAATGTATTAGTGGTTTTATGAAAAATGTATCTACTGGTTGCCAGGTTATATCAAAAGGATTTATTTGCTCACGTAGCTAGCAGCTTGCTTCCATGTAACCGATTTGTTTAGAGGATTTCTAGGTTGTAGTTCGTGGGAGATTGACCCTGCTGACTACGGGCTTCTAGCTTTTGTGTGCTGCTTCTCCTTTCTGCCTCCTGCCTCCTTGACTGCTGCTGTTTGCACTGAGGCTGAAGGCAGAGCCATCCCCACAGACTTATGTCTTGACAACCCAGGCCATCTATGGAATTCTTATGCATTCAGTAATTGCATGCTAAGAGATGGCTTTGTTCCTTATAGCTTTTTCTAATCAGGTCTTAACAATTAAATTCTCATTTGGCCTCCTCGTGTGCCTGGCAACAATATGGTTAAATTCCATCGCAAGAAAATTCAGAATCCACTGCCTTTCCACATCTAAATACAATATTAAATCATCAGTTCTGCACAGATCCTTGCATCCTATTAGTATTTTTTACTTGCAGCACTGATGTTTGTCCACCTGCTAGACTGATCCCAAATGACATTCTCCAGCATCTGTATCTGTTGGCTGATGTCCAGTATTTGGTAAACTGAATTGCTAACATGCATTTTCTCTTCAATTTTCCCATCTGTAGGTTTGATTTCTTTTGCTGCCATTACAGCAAGAGTCTCTACACTGGTTATTTTTCATTATCTTATTATTTTCCACACCACTCAGAGTTATTCTGTGGTCTTTTATCTACTAATTGCACCTTTCTATTTTTACATTAGTTTTCTTTTAATTCTTCTATCTGTTTTCATCTATTCCCTAATTTACTGAACTGTCTCTGCTCCTTTTATTCTTTGTTCGGCATGAGCCTGCTGACTAGTATTTTGTAAATGTCTAGAGATCTTCATAGACTTAGGATAGATTCTCCAAATGCTCATTTGATCTCCTTCTTTGTTCTTATCACTAATTTATCAGAAATTAACTCATCTTTTAAGATTTGATAATTGCACAAGCCAATGGTTTGGTACAGCTCAGCTAAATAGCCCTTTAGTGTTTATTGAGGTCCTTGATTGCACAGGTTGAGTGTCTTTCTTGTGACATTTCTGTGGTTTGCAAATATTCCTGGAGTGCTCCTAGAGCTTTGTGTGGATCCTTTGTCTGCTGCAGCTAATTGCTGGTGGTCCGTGTAATAACACGTCTGCTCATATTTTGTTTGCCTTTTCATGTAGCACCCACTGTGATCTGAAGAATATTCAACAGTAAACACATCCCGTTTCATGTCCATCTGCTCAAAGACCAGAGTTTGGTATTTTTCCATGAACTGTTTGATCTTTCTGTTTTGTTTGCTTATATGTACCTGTAGGAGTAGCCTCACTTCTAACATTATGTTCTCTCCTCAGCACGAGAAGAAAGGAGGATCAAAACCATGCAGTGTTTAGGCTTTGTCTTTTCTCTCCACGGAGAATTTTTCTTCTCAGCTTTAGCAGGTGTGTTCTCATACTCCCTATTGATTACCCCCTAACGTAACCCTCCCTGTTGAAAGAAGTAAATTGCTGCTAAAGGAAACTCTCTTCCAACCTCCAGCAAGTTTCCCGTGACCCAAAGAACTCAGATATTATGCTGTGTTTCTGACTGCCATCTGCTGTTTATTTATCTGTTAATTTACTCCTTGCATCTCTCCTGTAACACTTGAGTGAAGGTTTCTCTGAATGTGGGGTCTGCACATACTGACAGAACATATACCATATCCAAAAAAGACTTCTGTTGTCACTATCATGAAAGTAGCTAATTACAAATGATCTCACAAAACAGCTTTAATCTAACCTTTTCCCATTTTGTTTATCATTAATTTGTTAGACCAGAACCACGGAGTTACAGAAAAAAACGTTTGTTCACATCCAAAGCAAAACCCCAAAAGAGAAGTAGCTAAGAAAAATCTAACAAAAATCTTCAAAAAATCTGTGGAGGCTACTAATGCATATTTACACCTCTGTCTCTAAAAACGTTACAGCCTAACATGTTTCTGACTGTCAGATTTTCACTGGATTTGCTGATTGTTCATCTCTCTGTATATAACAAAGGAAAATCTTGACTTCAGGACATAAAGGCTGTCAGGCAAGGCGATTGCATTAACTGGAGATCAATGCTAGAAATATGGAAATTATTACGCAGGCATAAAGAACCTTCCAGAGAGAATCAGAACAACCCATACTCCATCCAAACTTCAGAAATATTCTAGATGTGCTAAAATATTATGTGCATTGGGTTTGGATTGGATTTGGTGCCATTTGTACCAAGCACTATCAGGTGTTATTGAATAAGTGCATTTATGTATGTGAAGCAGATCATTAGAGGTGCGGTGTTTCAGATTTTACCAAAAATAGACACTCAGTGTAGTACCAGTGGCCGAGCAATCCAGCTAAAAGATGAAATTGCAGCTAACACTGAAGTTAAAATTTTGGTTGGTTTTCGTTAACTGTCTTTAGGAATATTTTCTTACTTCCCTTCACTCCTACTCAGGAGCATGTGGGGCTCTGTGGGGTTCTCGAGTTGACACACACAATCACTGCCAGGGTCTCCACTGCGGGTGGGGAATTTAACTTTGCTCAAGTTTTTACTTGGAAGGCCTCAGCCATAATCCTACATAATCCATTCTCAACTCCATCTGAGGGCTGGTCATCACAGTCTGCCTGCAAATGCTTTCAGGTTAATTTTCCACAGTCTTTGGTCTTCTCCCCTTTGAATTCTGTGCAATTTTCTTCAAATAGAGTCATTAGTTGAAAATTTAATTTGGCAGTGACAATGACTTAGCCCTGACAAAATAAAGTTGTCAAACTCGGCTAATCATCATAATTATTTTAATAACTCTGGACTATGGTAACATCTTCAGATGCATGATTGCTCATTTCCAAAATTCATCTTGAGGACCCTGGAAGCCAGAGTTTTAAAGGTATATATATATGTTAAGATCCAGATGCAGTATGCACAAGAATCGCCATCGTAATCTACTTAAACTCGTATTTAAAACGGAGTTGCTTCCCGAAGCAATCCTAGAGGTCAGATCAGTAGAGATGACACCGTCCAGAGCTGATATCAGTAAATCTGTCTTTAGAAGCCTGAATATAATTGATTTTAAAACTATCAAGTTTGAAACTTGGACATATATTCCAAATCACTCCTTTAACAAAATTTTATGGACAAATCTCAGCTTGGGTCACGAATTGACTGGAATGTAATTCCCACAACCTGCTGTCTATTCCTGGGGCAGTCGCTGGACAAACTCAGAGTTGAGTCTGTCTGATGCAAAGCTTTCTACTGTTTTACATTACCAAATTCTTAAAAATTTAAGATAAGCAACAAATATGCCTGGAGGAAAAAAACTTTCATCTTCTAAACAATTTGTCCAACAAGCTGCTTACATAAAATTTTGGTGGTTTTTTTTTTTTTAATAGGAACAAGGTTAGTAATGTTCAAGCTGGAAAATCATTCATTCCAAATGATGTGCACAGTGGTTGGTATTAAGAGTTTTTGCAATAGAAATCTGCAAAGTGTATTTCATGAATATTAACAAGGAGCTGTAAGAGCAGACTCGGTGATGTATGATATTGGAATGGAAGATGTCTCCAAAATCTCACTGATAGCTGCACGGAGGGACTGGTCCAGATGGCTACACAGGTGTACCATGAGTTAGAAAGCTATATTTTAAAATATGTTTCTTTTTCAAAGGCAGGCTCTTGATGGTAAAGATAGCATTACTTGAATATAGCAGCTATATGATTCCAATCACTTCATCTCTCAAAAAATGCTGCCTTTAACCAAAGAATAACAATAAACAAACTGTATATTATGAAAAGTAGTATGAACTGGTAAGGAGTCTTTCTCTAAAAACCTGCAAAGTTATTTGCGCTTACAGAGAGTCAGAGTAAAGTAGGTATAAAAACACTGCTGCTAAGAAAGCCAAATCTCCTATAACCATTTTGCACAGTTACCAAGCACAGCCATTTCCCAGGAAGTGAAATTAAGGCCCATTGTTTGTTGATTTATCTCCAACACAATCAGAGAAAGAATTATCCAGAAACAGTAAAATCTCCATCATCCTAAATCAAGCTTAATCTATGAGAGCAAAAAGCAGCTCCTATAAGATATTGCATCTTTTTCTACTGGTATTCCTGTTGATTTCAGTGAGTGGTTATCATTCAAGACTGTAGATCACAGCATCTGTCAAAATCAAGCACTTAAGTAACAATTTCCCCCCATGAAGAGATTTATGCTCTCAGGGCTCTACTGATGAGGCATGAAGAAGTGAAGCCCCATCCTTTTTTGCTCAGCTAATATAATTGTATATGCATATGTTGAATCCTTTTTATTACATATCAAAGACATTTACTACTTTGTAGAAGACTTGAAAGAATAGCTTGAGGATTTGGCAGCAATAGCTTTTAAAGGAAAACAAGAAGAAATTACAGGTTTTGGAACTATTCAGTATCTAAAACTTAAAAAGTTGATGGAAGGGCACTTCTGCACTACATGAGAACAACTGCTATGCTTGAGTATCAACCCTTATTAAAAATTTATTTTAAGAACTAATAGGCTTTCCAAGCAATCCAAAATTATTATAATGTATCCTTATTTTGGGTGGACTTCTGGGGAAAACATTCTGACCTCTCCTGCAAATTTTTTCAAGGAGAAAAAGCTCTACGTTAACGTGACCTCTCTGACAGATCCAGCATTTGGTCATTCTCAAATCCTTCTCTAATTTAACAGAGTTAAAATGCACACATATACGCTGAGGCACTCCAATACAAAGCCCCCGTCTTGGGCCGTGACAATTTATGGAGTGGTCCTAAAGCACGCTGAGATGCCTGTTTGCACCATGTCTGGTAGGGAGAGTTACGTGAGTTTAACAACATAATTTCTCTTCTACTTATGTAAGTGTCCCTGAGCCATTTTAAATTCACTGACTGCAACTCAAGAAAATTGAATAAATCTGTTTTCAGGTTTACAAAATACAGCATCTTCTCCTGTAATGACATTTTGTACCTCTGCCTATTCATGATTTCACAACACATTAATAACTATTCTAATGTTGCTTAAGCTTCCACAACTTTTTCCCACTGCCAAAAAACAACCACTAGAATACAGTTTTGCTCCATGACACAGTTTTGGACTCATAGCAGTCAAAACGCAGATGCCAGAAAACTCATATAACCTTTTTTTCCCCTGAAGTTATTATCATGGCCTCACAATGCTACTGCTTCCCTGCTGAAGTAGTCAGTGTGCACTTTTTAATCCTGCATGCACCTGAACAAACAGTTCCAGCAACACAGAAGATTAATAAAACGCTGGACAGATTCGAATGGCTTATAACTTACTCTATTCCGATAACTCATGCAGTCATCTCAGGTCATTCCTTACCTATTTACAACCAACTTGAAGTTATCCTTAATACTTCTTTTCCCTCTCAACATTGATTGCTTTTATGTTTTTTCTGTTTTTAAATAATTTAATCAAATCTGAGGAGACCCAAATGATCGGGAACTTGATTAACTTTGTCACTTAAGCAATGGTTTTATGGTGGGTTTGGAGATGATCTTCCATCAAGCAAAATGTATTGTTAGGAGCATTACAGCTTTCCTCCAACAGAAGGCTGCTGCCAGAGCACAAATACAAATAAAACGTTTTAAAATCAAGGGTCCCATTGTATCACTCCTTTCACTGGCGGCCCTCCAGGCCAACAGCCATTATCTACGAATAATAAAAAATTCTTGTCACTATATTGCAGTTTCAATGCAGAGAGTTGTTAATATCTATGGAATAATCAACAAAGAAAGCAAAACTCTTTTCAGTGGAAAGGTCTGGACTTTTGAAGAACTATAAAATAATGATTTGACTTCCTTGCAGCAAATTTCTGTAGAACGGCAGCAGCTCTTTTCCATGGGAAACCCAAGAAAAAATTCCAATCTAAATGAGTGGCAACAGATCATTTTCCTACTATGTGAATGTAATTCAGCTATTATTGCCACAGTTAATTGGGAACTGCTTCTTTCTAGCACTCAACACTATGCACACTGTTATTCAAATGACAAATTAATCTCTCCCCATTCTGCAAATCAGGGAAACATTTTTGACATATTCATAAGTGGGTAACTTTGAACAGTGAACTTTTATATTCAAGGTAGCTATAGAGCCATTGTTAACCCTCTTGCTGATGCTATTCAATAATTTTAAATGGACCACAATTGGATTTTAAGAGACCATCATATTAATTACCAACCACCAATTTTTATCTTAGCTCATTCCCTGTCTGAAGACTCCTGAAATGAAGCAGCAAGGAAGTTTCTTCTAGCAGTTTTCCTAGCTTCATGGAAAGCTACACGTCAACCTCACACAGACCACAAAAGAACTATTATTCTGACACTGCCACCTACAGAAATGCTCCAAAAAAAATCTTGCTACCAACTGCTTTGGCCCAGACATGGGACAGGTTAAACACTGCAAAAAGAAGAGATGAAGTGCAAGGAGAAGAAACTCAAGACAATTCTGAATTCCTTAATAAGCAAGTTGCAAGAGATGAATTTTCAACAATATCAAGCACCTGATGTTCACATCTATTCATTCATTGAAGGCCTGAATGTATATTAGCTCTGCAAATTTCCAACAAACTTAAGAACTAATTAATGCTGAAAAAGCATTTTTTTTCTCTTCTTCTTTCCATCTTATCCCCCTCATGCAAGTTTAGAGACACAACATCCTCCACAAAATATTTAGAATCATGGAACTCATTTATGCTCAATCCAAAATGCATTTGTGCAAACAGCACAAAAGGGATACATATCATGAATGTTTTACACTGATTCTAATAATGAATTTCCAGTAAATTCAGTACAAGATACAGAGGCAAAAAAAGGAGTATATTTTACAAGCTTAGTAGATACACCCAAACCCAAAATATTATCACACTTCTGTTCTTCTTTTTTTCTTATGGCTTAACCAAGAAATTTTTCTCCCATTTTGTCTTGAGTTGTAATACACAGTAAATACACAGTAAAACACACAGTAAAGTATTTGAAATTGATAATTGGGCCCAAAGTTAGAAGAAATGCAAATACTGCTTCCCTGAGTGCCTTCTATTTAATTATTTTATTTTACCTGAAATTTTAAGAGCAATGAAAAAATTGCAAGCTTTGAGTTTTCCCACATTCTGACTGTTCCAGCAGGAAAATGATCTGACACTAAAGAATTAAAAGCTTATCTTCCTACAGCCCATTTCTGAAGCTTTGGTTGTCAGAGAACATAAGGAAATGCCCTTAGAGATGTGATTTTTTCTTGCAGACCTATTTAGACTTATGTATTTACATATTTATCACTTGGTGATCTGTATCTTGCCAATGTATCTAACACATCCAGCTGAACTAGCCTGCCTGACCACAACTACATCACTGAAAAAAAACACCCTAAAAAGTTTCCAAAGTTTCTAGTAAGAAAAAAATAAAAAATAAATTACAGCTATTCCTATAAGATCCAGAAATTTAGAAAGAAAGATATACTTTCTTCCAGAAAAGCAGTACCACTTGAGCTATACATGAATTACATGACATTTGAGGCGACAGAAACCTCTGAAGTTATATTTGGGGTGATTAAAGGCATTTCAGTTCACGAAGAATGTTTTCTGTAATTCAGATCCACAGCTTACCCCAGAAGAGATTTATTTCAAGAAAAATTCACAGTATTCACCATATTTCCAGATTATAGAAAAAGGGTTGTTTATCAACATGAAAATAATAACTTTTAACTAAAGAAAGGACAGAAAGAACACAATTTATGTTGAAGAACATGGGGAATCTGCATGGAATATTAGAGCTACCTAAAAACTACTTCTTCTAATGCCATATCCACAATAAATGAGTCAAATACCTCAAACAAGTAGAATCATAGAATCGTTTAGGTTAGAAAAGACATTACAGATCACTGAGTCTACCTAACACTGCCAAATCCATCACCAAGCCATGTCCCTAAGTGCTACATCTACAAGTCATTCAAATACACGCAGGGATGGTGACTCAACCACCTGCCTGGGCAGCCTGTACCAATGCTTGACACCCTCACAAATGCTTTGTCATACCTCCATCCATCACTGACTACAGAGTCCCACATGTTACAATGTATGCATTGCAACTTCTCAGTTTGAGCTGGAAAAAGTATCAAGCAGTTCCTCCTACAAAATCCTGTATAAAAAGATGCATCTCTCAATACTGTCTATGTAATCAATGTTGCTGTACTACTACTACTTCTAATGAAATCCTCTCCAGCTTCTTTCCCTTCCTTGCTGTTTGGCTGTTTATTGAATCCAATTTTGGGCTCATGTTCAAGATTATTCGAGCAGAGACCAGAGTTTTCTACTTTTACTAATCAGACTCAGTAGTAGCTTGTGTGAGTAAACCTCTGCTGGGCTTTTGAGTGGAAAAGTAGGCAGACAGAAGCTGTAGATTCACTTGAAAGTTAAAGGAAAAATGAATCAAGATATGTTGGATAAAGTCCAAGTGAGCTGAAGGAACGCATGGGCAGGGTTGGGAAAGAGAACAAGG
Source organism: Pedionomus torquatus (assembly GCA_013398155.1). Taxonomy (NCBI): domain Eukaryota; kingdom Metazoa; phylum Chordata; class Aves; order Charadriiformes; family Pedionomidae; genus Pedionomus; species Pedionomus torquatus. The sequence goes on from VZRU01010608.1 coordinate 315,704, forward strand.
TTACATAAATCAGGAATTAGAAAGGCTTAAGCTGCTGCAGATCCAAAGACTGAGTTACATGCTGAGTTTTGGCAACTTGACCTAGAGTGAAATAAATGAAGACACAAGTGAGCTGAAACAAACAAAAAGATGGAATTTTTTTGCTTTTATCATGTCCAGAACAAAACAATAATGGATTAAGAGAGCAATAATGAGGACTTGGAAAGAAAATATTGAGATACACAAATGGCAGTGATGAAAGTAGAAGCATTTAACAGGCTTAAAAATATTGGCGCACTGAGACCAAGCAAAGCAAAACCAGACTTTAATATCGCTAATAAAAATGTATAATTTGAGTTTGCATCTTAAATAAAATTAAAAAAAATAGAAGCTTGCCTCTTTAATGATCGAAGGAACTCTCCCGTGAGGGATCTGAGATTCTAGACATCTAGATGGTTACTTGCGCATATCATCAAACTGAAGCATTTCCCAAAGGCAATTAACAATCTCTTTACTATATTGTCTGTTGGGGAAACTCGCAGGAATGAAGTGGCCACAGCATTGCTTCATCTGGGGTCCTGAACCCAATAACAAAGAATTCTACAAAGTGCCATATAAAGCTGATGGAGGGAACTGATGCAACAGATAACTAAGAATCATTAATGTCAGATGTATCTATCCCTCTGGGGTACCTCAAACCAAAGAGCTGCACGTCAAAAATATTCTGGATTTATAATCAGCAGTTTCAAGTGCTGTGTCTCTAATGATCCGATTGTGAAGAATTAATCTGCTTTTGTGCATTTTTACCCTTTCATAGCTCAGCAGCTTATAAAGAAATCAATTGCAAGTTACTATAGTGCAGGTACAAGGCTACAGAAAAGCTACTGAGTTTAAGCATCATTTGACCACCTCTCAACCAATCTAAGTTCTCTCTCCATAGATGCGGTTGCATCAAATCACGTCTAGGTTTTTAGGCAGCAATAAACAAAAGTTAACACAGCTCCTTCATTCTGTAGTTAAAGAATTCTTCTCAGTATTTTTGAGAGAAAAGGAAAATACTTCCAGAGACTGAGGACAGTTATTTTGTTGGACTATATGAAAGACTGGATAGGCTTTTAAAGTAAATTAAGAATGTTAATCTCACTAAAAGCTGTATCACAAAATCATTGATCTACTCAAGCAATTAAAAACCTCATTCTGATTTCAATGTTCTGGATTTCAGCTGAAACTATGGGCTTGCAGGACTTTAAAGGAGTCTGGAATTAGGTAAAAATGGACTTATTACCAAGGTCTCTCAACATTTGGTAGTATCAACAATTTGGCTACATAAACACAATTGGTACAAACACTTTTGACTCAAAAATGGAGAACTTGTAGGAAACCTTGTAAAATAGCATCCTAGAAGCAAGAATAAAACTTAATTCAGTCTTATTTCATGTCAGTTGTAAGTAAAGACTGAAAGTCAGCAAGATTGTATGATACATTTAATTTCTTGCTCACTTTTTCCAGGCTGACCCTACTGTCTCTCCATGTGTGAAGCTCCTCCAGGAGCTCTGTGTGGAAAGGAAGAGCAACACTGGTGCATAAGGCACTCCTGAATCTAACTAATGAAAAAAAATACAGCTTCAAATGGTAAGCAACTGAGGGAAGAAATGCCAATTTTCTTAGAACCTGAATGTGTCACAATATGACTTTTACAATCACGCACACACAGGGTCTGAACTCAAGATCACTGAAATCAATGGAAATCTCTTTTATTTTTCTGCTTTCCTGATTAGACTCACAGCAGTTCATTTAATATAAAATATGAAACCATTTGCAAGGTTAATTTATGTCTATTTTTTTCCAAAGTGTACATGCTGTGTGGTATATAATGCTATAAAGTAGTATGTGTTCATAATAGCCGGGCCAATTTATAACACATTCTCAGACTCTTTTTGCAGAGGTAATATCAATTCCAGTGATGCTCTTCATACCTAAAATGCTGGCTATTTCAGCTACTAGTAACACTTCTAAAATTGGAATGAACTTTTAAAGTGCAGCTACTGTAACATTTATCTTTTGCTATCAATATAGGATGCTGTGAACTATTTTGCTAGATAGAGCTAATAACAGCCAGCTGAACTAAAAGTGACTTTAGAGCACAGAGGTGATAGAATGTGCCTTCCCGTGTGCACTTTATCTGATTTCAGGTCAGTCAGTCACTTTTGATGGGTAAGAAACACAGGTTATTCTGCAAAGCTTCTCAAACTCAAATATTTAGCACTGTCCACAGGCTGGGGAGTGATAAAAAAGGCAAGTTAGAATTAAAACAGTGCTCAAAAAGAAAGAAAACTAGCAATGCTGAGGATTTCTCGAGACAACCCTATCAGTTGCTGCACACATTTCTGTTCAATTATACCGCCTTTACTTCAGAGTTAATAAAATTCTACTACATAATGCTTCTTTATGGAGATTGATGGACATGTTTCATGCTAATTCCTCCTTGAGTTAGTAAGCCTTTATTTGCCATGTCAAGGCAAAAATGATGGCAGGCAGCCTAGCAGAAATGCCAGCGCATACTTTAAAATGTCATTATGTTGCAGACCAAATTAAACTATTGACCAAATTAAATTGTTTACCACACATACCATCTACGCTTTGCTATCATTAAAGGCTAAAGTGAAACCACATGGGTATCACAGTGCATTTCACATAACTGACACCCAGGCTTCACAGCAGAGACCATATGATAATGGGACTGTGTGAGGAGCATCGATGCTTTTCCCTCATGCACTGAACTAGTGAAAAGGAAACTGGGATATGCAAAGAAAAGCATCAAATATTGCCGTAAATATGATTCACTTTGGCATATTGGCATTCGATTTTTCTTTTAATCATACCCCCCTGATTTGGAAGTCTGCTGACCTCGAGAAGCTCTAAAGCTGGAATGATTGGCCATAAGGAATATTCTGGTTCCTGAAGACACAGCAGCTGCAGGATCCACCGGTGCAACTGCCTCCCACAACAAAACCACAGGCTGGTATTGACTCCAACCAACCTGTTTGCCCATAGCTCCAGCCACAGCAGCTCTGCAGGCTGCATGTACACAAAGGCAGTGCACAAGAGGACACACTCTCTAATTTCTTTTATGTAGGGAGATACATGACATGCATTGCTGTTCTATTGCAGCTATCAGCCTCAGACAGTTGATTTTCCTTACACTAAATACCTACCTCTTAAGGAATTTTCAACAGCTCAGTTTCCTATTCGGAAAACCAACCCAACAAACCCACTTTGACTTCTTCTTGTCACTTTGTCAGCACTTAGGAACTTGTACTTTGCTTCTAAAGGCTTTGATTTAGGTTCAGGCACTATCAGCAGGAAAGATGCCCAATTCCCACCAGTGAGAACCAAGCTCCTGGGTTTTGACCAGTTTGGTAATCACCTTGCCAAAGAGAACAAACAGTACCCTAGATCAGCACCCTGTTCCCATGGATCTGTGAAGCTGGATCTGCTCCTCTCCTCTCCTGTGCCTGCTGGGCAGGCACAGAGCCTCTGGAGGCTCAGTCCTCAGAGAATGTAGATAACACAGGATAACTCGAAGCAACTGCTAAACAAACAACATCCCTCCTCACTCCCCCAAACATCAACAAGAAAAACTACCCAGCCAGCATAAAATGCACTACAGTGACCACAGGGATCCGATGTGGGTTTTTTTTTTTTTTTTTTTTTTTTTACAACATAGCTTTTTGTACATTTCCTCTGTATTTCAATCACAGAATCATAGAATCATCCAGGTTGGAAGGGATGGTTGTCCAAAGGCCATTTAGTCCAACCTCCCCGCAGTCGCAGGGACACCCCNGTTTTTTTTTTTTTTTTTTTTTTAATGTTAGTCTTCACATGAGGGACTTTGTGCTAATTGGTATGATTCAGTTAAATGAGAAGGTATTTTAAGATTAAAAAGGACAGATCAACTGTTTGGGTAATGGAATGGGGAGCAGGCTTATAAGCCACAGAAATGAGGAAAGGAGCTGTTATGCTCTGGAGGTTACAGTGAAAAATGATCTTGGGAAATGGGAGGAATGAATTAAGCAACAGTCAGTACACACAAATACAAAGCAGCATCATTACAAAGCAGAAATCAAAGGAACAAATACAAAATGGGGATTGACTAGGTAGAAATAACACAAAACAGGATCCCAGAGTGTCAATGGACTCATATTGAATAGGAATCAAAACTGTGAAGCTGTTGCAAAAAAGGAAATTCTTTTTGCTAGAGTGTATTAACAGAAAAGTCTTAACTAAAACATTGGATATAATTATTCTGCTCTATTAAGCATTGTTGATGCCCTCAGTTGGAATGCATTTCTGTCTGGGTAAAAGTATAAACAAGATATAGAGGATAAGAGGATAAAATGAGGATAAGAGTTCAGGAGGGAACAGTAAAATTGATAAAATTTTGAATATGACTTGTAAGAAAATGAAAAAAGGAAATAGATTGAACTAGTAAAGAAAGGAAAGACTCAACAGGGAGCCATGATGTGTCTTGAAATGAGCAAATGCTTGTCATAAAGCAAGCAGTTATCCTTGAAGATTGTTCTCCATCTCTATGAGGACAGAATAAGTAACAACAGACAAATTACAGCACAGGGTGGTTGGTGAAGTGTTGGGATAATCTTTATAAGGAATCAGACAGCCTTCTTCAGAAGGTTACGATTAGCATGGGCAAACAACTGTTAGAGTTGTACGATCTCTTTGAGACCTCTGTTGGGGTTAGGTCCAGTAGATGGATGGGAAGAGAAGATGAAAGCACCTCTTGCTGCCTCCCTGGCTGTGCAGGATCTCCTACTGAACTGCTCTCTTTGGGGAAGAAATGGGAAAGACCATACCCAAACTCACCAGGAAAGAATATGAAAAGCAGGGAGCCAAGGTAAAGGCTTTGTTTCTGGTAAGCTGCATTTGTGGCAGATGTTTTTTTGTAATTGGAAAGAAATAATGAATTTCTGGGAGTCTGAATTCGTAAGAGGGAAGTGGGTTACAGATTTTCAATACAAAACCACTATGAGGAATGTGGGGATTATCCTTGAGGAGTAAGATCCTATCCAGTTAGAGTATGATTAGGACCCACCCTCATTATCCTGGGAATCTTTAGGTATTTTAACTCTAAATGTGAGAAAAAGAGTCTAGGGAATTCACGAGTGATATTTATGTATATTTATATGCAGATATTGATGTATATTTATATGCAATTGCTGTGTGATAGTCATACTAGAAATAATTTTTCTGGAACCTACTCCAGCTACAAAAACTACTCAAACCTTTCCAACAATATCTTACTTCTCTAATTATCTGGTTTTTTTGAAGTCGGTTATAATCCCATTGAAGGGATATGTTAAAGTAGAAAGACTAACACATCCTAATATGACGAATTAATGTGAATATGACCGATGTTACTATATGCATCTATAGAATACAGCACACTGTCAAGTCTAGTGACAACCTAATGAAGGTAAACATTCTTCATTTTAGATTATGTTCACAGTGACAATTATAGTGTAGAAGAAAGAAAATGGAGAGAAACTGTAAATGATATATTTTGCAGCTGAAGGAACATATTAAAATAATGTATTCTTTTGGACACTTTTCTATTTTTCTACGAGCAAATAAAGTAGATTGGAAAAATGATCATTCCCATCAGGAGGCTCTGAAAAGACATAAAATAGATTAAACTGCTCTTGTCTTTGTGTTTGAATACAGAAGCAACAAAAAGTAATTTCAGTTCAGAGAAGCTGAAGGTAAACAACAGTAATCTTCAGTTTCATTTTCATTCTGGCAGGTCTCCTCACTGATGCTTTGTCCTTAATTGCTTTTCTAGTTACCTAGTTAAGCATAACTGTGTGAGATCATATTTAAACAAACTCACTTTGTTTTCTTAACTCCTGCAGGACCAACCTTATTTTTCAGCCCTGGAATGTGCAGTCTTGACTTCTAGGAGTAAAAGGTCAAACTTTTAGGTCCGTTTTTTGGGCTTTTTTTTTATTAAGCTTAGTGTTCTTAGTATTACTATTTTCCAACTCCAGGTAGACATGCCATGTTCGACAGCAGGCCATTCATGCTTCCCAGTTGCCCTGCAGTCATGGAAGCATCTTGCTGCTCCCTAGTCTTATCTTTCCCTTCTGATGACTTTAAAAGTTAAAAAAAAAATTAATCACCAAGTGTTTTGCTCACAAAATGGGGGGCTAATCTGAGCTGTCTGATCACATACCCACTCCTACAAAAAGATACTGCTGAAACATTAATGGGAGCAATCAGCCCTGCTGCTGAGGAACTTCCACATGGGTGAGAGGGATCCAAACTCAAGCAGTAGGAAAACAGGTAAGAACAGTTGGGATGGAGAAAGCAAAAAGTAGTAGAATGAAATAAAAGGCATGAAAGGCAAAGAGAATAGCAAATTTCACAGAAGCCAGAAGGTAAGTCATGAGAAGATGCAACAGAAGTGGGTACTGATCAGTAGAAGGCAGGATGGGGATGTGGCTGAGGAAGAAAAGTCAGGCTGTTAAATGGTAACTGTTGTGTAAATCAGTGACTGTTTCACAGCCACCTGGAGATGTTCCTGTCCTTTTTGCTCACGAGTCAATTAGCTCCCTCCTTTCTGTCAGTTCATAATTATCTCAATGTTGAGTGCTGATTAATAACCACTGAATCTGGAATCCTGATTTGACACTTGAGACAGTCAAGGTAGCAGAACATTGGAAGGATGATGGACAACATGGGAAGAGGAGGGATGGGAACAATTTTTGCAACTGTTTGGTTTTTTAGAGGTACCTGAAGGCAGAGACTAACTGGATCCAGTGTTCTGCCACTCTTTTACCAGCACTCTTTCTATTCTTCTCATCCTCACAGGTTGCTCTTACTGGAGTGAAGATATTCTCAGGCAGCCTCTGGCTGTATCCAGAGTAGAACAATATAGAAGTATAGAAGAACATATGCATTCTTTTTTTTTTGGCCTGTTCCACATGGAAGGCCTCCCTCAAGATAACCACTGGCCAAATTTGCCTGATTTTCCCATCAAGCGTTGAGCATTTATGCCTTTATGCCAGGAAAATAGAAATGGTGCTCACTTCATGACATCTAGTTTACATCTTGGCTTTTGGTGCCAAGAATGTCTAATTGGTGTGCAACCGTACCTTTGTGCAAACCCTTATGAGGAAATTCCATGGAAGGGAGGGGATGCAGAGGAAAGTATGGCATTAACTTGCACCGCCTGTGTTCTGCTGACCTGCACTAACTCTGCCAGTCAGGAGTGGAATTGGACAAGAGTGGCTCGGTACAGAAATTTCAATCACAGCATTGCTGCTCAGAGTCGGGCTTAAGTAACAGAGTTATTCTTCGTCACATCAATGATTCACATTTCTTGTAACACACACACAAAAAAAGGCAACCCTCCATATAGCAATGAATTTTTGCCTTCCTTTCTTTCATTTAATTTGATTCAGGAGACCATGCTATCTCAAACTGCACAAATCAAAGCACATAAGCTAAATCATCACTAGCATCTAGTGATTCAGGGAGAGAAGTGTGCACACTGAACACACATAAATCATGTAGGAGTGATATCCTGCAGGCAAAAGGAATGATTTTGGGCATGCACAATACTTTAAAGTTCAAAATGCAATTTAAAGATGCTAAACCTTCCTGTAATCCTCATGCATTTTTTCCCTATCTATATGTACTGTTACATTTTAAAAGGAATTCTTCTCTAATAAAATGCCATAATTTAATGCACTGATAGTAATGCTGATTCATTTTTCTGCTTGCATAAATATCTTCTAAATCCATATTACCAAAAAAAAAAAAAAAAAAANTTAACAAAAAAAAAAAAAAAAAAAAATCACTGGCCCTAGGTGTAAAAAACTGTACTTCTAAACATCAATGCAGTCAAAATTAATGGGCTGGTAATAACTATCATTTGATAAACTGATCAACCATACTTTATCTACACTACCAGAACATAATATAGGCATCCACTAGTAAAAACATTAAAAAAATAAAAGATGTGTTGGTTCTCAGCATGGATTAAAGACTTGTTTAACCAGATGAAAGCAAGGAGGGTGAAATTATTTCTAACAATGTGAAAACACTATTTGCTCCAAACTGAAGACTGAAGGTTTTGGTGAAGCGCACAAGGAATACAAACTCTGGTTTGTGTAATTTATGCAAGAAACAATCCTTTAAAAAATCCGAAGTGCATGAAATAAATGTCCAAGTTCTCTTTCATTTTACATGCAAAAAGGTTGAGACTGAAGAAAGATCAAACACATTTTGTTCAAATGCATGGACTGGGTCAAACATATGAAAGTAAATGTTTAAAAACAGTCAAAACATGAACAGTCATATACAATAATACTATATAAGAAAAAGAATGTACCACTGACATGTTCGTTCCATTAGACTGATATACTTTATGTCTGAGTAATTAGTAGTCCAGTTTAGGAAAATCTTCCCAGATTTCATGCCTGGAGCTTTACCACAGGGTGCACTCATGAAATAGTATGTCAGCTTTCTGCAAATCGTTAAAATCATTCAAGGCACACAAAAAAAGGTTGAACCACTGAAGAGGAATAATAAATGAAAAGTATAAGCCCATGCTTGCAGTCTGAGGAGTTGGGTCTGGCACCACAGACCTTTGGAGAGGTGCTTAAAGAATCTCAGGTGCATGGCAAAGTCCTGATTCTGGCAATTCTGCCGAATCCATAATGTCAGCAGCCAACAAGTCCAAGGGGATGGAACAGATTACATCCCTCTTCAGACCCATAACAAACTGAGTAATATATGGAGTGAAAAAGGTGGGGAAGCAGAATGCTACAGATGCATTTTATCTGCCCTGACAATACTCTAAATTTGTAACAGTCCCAGTTGCACGTGCAAGTTTTATCACTGGATGGAGTAATTAAGATCATAACACACACACACACGTTCCAATGTCCAGATGTCTTTGCGGTAAGGAACTGGGAGCCATAAAGCATCTGGCGTGGTCCCTGGAAAACAGATCGACAGCTCTTCATGATAGAAACTGTGTTACCACTTTTATATCTTGGGAGGATGTGACAAGAATCTCTTTCAAGCTATCTAGCTTAACTGCAAAGAACAGAATGTAAAAGTGCTGTTTCAAATCCTCCCGCATAGCATTCTTGCTCCTCGGATCCTGCCTATTTGCAAAACCAGCACCAAATACATTTACCTCTTTGTCCATGTGTACATAGAGTGTTCCACATATACACAGAAACTTACAGGCACCATCGAAGGTGTACCATCAGATGCAGAAGATGACCTTATAGATTCTAAACCACTTGGTTTCTTGGTATCTGCTGTCATGAGTTTGAAATGCCCCATTTTGATGTTTAAGAGAGGCTAATGAGGGTAGCAAATAACCATTGAGGAAGAACTAACAGATCTGCAGTTAAGATGATAGCGCAGAAGAGAAACGGAACAAAAAGCCTTCATATATAAAAAAAAAAAAGGCTACTAAATATGAGGTGGTACCCAGTTCTTTGTCACACCAATGGCACAGAGAAGACAAAAATTTTCAATTCAAAGATTCGAATTGCAAAAAAAGGAAGTTCAAATTACAAATTTGCAATGGTTAAGATAGAGTACCAGAATAAATTGCTGGGGAGACTGTTGGAGAGTCCTGCACTGGAGGTCTTTAAGAACACAGTGGATAAGCATCAGGAAGGATGTAGATATGGTTGCTACTGCCTTAGGGAAAGGGGTGGATTAGCTAACTCCCTGAAAGTCTCTCAAGATAACATCACCCCATGTCATTTCCAAAGCTTTGCAAGTTTAGTGGATCGAGGAAGTGATGAACTAATTATTTATGTGAAAAGATTCTGATAGGCTGATAAATCTGCCAAACTAAGATTTTGCTGGATTTATAGTTTGTTCCCTGCCATTTTCATCTCTAGCAGATGAGGTGTGAAATTGCTTCAGTAGAAGGACGCTACACAGAACAGCGTCAGCCCATATTTAGAAGAGCAGACCTAAGACCGTCAAACTTCAGGATCATGCTGAGCTCATCACTGCCTCTGGATCTGCAGGTTCTTTCTTTACGGCACATTTGCTAAGAAAGTCTGGATTTCAGAAACCTGGTCTCATGCTCATTTTTTAATGGTTAGACTACTGATATTTTTTTAGCCTCCGCTATGTAGTCATGCCCTAGAAAACAGCAAAACGACAAAATGGCAGCCTACATAATTCTCCTGCTTCCTGTGTTTATTCACTTTAAAACTTCCTTCAAAACCATAGCCACATGGATAACTCATAAACATTTGAAGAACAAGGCCAGACACCTCAGATACCACCTTATTATCCCCAGTTTAGTCCAATTCTACTAAAATAAATACGTCCACACATGTGCAAGAGGGACAGCAAGGCCAACAGGACACTGGTCACTGCTTGGAAGTGCACCTCCAACAGAACTGATGAAGACATCAGAGGCAGTGTTGTAACTAACATGTTAAAGGAGAGCAAGAGATGAGGAGGTGGCTTTCCAATCCCTCGGAGGTTTTAGATATTTCTGCTTTTATCTTCCAGAGGAGAAATGTGCTAAATCCACAAGCCAAGGTACACACTTTACTGAAGTTTATAAAGGAGAAGCTAATTCGGCCCAAAATTGCTCAAGTATTATCATAACATATGATGTCTATATTCATAGATAAATGCACGTGATAAAAATGCCCAGTAGCCAGCTTTATACCAGAATAATTGTAAACGAGAACTACCCAATGAGCATGCATTTTCCATCCAAGTAATGCAAGTCTAAGCTAAATTTAAATCACTGTAACTTCACCAAAGAGCCTGCACGTAACTGAGGGCAGAATTTGACACTGATGAAATTCTGCTTTTGTGTTCTACCTCTTAGTAATCCGTTTTAAATCTATTTGTCATACACGTCTTCCAATTTTATAAGCTTAAAGGAATTTTTAGTACTTCCTCTGCTGCCCTCAAAGAAGAAAAAAAAACCAACCAAGATGCAAAGGAATTAATGAATTAAGATTTAAAGCCCTACTTTAATTGCCAAGACAGGGCAATTATATTATAATTCATTAAAATAAAATCCATTCACCACACATATCCACACCCTAGGCTCTTTATGTTTCAGACACGTCATGTAAATTCACAGCACTCAATGGAAAATAAATGCTACTCCTAATTTTTATTAAAATACTAGTTAATTCACATCTACCATAATTGAAATACAAGACAAAACATCGTTATTAGCTCCCTACTACAGACCATACAAAGATTTTAATGAACTTTTCTATTTAGTCAGCATACTGAAAATTAAGTTCTCAAACTAAGAGTTCTTATCATTAGAGAAAATTGCCTACATATAAAAATGGCCACATAATTATTCAGTATTTTTTTAAAAAAGCATGCTTATGAATATTTCAGATTTTAATTTTTAATAATTTCCTTTTCAAACATTATTGTGTCAATATACTGGACAAACACATGGAGAGAAATACCAAAACAGAATTTAATGCAGACATCCCAAAAATTAGTAAAAATGTTCACATAAGAGAAATCTTTGCTCCCGACATACCTTTAAATTTTCCCTTCTTGGCCTCTGCACCCCACAGAAAGCAATATTTCCATCTTGTACTACCTTTGGCCAGCAACCTCCTAAACTCCATCCCTTCTTTCACTGAATACTAACCAGAAATGAGATAAAAAGTTCATTATCTTAAGGTCTGGAGAGTCTGGATTCAGTATTTTAATTCAAAACAGTATTTTTTAATTTAAAAGCTGCATAGAGATCATAGAATTCCAGTTCTTTCAGAAATGCAAGTAAAAGACACTTTCCTCTTTGCTAGATTGACAAAACAGAGAGCATACTAATGGACAGGTAAAAGTCAGCTGTGCCAAAGGACTGTCACACAGAAAATCCATTATTAAACTGATTTTTTTTTCAAAATTGTTAAACACCATCTACTGCATACTTTATTTTCGCTTCTCTCAGTTCTCCCATCCTCATCTCTTCCCAACTCAAAAAACCTAAAGCAACACTACCATAAATTTCCAACTCCTACTGCCTTCACCCCAACACTTTATTGCCTGCTCAAGAGATGGCAGTAGATGGCCATTGGAGGCTCCTCCTGCCTTTATTGGAGCAGAGAGCTTGAGCCCAAAAAAGGTATCTCAGAGAATCTCTGCTCCCACTAGATGGGTGGCCTCTCCCTCCTCTTTCATCCTGAACCTTTCTCTTTTTTCCATTTTGAAAAATGGAGTACCTGACTGATTGATACAAAAATGCCTCTTTTCAAATCATATCAACGGCTCCATCTGTCAGAAAGTTCGTTTTTGATGCAATTTCCAAAGTGGAGCTATCTGCACTAGGTGTTTGTGATAGCTCCATACATCAAGCAGCTACACACAAATGCACCACCTGACACAACCAGGGAATACAACTTCTGTCGTGGTTTCAGCCAAATTTACCAAAACCTGAGTGACAGATGTCCCCCCCTCCCCCCTTTTGGTCAGAGAGGAGAGGAAGGAGTTAAAGAGATTCTGTAAAACAGAAAATTGGTTTGTTTTACCTCAAACCAGGACATTTTGCCATACAAAGTCAAGGGAGAGCAAAGTAACAGAGAATGAAAGAAGATAAAATCTTTTGTAGGTAGTAGAACACCAGCTGATAGCAATTTCTCTTTCAAGTACCAGCATACTTAATTTATTTATAGGCATTGGAAAAATGAAATGGACACAGTCTTGGGTAGGGAAATACCTTAGAAGTGCCATTCGATGAAAAAGCAGCTCGGAAGGAGAAACGCAAAGAAAATGAAAAACGTTTGCCTAAATATCAAGTCATGTGTCTGCAACAGAATAATGATGAAGCCAGGAGCAAAGTTAGGCAATTAGGAGTGAGAACAACTAAATACAGGCCATACTCAGCATGTACCAATGGCACATTCAGTTCTACTGAGGAAGGGCACACTGCAGACAACCATCACGTGTCTCTTGTCCAAGGCACATGTCAGGCAAATTGTAGAAAAAAACAAGAAGGAGAAGAAAAACTAACACATTTTTTATCTATAGCAGAATGGATCTTTTGTAATTCTGCTGTTAATGACAAGCATGCGAGGTGGTGATGACTGATAAAATCAAAGATGGAAATGTTACTTACAGAAGAAGCATGCAATTATTGCACCATGGTCTCTCTTGGGATAGCTAAATATAGTCTGGATTTTGAGAATAAATAGGTCCTATGGGTTACAGTTAACTTACTATAACTGTAAAAAACATCAGTGTTAAAGTTCAGAACAGAATTAAAAAATCATGCCTTTTTTTTTCTTTTTAAGCTAACACTGATTCCTTAGGCAGTTTTATGGTCTACTCAGAGAGAAACAGACACATGTTTTCTTAGATGTCTGTTTTTAGCGCTATGAAAAGCAGAGGTTCTCCCTCTGCTTTTCAAGACCAGGCTGGATGGGGATTTGAGAAACCTGGTCTGTTGGGAGGCATCCCTGCCCAGGGCAGAGGGGTTGGAACTCAGTGATCATTAAGGTCCTTTCCAACTCGAACCACTCCATGATTCCCATTCTCAGTTTTGCAGAATTCTGCAGCCTGTGTCAGCAACTTTTCATTGCTTGGTTTTAAATACGAAAGCTCATTACAAAGGTTCTCACTGAACAGAGAAACAGGCTTCGATGCTGGAGATTTCACACCAAAGATACTCTTCCTATTAGAGAATATTACATGTATTTTCTGATCTTTTTTTAACCCCCAGCAATCACAAGAAAGGAGAAAGTCCATGAACACACTGATGTATCACATTAAAATAATTGCAATAGTACTTATGTACAGTGCATTAAAGATCATTGTAATGTGCAATGATCCCTAGGACTGCTTATTTGTACATGGATTTATCACAGAATGTATCTGTTGTTAAGGACAAAAATGACAAGTGAGGGACTAAGGGAACCAATTGCTCAGTTTATAAATTAAAGCTATCTCAGAAACAGAACCTACTTATTTGATTCTACTGTCCTGCCTCATGGTTAAAGTGAACATGACAGTTCCAGATTTTGGGGCAGCATTTCATCTGTACGCATCCCTCTAAAGGATACAAATAATAAGACAACAATTCTGTTTACTAATCTCCCTAGATAACAGAGATCACATCCTCAGAGGTTTCAAGAAATACAGTGGAAGCCAAATTCTGGTCTTCAGATATAGATTTCCTGACCCTACACTTTAAAGACAACATACAAGAAGTCAATAAGACCTTTAAAGAAAGCTGTTGGGCAATAACTGACAACAGAGAAACACACCTCAATGGCCAGGTCTATTGATATGTTGCAACCAGAGGACAGACAGAAAAGATAGAACACGATTAAATGGCTAGACAATGCTTACCAAACTGACACTAATTTCCAACCTACTGTGCCTAGGGAACTTTTTAGCGCACACCACCACCAGGGTACATTGGAAAGCTTCCTTTATTCAACTTGCTGTGTAGTGCTTAGCACTGTTTTGTAATTTAAACTAACTTTTCAAATGACCTAGGACTACAAAGCCAGAGCTGAAATACTATCATTTTATGCAAATATTTTTAATCCAAAACAAGAAGAACAGGAAGGAAAAAAAGCTGTGATTCAATTAGTGTTTTGATGACCTGGGCACTTAGGTTTACAATGCTAGAAAATTTAATTCCTAAATACACATGCATTGTCATGCTTTATCTAATGAAGTGAAAGTGAACAGTTAACTGATTTTCATTCAAATATTTAACATTTGGGTTAGAGCGTGACCTTTATTCCTACCTGGACAAAATTCCCCATTAATACCCAAGTGCAAAATCATCCATCAGAAGTTCTCCTGACTCTACATTAGAAAGAAAGAGAGAGAAGCAGTTAGAGAAAATGAGCTTCCTTTTGCCAGTCCCTGTTTATATTCATGGAAGTTGGCCAGCCCGTGACTACCATGGTGAGCATCTATCTTGAAGTTTATGCACATTACTCCCATCAAATGAGAACCTGTTTTTTTTTTTCAGGTGGTGCCAAAATGCCTGTCAAGGATACCAATTCATTTATTTTCCTTTCTTTGCTTTGACTGGAAATCTATTTTAAGAAATACCTTCTTCAGCATTTCTTCTGTGCTTTCAATGAAATTAGCTGGTTTCCATTAATCGACATACAATTGCAGAATCACAGTGCTAGAATGGCAACTCTGGGAAGGATGCTGATTCCATTCCCCTTCTCCATAGCTAGATTAGCCATCAATGTGTCATTATCTGCAAGACATCTATCTAACATGTTTCAGAACACCTCCAAAGAAAATCTCTCTCCCAACGTTTAAGTATTGCTGTCATTACAGAGGCTAAATTAATCTTCTTTGCTGCAATGTAAACATATTGCTCTTTGTTGCATCCACGATGAACAGAGAACAATTCCTTCACTTTGTAGTTCATTTTATGCATTTGAAAATAGGATTTGTGGGTTGTTTGGGTTTTTTTTTGGTTTGGTTTATTTGTTTGTTCATTTTCTCTCCACAGAGGAGGTGCTGCTCTCCTTCAGTCTTTCTTTGCTGCGGATATTCTCTGCAACTCTGAGCAAATCTGTTACTTCTCTCTGGGTACTTTCCAGCTGATTCACACTATTCTCACAGCCTGGTACCCAAGTGTGGACAATGTACCCCAGCCAAGGTTTTGCTGGCACTGACTAGAGCAGAAGGATTACTCATAGATACACACGCCACTGCAACATTTGCCTTTTTTTCTTTTGCAACAGAATGACATTGTTGACTCATGTTCTATTTGTAATCCACTGTAATCCCCTGCCCTTTTCCTCCGAATTTATTACTATCCAATTGTTTTTCATCCTGTTTTGTGCAGATGATTATTCTTACCTAAGTAAACAACTTTGCATCTGCCCAGACTGAATTATCCTTTTTTTACAGAGCATTTCTTAAACTTCTTAAGGCAACTGTGAATTTTATTGCTGTGCTACATTTAATAAGTATACTAATAACAACACCTACTGTTCAATTAAAATGGCAAATAATACTGGACCCAAAAAAGATCACAGAGGAACCCTACTCAACTTATCTTTCCAGCATGACATTGAATCAGTGACAGCTACTACCAGAATGTAGTTTTCCAACAGATTTTGTATACACTTCATCATTATTTTAGAAAATATTTCTTTAACTTGCTTATGAGACAGTAATGTAAGCCAATGTCAAAAGCCATATTAAAGTCAAGATACATGATACTGCAAGCTTTCCCCTGAGTCTCAAGTCCCGTAAATGTCACAGAAGAAAATAAGTTCAGTTTGGCATCCATACCAGCTTTATTCATCCCCTAATCTTCCTGATGCTAAAAATATTCACTTTAATATTTCTTTTAATACTTTTCTTTCAGGATTTCAGGTTCAACCCTTCCCTTTTCTAACTTTAAAAAATATGCATGCTGTCCCTTCCCAGTCTTCTACAATCTCATAAATTTTCAAAGATAACTTTTAGTAACTTGAAAATTATTTCAGCCAATTCACTTCAAGCTGAGATCAATTCCAGCTGATTTGCAAACATCTAATTTACTCAAGCCTGTTTCTTCCCTAGTCCAGAATCTTACACTTGATCTGAAACATGAACTATGATCACCACCTGGTCACAACCAACTTTTGAAGTGGAAGCCAGAGCAAAGACAGGTAACAATGCTGTGGCCTTCTCAGCAACACCTTTATAAAAGCATCTCTCTCCACTGAGCCATCATTTTTCTTGCCTTTGCAAGAAATAATACACTTGCAGAAAGTTGTTATTGTTATTATCCTTCCCCAAACATCTCATTTTATATGTAGCTTTCTAAGTTTGGGGCTACCATTTGTGCTCCCTTAAGAGATCAATCTAGTTGCACTTTCTTCACATAAATTCTTGCCACCTCGGTCAGTGGTGGCAAGAGTCTTGCCAAGACTGAACAGTCTTTTCATTAACCAAGCTTTTGGATAATTTGTGTTTGTGCCCTCTTCACTGAGGAAATCCCAATTATCCTAATTTTTCTTCCTCTAATTTCTGCCTTATCAATTCTCAATATGCTGAAATCTGAGTATCTGAAATAACTTGTCTTTATTTTTATGTTCTTCTCTTCCTAAAAATTCTGCATTATACTTTTTAATGGACATATTCAATCTGCTTCTACTTTTATTCTCAACAGGAGTTCCTGTTTTTCAATTAGAATCAAATGACAGTTAGTAATCACCTATTAACTCACAAGCATGTAAACATGTTTGAATACTGTGCAAATTACTCTTCTGACTGGCTAGTGATTTAAAACTCATGCTGACACGTGGTATAAATCTACTGCTATACCATCCAATAGTCCAAGTCAAATAATATTTCAAAGCTGGAGACTTTGTGCCTGATTGGTTTGACCTTGTTAAATCAGAATACAAACTGAAGCAGGTAGTTTGAGTAATACACTGGGGTCCCTCTTAAAGCAAGTAAGGAAGGAAACTTTGCAGACATGTTATTTTCCCAACACACTTCATTTTAAAAGGTTTAAATCTCTTTCTAAAAATGAACTCCTATGTCCTGAACTGCAGCAAAGGGAAGGAGACACCTTCTTACTAAGTGATGCCAGTAAGAGCAAGGTTGAGGTCTGGGATATTGCCCAAAATGTATTTACTTTAATGGGAGCCAGATGAGCATGGGGAAGCATGAATTTGCCTTTAAAAAATCACATCTGCTTCACAGTTCATGAAGAGATATTAAAAGCAAGGCAGCACCATTATTGACACAACTAACAAGTGTTCCCTAAGAGCTAACAAAATTCTAGCCAAGCAACTTATTGATCACTGTCTCAGCTCTAAGCATTTCAGCCATAACACAGTCATAGTCAGGGCCCCCATCTCTGTCACTTCTGATGCCATAGTTAATGACAAAACTGGATACTTACAAGCTTATAAGGAATTTAACATTATGCTTCTAGCACATGAAGGGAACCATGTGCAGCCACTTGGAGGATATAAGCAGCCATATGTGCTTGAAATGCATTTGATGAAAGAATATTTCACATGCTGCATCTCAGCTATTGTTTTCTGTTGATTCAGTTAGCATGTTTTAAAATTGTACTGATTTACCGAAGATTTACAAACATAATTCATCTGCAGTTGTCCTATGAATAAGCATCTAAAACTAATTCAACCACAGTCAAAAAATAAATTGCAAAATAAGTTATTCAATTGAAATCTGCCATCTGAGGCACAGTAATAGAAAACATTTATTATAAAACTACCATATATTTGGGGGTAGAGATGTGTACAGGATTAAACAGCTCTCTGAAAGGACTTTATTCAGGCTTTTGTGAAAGAACATCTTAACTGGGCTAACAGAAAATTACATGTTCAAAAGTAATTGCAGGTTCTAAGGTTTTCATCTTGCATCACAGGCTTCCTTTTATCATCCTTTTTGTTTAGGAAGGCTTATGTATTTTAGATAAACTTTATTCTGCACAGCTCAGAGGCTGTTTCTGGAGTCTGGATTTGGCAGTTAGACACTGGAAAGACCTAGGTACAATGTAGAAGGAAAGGATGTATTGGTATTCACGCTTCCATCTCTAGATATAAAGTTCTAAATCTGACAAATTCACTTCCATGGGGCTGCTCAACTGTGAAAGTCATAGGCTACACTATGATGGAGGCTCAATCCATTCAAAAGCAGTGTTTCCTCTTCAAAAGCAAGGGTATTTTGCCAGTTCAAGCTTTCATTAGTTCTCAAGAGGAATTCTTTGAAATGATAGAGAGTTCATGTCTGTAATTAATAATGATAGTCAAGTCTAGACAAGTGTGTCTGATATTAGAGTCACTCATTGGTTGGTCCAATTCCAGCAGATGAAGATTTTCACACAGCACAGTGAAAACGGGATTTTTAGATTTGAGATTTATTTATTTTTTGGTACCCTCCCTCTTTTCCCCAGCTTGGAACACTCAGGATTGCTGTCACCAGCGATGGATAAAATCGTACCCTGTTTCTAGCCAGCCCCTTTGCCTTGGTGCAGCAGGGAGGGACAGGACAGGCGACTCAGGCCATCTCAGTCTGCTTCGATCATCTACCAGCATCACAATCAAAATGGAAAAGGTCTGACTTGCATCTGCTTGAACAGACAATTCCACAGCTCAGTGGATGGTTTTAGGTATAAACTTGGGGAAAAGTTCATCACTATAACAGAACCAAATGTTTTCCTCCCTCTTACTGTGCGCTTCTATAGCCTTGTTGTTAATAAATAAAGGCAGCTCAATGGTCTAAACACTTTTTGAGTCAGAGCTCATGTATCTGCAATACACAGTGCATCCCATTACTTCCACGGTTTCTATGTTCTGGGTAACGATGCTTTTAAAAAAGCCATATGGCAAGTAAATTGGACACCATTCCAAACTGTTTCCAGCAACTTTAGACCTAGCAAAATGTACTGTTTGTTTGTGCATCTTATCATAAAAATTAGTAACATCTCTTTGTCTGTAGAAGAATTTACGACTGCCAAAAAGAGGTGCTTTTTAGCAGAAATTGACAATAAGAATTTTTTATTTTTTTTTTATTTAACAGCTTTCACTTATAATAATACTTAAAGTCTTACTGAGTTAATTTTCTGGCAAGTCTGAATAGGGGCAGAGGATCAGACACATTTAATCATGATACCAAAATCTCTGAATAGAGAACATTATGCTAAACTTTTTCCCCAATTCCCTCATTTCTTTCTCTCATGCAGATGAAGAACACTAAGAAAGTATGTCAAGTCAGCTGTCAAGCTCCTTAAGAACTCTCAAATGACCTTGTCAGAAAAAAAAAAAACAACGAACCCCCCCCCACCCAATCCTTTGATTCATATTTCAAAACCCTGACTAACCTGCCCCTTCCACTCTTCTGTTTTCTGGCTCCTGCAACTCTGACAGAACCGAGTTCAATATTAATGACTGGCGATCGTTTTCAGGCTGTTCACTCTCCTGCCTTCCGCAGTTCGAACTGAGCTGGGCTCAGTTGGTAAGGTTTGTATTGGTTCCTCCTGGGTTCAAGATGAATAAAAAGCTGGGCTGGTAGCTAAGCTAAAAATAAACTCTGATCACTCAAGTACCCTTCAAGACGCTTCTGAACCATTGAAGTCGACTTCCCTTGAAAAGGTATGTTCTGCAAAGATACCTTGTGTGACTCTCTAGGGGTCATTTCAGTCAAAGTCATGGATGCTTTTTTTACAAAACAATGTATTTCTTCTCTTGAGCCTCACACGCAGGTATTTTTCTCTGCATTGCAAGCAGAAAGCAGGCAGGTTGATTACATTGCTATTGTTTTTAAAAACGCGTAATTAAATAATTCAATCTGCTGAACAAAGACAGCTTTTTTTTTTTTTTGTGGGAAAAGAATACAGATTTGGTTGGACCCAGCAGACTCTTCCATAAAAGATGCAAACGAAGTACAAGCCTAGAAACAGAACTCTGCTGATTTGCAAAACCTCTGACTACTGTTGGTTTTTAAATCTGTTTAACACATTGAATCCTCCAGCTGCCTTTGTGAGATCACTTCTGGCAGGTAGAAGCCACCTTTGGTTACTTCAAAACCCTGCCCTCCCAGTTCCTTCATGGTACTTCTACACTCTGGCTTCCATATAGAGGCTTCACAGTTAGAAGAGTCCAAGATAATTTTAATTTTAGAATCTAGAAATTAATCTTAAACATTAAAAATTTGTAGACCTGTCCCAAAGGGTGGATACTCTCACAAGTGAACTGTAGCTTAGTGTTGCTAGACTCCGATTTCCCATATAACCCAGGGAGGGAGGCAGCTGGCTGTTTTCATTGATCCACTGCAGAAGTTTCTTCTCTCCAATCACTGCAGGAGGACCCTTGGTACTGTAAGGTTAATATTTGCCTTTGGGATCTCTCTCAAAATAACAGTTGTGTGGTGAGAACACAGAGCTGCTACTGAGTTCACGGGGGCAAGCCAGGGCTTCTTATTGCCGGATCTGTGTAAGCTCTCTGGATACAAGAACCCCAAAGAATATGAAATAAAAGTTTTCTATCTCCAAAATCATAAAAGAGCACAGGGAGCATTTCAACACCCAAATGCCAAAAGGAACAACATTGAAAAGAACTTTCCAGGTAGGTAGAATGAAGAAGGAAAGAACAAATCTTAACCAACTTTCTTGCAATAAAGAGTCCAGGACAAATTCTTCTGGGTATTTGTTTTTCTCTGCATGGAAATGACTGAAATTAAACCTGTGGTGGAAAACACCTAGAAAAGATAGAAAACATTTCTTCCTTCCTTTGTCTCTGCACTCACTATTTAAACGGTAGTCTTTATTTATACTCATTTATATAGTATACACGCATTTATACACATCTATATAAACAGAGGATTAGTCTTGTCAGAACCTGATTCACAGGGCCCAAAGCAGCAACATGGTGTGATTTCTCTACTTTTCATTTTGTGGGTGACAATGACATATGGGTCAGTGGCTAAAGACGCACACGCTCCACCTATATGTAACTAAACTAAGTAACATTTTTTCTAATGCAACTTTTTTTTGTGTGTAAGAAATCTCTTTAGATAGGAGTGGCTACTTTCAACACTTTAGTTGGGGCAAATTTTACTGTAGCCAAGAGCAGTGACCTTTTTGTCAAAAAGAACAACTTACTGGCCAAATAAATTCCACTTGTAAGATTTAAATGAGACAAAAGAAGGGCACAGATCTCTGTGCAAGACTGAGTGTGACATTGACTGAGTTGCCTCGTCTGCATTTTGCCTTGTCACGACAGGTTATCCATAGTCTAGGAAAAATTTTACACTGAAAGAGAAATGATCCTTTTCTTTGTAACAAGACAGAAATCTTTTAACAGATGTACGAGTGTTTGTATCGCTTCAAGGTATCCACATGTGATTTTAGATCCTCTAAAACAATTTGTGTTCTTGCCCAGAGTCAGACATCTCAGTAACACAATGAACGAGGCAGTTTTAAAGCATGTCAGTTCAAAATCTTTTTGCAATATTTTGCCAGGATTTGCCTTTTTGTTTTTCCCCGTGGGAAGACAGAGGGTCACAAGGCCCCTGAAAGTGGTAGGAGAGTAAGTTCCATTTGAAGTCAATAGGATTTGTAATCCTAAATCTCTCAACTGCCTTTGAAAATCTCTTGGTGGATTTATGCCTTGACAAAAACATCATCTTCCCCTTTCCCTTCACACTGAAGAGCCATTTCCATAAAGACAGAGAATCTACACTTTTCAGGTCTAACATGTATAAGCCCCCAATGATATTCCTGCAAGCTACCTACAGACAATACAAAGAAAGTGTTTGGCAATGAAATATAAAAATAGACATAAAGTGACATTTTCATAAGCACCTTCAGAGACTCCCAATGGGTATTTTCTTCCTAAACACTTCAGTAATTTTGACAATTTAAATTTCTGATCAGCAAAGTTGCTCCCTTTTAGAACTTCTGTTCGTAAAATAAATCACCACCAAAGCTCCAATTGAAAGCAAATAAAGCAAGCCCTGGGGCCTCCTGTCCTCCACCGGCCTGTCACTTACTTAGTTACCCCTTCTTTCATCTGCTCACACCTTTCTTTCTCCTTCTTAAGTGATTCACTCTTCTCATTTGTGATACGATTCACAAGTATAATTTTATACTACTTGATTTCCAAAGGCATAAAAATGTTTGTCTGTAACATGAATTTTTTTTTGTAAGCAGTTATGAAAAAATTAGTAACAAACTAAACTATTGGGCACCTCTTACAGCTACGCAACACTGACATCATCTACTAATTTGTAACTGTTATGCCTGGCTACATCCCCATAATACCAGGAATAAGCCATGCCTGGAGAAGGCCCATGTAACTTCCAATCTCTTGTTTTCTGCACTGTGACTGTTTCACCACGAATCCTTTTTTATGGAATAAAAAAAGAAAAAAACCGAAAAAACCTCAAACCAGCTACCTGCTTGCTTATTAACTTGCCTAAGCAATTTGTTTGCAGGATTATCTTTTTTCAATATGAAATCACAACAATTATATATCCAAATAGGCGCTTCCTCTTCTGAAGGGCAAAGGAAGTCTCACACTCTATAGGAATGCCACTTCGAAGACAGGATCCAAAAAAGAGGAGGACTGTGCAACGGATCTGAATGACTGGAATTAATTTGTACTGTAGTTACGGCGCATACAATCATTCCTTTCTAAATGCCTTTAGGACAGTATTTGTTAAAAGACTACAAATTTCAGAGCAGAAGCGGACTGAAACTTAGAAAACATCATTATGAAGAACATTCTAGGACACCGCTGTCATGCCATTTTAGAGGCATGACATCCAATAACAAACCAAAGCAAGTCAAAGAAATCCAGGATCCTAAAAATGCCTTAAACACTAGAAAAACAATCTACCATCTACCTGTGATTTTGCAGCTATAATATCCTCACCTCGTGTGTTCTCAAGCAGGAGTTATATGAGCTTCACTGAACATTACAAACAGGAAAAATGAGCAGCTGTCAAAAGGCAAACAGAGAAGCCAAGCGACCCGCGCCGTGTATTGTATGTTGTTATCCTTCACAAATCAAACAGCTGATAACTGGCTCTACCAAATCAAAAGAAGCTGCGCAAAATGTAATTGTTCACATTTGTCCTGAAGAAAATACATTCCAGAAAGCTTTAAGAAGTAATCAACTATAAAACTGAAACGGTTTTGTATTACACTTTTTGAGGTTGCTCCGGTACAAACTGTTACAGAATCTCAGTGTCAGAGTGACAAAGATAACAAATGCAATATTCTGATTTTAAGGACAAAATTACAGCACACTATCAGCTTGCACTCCTTTTGTATTGGTCTTTCAGAGGAATGAACTGCAGAGATTTCTTTGCGTACCGTGTTTTTTACTGAAGTGAAGTTAACTATCAAACACAACCCATCACACCTGGTAGCATCAGGGCTACTAGTGTTTCCAGCGATGTTCATCTATGGTATCTACAATTAATGTCTCTTACCATCCCGTCTGAAAAGTTTGCTTCTAGTGAGGAACACAAAGCAGAGAATGCTCAATGTTAAGTTGCTATCCAATATTTCTGTTAACCTGCCAATAACAAGTTCTTTTTCATGGCACATCTGTGTTTCCAGTGCTATCTCAGATGCAAAAATGAGAGTATTTTTTTATTTTTCCTCCTACCCTTTGGTGGTTGGCCTGGAAATTGCTGAAGTACCACCCTAACTTTGCAACTCAATAAGTGCAAAACATCATTTATAGAATCTTCATCTGAATCAGCAACATACATAAAACACATGTTTCTTTTGAAAACCAATCCTAAAATTCATACATTACATTTGACTTCAAAGAATCAGCCCCTTGAGTGCTAGAAAATGCAGTAGTTACATTTATGACATTCGTTTAGCACGGTTTTAAACATGAAAGAAAACGTACATGAAGATACATGTTTTAAATTGCACATTACACTGGGAAGCACTGCTACAGACAACCTTTCTAAGCACATATATAATCATTGAATATAGACTGCAATGGATGGGGTTTTAAAAATGAGGCTGAAAAATACAGAGATGAGTCAAACCCTTAGACATAAACCACCTCAAGCTGTGACTAAAGTGGGAATGAGATGTAAATATGAATGTAGCTCTTCAGTAACACATGGGACAGATGGTGGAAGGCATAAAGTATATGAGGATATCAGAAAATAGCAAAAGACAACCACAAAATGTTCACTACCTTTACCTTGATCAAAAGGCTTGTTTGGATTCCAGTTTCTGAAATAATCATCCTAAATGGGAAGGAAAAAAAAAGGAAACTCAGGAAAATGATAATTAATCTTTTCAGTAACTAACATAACATAACTGAACTAGAAATGAATCAACTCTTCTTTTGACCGTAACATATTTAGCTCAAACCAGGTAAAACTATCAGCAGGTTTTGTCCTAAAAAGTTGTAAATGAAGGTTAGAAATTAAAGAATAAAAAAATCCTTCAATTCAGCACCTCAAACTTTTCTTCTGAATTGCTTTTCAAAGTATGCTTGTTATTAAATATTTTTCTGATAACTCTGTATTATTTCATATCAGTTTTCTGATAATAAAGATAACAATATATTGTCCAGATAATGTAAGACAACGCACACCATCCTCGTGTGGTGAACGGTCAGCAAAGTAAATGCAAAAATGCTTATATTCATTTGGATACATATAAATCATACCCCTGTGAATGTACAGAAAAACAATAATAATATTGTAAACATTATACTTAAAGTACAGTAACATCTAGGATCACTTGCGGTGAATACTTTTGTCACTGTTCCCCCTATTAAATTACTAAAATCTTCTTAAAACTGATGCAAAGAGATTATTCTGCCAAAAGTCTTAGGGTTCTATTTTAAATAATTGTGACAGGAATTTAAAATGGAGAAAGGAGTGTCCAGCCATATGATTATTCTGTTGCAAACAAATCTCCCTGCAAAAAGAATGGAAAACTCTTCCGTGTGTTGGATCAGTTTGTATTCTATGTACTTAGCAAATATCTACCTGACGGCAAAATTTCCCTCATTTCAGAGTGCCATCAACCCTAGTCCTGAAGAACTGGAGAATCAAGACCACCTCTTATATTTAGATCCAGCATATTCTATATATCTCACTTGCGTCCTCTTTGAGGCAACATGATAACAACAGAATAATGTATTTGGCATGGAAGATTTCTATAACGCTGTGCTATTTCTTCTACATATTAATCTTCATTCCCTTTTTAACATATCTGGTATTCTGTATTCATTTCTTGAGGGCTGCCACTGAAGAGATGTCTTTATCAAGCTGGCCAGAATGACACCTAGATTTCTTTTTCCTGTCAGGAGGGTAACTGAAAACCCACCAGTGTGAATCAGACACCAAAATTATTTCTTCCATAGGTCTTTGTTTACCACGGATCTCCAGCACACTGAATTTCATATGCCCTCATGGTGTCCAGTCACCCTAAGCTGGAAGATCTCAGAGCCGTGCAAGCCAGCATGTCCCTCTTTCTGGGTTCAGAACAGCCCACAGGCTGTTATGGGAAGGGTGGGGATTCTCTGTACCTTTACTAAACATCAAGAGGTGTACCTTACGGCAGCACATTCTTTTCTGAGCCCTATGGCTGGCTTGAGAAGCAGAAAATACTAATGCTTACAGCATGGAGAGCTGTGGGCTGCCACCCTGCTCTTCCCTCTCTGCTCTGGGGCAGGCGAGGACAGGCAAATGCTTCCCATAATAAAGGGTCTGGATGCAATTCTGCAGGACCATCAGGAAGAAATGTAATTCCTTTCTCCACGTATATTCATGCTGAGGGTCTATATTGACTTCACGGACACTGACAACGTTCCACAATAACAACAAAGACTATTATTCATAATTTATGTCAGCTACATCAAAAGTATCTATACTTTTTCTTCAAAAGAATCAGAAATAGAATCACAGACTTGCCTTTGAATTCCACAGCTTTGTTAATACAAAAAACTCCTGTTATGCAATGCGTTGTAATTGATTACGATGAACTGCTAAATTCAGCATGTATTAATCACTTTTTGCAATGTGTTGGGTTTTAAGCTTTTTGAGCAGAATAATTTTTTCCCAGCAACAATTTTTTTTTTTTTTTTTTTGCCTGCTTACATTTTTTCCTAGGTGTTGCTTTGCTGCTGGGTTTGCAGCGTCAGAAACTGTTAAATAATTCAAATCCCAAGAAAAAATTCTCATGCTGTTGGCATATGGAACCAGTTTTGAAATAAGGCTTGGAAAGGGTGTTTATCTCAATTTCAGTGTCAAAGGAATATTTTACAGAAAATGCACCTTCCTCACAAAACAAACAAACAAACAAACAAACAAACAAAAAACCCCACCATCTCTTCTATAAACCTATTCTTTTTCTCCTTTATGCAGACCTGTTTGTTATTCCGTTTAGAAAATTGAAACTGTATTTATTTTAGAGTATGCCTGAAACTGCAGTGTAATAGTGTAGGAAAACAGATGAGAAAAAAATGGAAAAGACCTTAAAAAGTAGAAGAGAGAAAACCTTTGAGATTTTTGGTATATAAAATTCATTATTATTTATAGGAGTAAATAATGACTACACATACATTAGAGCAATTTGGTCAATAGCAGTTGAAATAATATGCCAGTTGGACAACAGGAAACACTGTGTTAGAGCTTCACTTTGGCACTGATACCAGCAAGAACTGTAACTGAGTGGTGATGGCACCGTAAAGGTGAAATTCGCCCCGTAGATATGGCTGAGCAGAAAATCTATGTCTCATTTAAATACCACCTAAAGCTCTGACTTGAAAAATGTACAGGGCTTTGTGCTAGTGCTCTGCAAGGTGCTGAAATTCAGACATTAACCTGAAATGACTTCGGATAGGAGGAGGAACTCTAAACATCTCTGAGTGTGTACCATGATTCCACTGCAACTTCCTCTGACAGAAAAACAGCACGCTGATACAGCATTGTACAGTGCCTAGACGTGACACTGATTTCCAGGTGTATATCATTCTATATAAAAATACAATCAGCTTGATGAAAGAGATTTAACATCCCCATTCAGTAAAACACCTTCTTGACAAAAATAACTGCACAGAAATGTACGCTTTTCTAAGCTTTCTATTAGGACAGATATTAATGCACCACTTAATGCATGAATTATATATGAAACCTAGGTCATTTTAACATTAACATGTAGAACTCAATAATCTTTAAGGTCCCTTCCAACTCTAACTCTTCTATGATTCTAATAACAAACCAGTATTAACACATTAATAATTAGCATGTATCAATACATTTCATTTAGAATGATATTAACAGTTGATCATAAGAGTTTAAAGTACAAAATATGTTGTAAATACTTTCGTTCATTCTATGGATATTTACAAGTTAAAAGTGAAAAACCTACCTCAACTTCCTGAATGCGTAAGCATAACAAATGAGAAAAGAAAAAAGAATGAAATAAAACAATATAGAAATATGTTAACATTCATCAGTTTTCTCCTTGGCGGCCTTTTAAATGTGAAATCACTTATTTCAGATGACCCTCACCTCCAAATTAAATAATTTTCTCTCTTTCTTTTCTGACCTTTCCAACTTTGCTGTCATCACCCAGTTTTCATCTGCTGTGCTATTAACCAGCTGCCATTCTATGAGCTCATTTGTCTCTAGGAGAGAGCCCCCCAAAAAGGCATTTTCATTTCCTTTTGGCTGACAAGAACACCAGAAAGTGTTTTTCCCCATACACATCTGCAACATACTTCATAAAGCAGAGAATTAATTGGGTTTTTTCCTAGCTGATTTGAAAGACTTATTTGTTTGATGGACTTTGAAGGGAAGGCAAAAATCAGGCATGGATCCATTTCAATACAACAGGTGACAGCAACCGAGAAGTATTTTTGATGAACAAATATTTAAGAATATCTTTCTCCTTGCATAGAATTCACACTTCAAAGGTTTTACCTGTGGTTCAGTGACTGCATATGGCTAAGTCAATCTTTTAATTAACTGAGGGGACTCTGCACACATAAAATCATGCATGAAAAGAGAATTGATACCACAAAGCAAGACCCTTAACCCAGCGTTATATAAATGTGATATATTGGCTTGGACTCTGCACACAGCCCGGAATAAACCTGACCCCCAAACACTGCAAGTTGCCCGTCCCCCTTGCAGAAACCAGCTCATTTTACCATCCCCTGACCTAATTCAATTGC
This sequence comes from Pedionomus torquatus, assembly GCA_013398155.1. NCBI lineage: Eukaryota > Metazoa > Chordata > Aves > Charadriiformes > Pedionomidae > Pedionomus > Pedionomus torquatus. Next base: position 344,410 of record VZRU01010608.1, read on the forward strand.
AAGACTCGGGACAGGAGCTGTCTTTTCAGGTCTCTATCTCTTCATCACTTAGCATCATGGAATCCTACTTTAAAATCTTACCCTCAAGAGTTTTAACTAAGAGAGGCTGAGAGAGCTGGGACTACCTTGGAGGGGAAAAGGCTGAGGGGAGACCTTATTAATGTATCTGAAGGGTGGGTTGAAGGAGGATGAAGCCAGACTCTTTTCAGTGGTTCCCAGTGACAGGACAAGGGGCAACAGGCACAAGCTGGAACACGGGAAGTTTCACTTAAATATGAGGAAAAACTTCACAGAGAGGGTGCCAGAGCCCTGGCAGAGGCTGCCCAGGGAGGGTGTGGAGTCCCCTTCTCAGGAAATTTTCCAGACCTGACTGGATAGAGTCCTGAGTGATGTGCTCTGGGCAATCCTGCTTTAGCAGGGGAGTTGGACTGGATGACCTCTAGATGTCCCTTCCACCTCCGACAATTACGTAAAATAAATTCTGATCATAACAGATTAATAATTTTAACAAGCAAATATAAATTGCCTGACTTGGATCCCAGTTCTTTATTGCATTTTTATTATTTTGATTTGAGCAATCATGAGATGAGATGAAACCCGTTTTTAAGTGATTTAAATCCATTTTGCTGTATCATGCTTAATGAAATATTGTTTCTTAACAGAAGTGAAATAATTTTTTATCATTCAGTACATAGATGTTAAATCCAGCCAATTTAGATGGACACACCAGCAACAAAGTCAATAAAGAGAACGATTATATGGTAAACTAAGTACACGAAGGACATATCAAAAGTCTTGGTTTAAAAGCTCACAAAAACTTTCTTCTTTCTTACAGACAGAACTATCAAAAAAGTCTCATTTGTCAGAACACATTCATTCATCAGAATTCATAGACTGGGTTCTGATTTGCAAAAAATCAAACCTTGAACTAGACCTGGGTCTGACAAAACAAGTTCCTGTTGGTCATATCAGAAAAGCCAGCAAACAGAAACTGACCCTAAAACTAGCACATTAATATGCAACTGCTCTCTCCTATTACCCTCCATATCACTGCAATAACAATGGAGTTAAAAAACTGAAATGAACGTTAAAACCAAACAGATTTATCCTCTCTTCTCTCACAAACTAAGAAACAGCTTCTGCATCTCCTCAAGTTAAATATTTAAGTTATTTCCACCAAACCTACTCAACTGTCACATTTTTTGGTTTAGCTATTAATGAAGACTTGGTATTTTAACTTTAATGAAGCACAGTTAATTTAACAAACACGCATTCATTTTATTTACTTGTCAAAAAGAAGCTCTTGCAAGATGCACTTGTTTATAAATAGAGCCAAACATTAGCTAAATGGGTGCATAAATATTTATATTTTGTTGCATTAATCAAGCTTGTAAATTATTTGTATGAATCAGGCAGAAATGAGATGTTGACTGAAAAAACTCCACAGAAAATTTCCTTTATTTTGTACCTTTTGGAATGAGTTGAGTTCAGTTTACTCCCTGAAGCCTGGTAAGATCCCACAGAACCACATGAACCCACACGAAACCATCATCACTGATCCTTCCTAAGGAAACATATATACAAAGGGCCTAACCCAAAGGACTGTCAGATGACCTTTTGGAGATAATCTTCATTTTCAGCTCCTCCCAGCCAACAAGAGCTTAAATTTCTAAGTATCTCCAGGAGGGATGTTTATTAACACTGGTTTGTAGCCTGCTTAGTATTTTCCTCTTCCATCCTCCATCTATGATTAAACCTTTTACCCTCATAAAGACCAGCTGGGAAAAGTGGTAATTACCAGCTCATTGCTTTTTTAAAATTAGCTCCAGAAAGATACAGCTGCATTTTCTGCCTCTCTACCTTGCAGTGCAGAAGATCATTCCAACACCGAGCAGTGTGAAAGCACCAGCTGCTGCTTGCTAAAGTCAATCTAGCCCGTATCATAAATATCTCCCCAAGGCCTAGTGCCTGTTTAAAGCAAATAGTTTGTGTCAGCAAAGTACACATTATTTATTTATTTAAGAGGAAGAGAAAATATTTTACCCACTGAGTACTTCAGTGAATAAAGATTTCCCCGTGGTAGCTAATGACCAACAGTGTTAATAGTGGATTCCAAATTCCCAAGCACGTTAAGACATCTCTAACCACCCCTGAGCTGGTGCTCTCTCTCCTGGGAATCAGAGAACGTGCATCCAAACGCGATGCTTTTGGATGTGAAGGCATTTACTTAAAGAGCGAGCAACATAAAGTGGTGAGACGGAAAGAAACCACTCCAGGCTGAAGCATACAATGTGTAATGAAGTGTCTGAATATATCAGAACCCCTCCAGAATACTGTAGCTATGTCATTAATAAAAAAATAATCAAATGCTTTAGTCTTTAATAAGAACAAGTGTATTACAAAGTGTCGTAATGGACTCATATACAACACTGAATCCATTAATACCTGTTTATTAATAGCAATATAAATACATATCCAAGTAAGTCCTCAGATCTGGATGGCATAGAAAAGATCCTTGGCAGTGAATTACAATCATGATGTTCAATGAGACTCAAATTCCCAGCGTATGTACTTTTTCTTCAGCTACCACACAAAAAAAGATTTTTTTCTGCTTAATGTCGCCCATTCCCACTTTAATTTCATAAATTTAAAGGGTTTTTTGATGTTTGTTGAGTTTTTATGATGCTATATTAGGAAATAAGATTTCTCACTCCTGTTTTGGTGGAAGACGTTTCCAGAAGTTTCCATAGGCAATACTAAGAAAGCGGGAGGCAAAACTTTCAGCATAGGCTTTCTTTACCCACAGTCACAATGATTCATGGGTTCAGCAAAACTTCCAGCAATAAAATAACAAAATGTCAAAAAATAATTGAAAAATAAGTTGCCACTGAGTCCTTGTCAGCTAGAATAAGAATCCTCATTCTTTGGAACTCAATCATATCGTCTTTTGTACAAGAATCTTCCAGCTGCTCTATTGTTTTTTTGATAAAAAGACAAATATAGTAAGAATTAAAAATATTTCTTAAAAAGCCCAAACCCACTCTTTGTTTATCCATAAGACTGAAGCCAGAGGGTATGTCTACAATGTTGAGGGCAAACAGATGCTCATTTCCTCTGCTTGTGCTTCAAGCGGGATGAATGAGGGCCAGCTGTGAGCCAGAAGCTATAGAGCTGCTTTAGCACAGCACTGTGCCAGCACACACAGCTGATGTATTTGGGTGGCTGGAACAATCACACAACTGTCTATGCTGGCTTGTGTTGAAATACCTAAAACTGAGGAAAAAAAAGCCCTGGTTTGATTATTCTTTGCTGGTCCTTTTAATAGACTAGCTTTAAAAATACATTATCACTTGTGCCTCACTTCTTCCTCTCATCAGCATGTGCTAAAAAGCCTCTTACCTCTGCCCAGAGTTAAATAATTCTTACTACCTTCACTTTCACCAAGTTTTTCACCCTTAATTATGTCCCACCAGCCTCATCAGGTTATGCTGAAAGCTCTCACAAGCCCAGAAAGGTAAAATTCAGGAGTCTCCCAAGGCATTGGCTCACTGAGCCTTGCTGTATTGGATGCTGCACTGTCACAGACGTCACAAGTCCAAGACCAGATTGAAAAACAGAATGTTACTTGGTTGCTTATGTTGTAAATTAACAACACAGACCCACAAGCTATAGTCCCTCCGTCACACAAAACTGTCGTAGAGGCACTGCAGAGTCATGTTCAACGCATTTTTTTCTCCCGTCACAGGTTCCCCTTCCACGACCTCTACAAAGAGGCCCCACCACGGCTCTCGGAGAGGCAGCAAGTGGAGGGAGAAATTAGGACGGAGGGAAAACAGGCAGTGGGATACTCCTAACAAGGCCAGAAGATCAGAAGTATCACAGTGATGATTTACTGTCTCAGCTGAAACAATTTCCTCCTGCAATCGGATCCTGGGGCTATCTGCAGGGAAGCTCAATAGTTACTGACCCCTGAATAAATGTGTAAGGTCCTACTCTCTGCAGCAATTTTTCCCAGACACTTGAGAGTTTCTGATTTCTCTGGTTACTCTGTGATTACACTCCGATGCCTACAGCATGTTTATGCAAATCCCTACTTAACCAGAACGCCCCATCCATCACAACAAAAATGGTTGATTCAGCTTCTGAACTTCAGGCAGGGTTCCCAGTGCTAGATGGTAAATTAACTTGAAAATCACTTATTCAGAACAGGACTGTGTAGGTGGCAAACAGGAGACAAGTAAAAGGAAAAATATGATACCGGAATTCTGAAGGAAGACTACAGGAGAGCAGGAGAGAGACTCTTTGTCAGGAAGTGGAGTGATAGGACAAAGGGTAATGGTTTTAAATTGGAAGAAGGGAGATTTAGATTGGATATTAGAAAGAACTTCTTTGCTGTGAGGGTGGTGAGGCACTGGAAGAGGTTGCCCAGAGAAGCTGTGGCTGCCCCATCCCTGGAGGGGTTCAAGGCCAGGCTGGATGGGGCTTGGAGCAACCTGGTCTGGTGGGAGGTGTCCCTGCCCAGGGCAGGGGGGCTGGAACTCGATGATCTTTAAGGTCCCTTCCAACCCTAACCGTTCTATGCTTCTATGAATTCTGGGATAAAGAGGGGTGAAGCTCCACAGGGTGCCAAGGCAGCAAAAGATGCAGATCACAGCAGCTCCTTGTGGGCTTCTCACCAAGGAGTTCCCACCCAAGGAGCCAAATCCAAGCAGGAAGGTACAGGGGAGCAAAGCTGAGTACACTCATGGGATTCCAGAGAACAAACATATATAATCAAAATCAGATTTAGTGGTCCCTCTGATGAAACAATACTTGGTACTTTTATTATTGGCCGTGGAAATTATGTAACCCAGTTAAAAAACTAAGGTCTGCCATGGAACATACTCAAGTCAGAGGAGTTACACAGTTTTCAGAGGACTGGGAAAATACAGCCAAGACCACTGGGTTTTTTTATTTCTTAGGTAGGAAATACACACCCCCTCTTCCCTATGAGCTTCCTCAGTTTGACCTGTGAAGAACTACTTAAATTGTGCAGCAGCTTCAGCACAGAACACAGATAAAAGCAGCCCTGGGAATAGTTAACTCCCACTTTCGCCAGCTGAGTAGCACCCAGTCAAACTGGAGGCAAGAAGCAGAGCCAGAGATTACAGAAATATATTCCCCTTCCTTACAGGTGAAATTTCTTAAAGCATTATTTCTGATCCCTGAACTAACACTACGCATGAATTAGCAGCTGGGTAGAGAGGTTAACACCGAACGCGGGGATCCTTAAAAAGGTTCCAACTAATGCAGAAAATGTAACACGAGTGTCCACCACATGAACTGAAGATCCCCAAGTTAAGAATCTGGCCTAGTGCTGTTTTCTCACATGATTATTTGCTTGTTTTCCACTTATCAAAATCACTGTGCCTTCATCTAGGATTATTATTGTGAATATTGGTGTAGAACGGCCCCCTGCAGGTTCTCTGTACAGAGAGAACAGTATTGTTAATAAATCAATTTCTCACTGGGTGTAATATTTAAAACACACCTTGAAAAGAGAGCTAATAAACTCTTTCCACACCTTAATTTTCATTCAAATACTCAAATTACATATTTTGAAAGCAATTGTTTTTCAGCAGCTTGAAAGCCAAACACATTAAGCTTGAAGGTTATAAAGCCACTGGCAATGTTACTTCACTTTCAGTATCCTTGTTGCTCTGAGAGTACATTTGCAGTAGCTGCTTGTGACAGATTCAGTGGTCCTTTTTAGCTGAACATTTTGGGTAGTATCTGGAGAACAACATCCGCATAAAAGAATGCTAATGTTACCATGGCTTTCACATACGGGAACAGTGAATAACAATTTGCATAGTGATCAAATACATAGAGTTATTTTCTTGGTTTATTTTACAAGAGGGCTTCAAAAATCTGTTCTGAGTCATGTGATCATTTTTTTTAACTTATTATTATGGAAATAATCTCATTATGAGATAAAGCAATAATTTTCCTAGTATCAAAGTCATAAAAAGAAAAGTTATTAATAAAACCATACTGATATTCCACTTAGATATACAAATTCCAGTGGTTAAAACATACAAGGGAATAAACAGCAGTTGAATAAAATCATGTTATCTAACTGATATTTAGGGACAGAATCTGAGATCTGTAGAGAAAGTTAAACTAGTTATGTTCTAAGTCTTTAAAATTACTTCTTTAAACACATAACTAATGCCTGGAAAGAGACTGTATGAATTATATTGAATTATGAGGAATGAACAGTCCCTGGGAGTACACATGCAAAATGTAAAAAACACATGGTTTTATTTAATTTGTAGTTTCAAGAAAAATCTAGCTCTGAGTATTGTTGAGAAAAACCTTTGCAAAAGGTGAAATCAAACCAACCGTGCTGCTGTGGCAAAGGACAACTCTGCAGCCCTTTCCTCAGTATTTTAAATTTCTTAGAACTGCAGCACAAAAAAGCAGTCATGGTCAACCAGTCTATGAAATAACCAGTTGCTGTGTGAGACATCTGTACACGTTTTCAGATCGGAAACCCTGTGAGCCATTAGAAGTGTGTGGTTTTCATTCCAGTTTATAAGACCATTTAGTTAATTGTCTCTGGTATTCTATTTGTTCTAACTAAACAGAAGACAAAAATCAAAAACCATTACGCAAAACTGACAGCTATCTTCATGGAAACCCAAGAGCTAAATTCCTTCCAGTATCTGAAGGGAGCCTACAAGAGAGCTGGAGAGGGACACGGTCAGGAAGTGTAGTGATAGGACAAGGCATAACGGTCTTAAATTGGAAGAGAGAAGATTTAGAAAAGATACCAGGAAGAACTTTGCTGTGAGGGTGGTGAGGCACTGGAAGAGGTTGCCCAGAGAAGCTGTGGCTGCCCCATCCCTGGAGGGGTTGAAGGCCAGGCTGGATGGGGCTTGGAGCAGCTTGGTCTGGGGGGAGGTGTCCCCGCCCATGGCAGGGGGGTTGGAACTTGATGATCTTTAAGGTCCCTTTGAACTCTAACCATTCTATGATTCTATTAAATGCTTGCAAGCAGCTGCTGCAAACAGAAATCCTGTCCTCTTTCAAGAAAGCGCTTCTCAGTCTATCACCAACAACTTGAATATATAGCACGTTACTTAAAATACCTCAGTTGGCATATAAAACTTATAATGTGATGGGATTTTCCATAATAGTTGGGCCTGGTTGATTCAAGTAAGGTTCGTCATGGCTCAGTTTTGTTACAGAGTTGTGTTATCTCCACCAAGTTCCTAAAAAACACAGGAGGGGCACGAACGTAACATTTTATGTGGTGTGTTTCATCAGTCTCTTAAACCAATGAAATAAACCAGATTACTCTGAATATTAAGGAATTAATTTATTGTGTCAGTTGTAAAGTAAAAATAACAAAAAGTAACCTTTCATAAATGATTGCTACTTGCCATCTGGTTGAAGCGGTAGTATTTTGCAGAAAACCAGGTTTTGTTGGAATGGGATTTCAAAACATTTAGCTCAAATAATCAATAAAAAAGAAAAAAGGCCAAAAAAAAATAAAGATAAAAAGGCCAAAGAAACAAAATATTCTAGTCCAGGCAAAAGATAGCTAAACTGCAGTAATGGCTCCAGTGGGATTTAAATGCCAAGGCTGTTAGCGTCCGCAGTAAAAAGATTTCCATATGCATTGATCCTACTTTTTTTTTTTTAACCGAAGACAGCACCTGACTGCCCAATTTGTGCATAATTTGTTCTCAAGAAGTCCCCAGAACACTGTCCAAAGGCAACTTCAGATCCATGCTCAACATTTTAATCCAAACTAGAGTTCCACTTGCATTTGCAATGAAAAAGATTATCTAACAGCTTAATTTGCACACTTGTATTTGTGAGCAAGAGTCTGAACCAAAGGCAACATCACGATTACTGGGTAATTGGTGCTCCATTTGACCACTGCGACCATAGTAGTATCCTCCCCCTCAAGGAGGGAGACGTGACCCCTTATATCTTGTACATCAGGCCCAGAATATGGCAGAATAATTAATGTTGTTCCAACTTCTCTTACCCTGTTTAAATATTCCATGTGGATAACTAAATTTCTAAATATCCATAAGCATATTCACAAATGGATGCCTCCCTCAAAAAATAAGAATTAAGATATAAATCTAAATTCTCAGGATTTTTGATAATCTGATTTTATGATGGGTTATGACTCATCGCTTTCAGACAAGCTCATGGAGTTCAGCCCAAAACTCCTGTTGCAGAAACATCATTATGTCAGTCACAAATCATTATGAACAAACGTTATTACACCAGCTATACTCAAACCATCCTTCTACTTTGCTTCAGAATCACGACAAACAAGTGAGCAGAAAGACTCAAACATGATATATGGCTGGTGCATAAATTCAGAAACTTTGGCCATTTAATTTATGCTTTCATTGGCTCCTGATTTATCATTTAAAATTCTTAATTGCATACATAGGGAATTTCACCCAGTGTACTCTCCAGAAACAGTGTGAATGCTGTCAACTACTGGCACATGTTCAGAGCTGCTCAGAAAAGGATAAATTAAAAATATGATTTATATATTGTATTAAGCTTCCATAACTGTGACTATGACGATGAAGCATCATTCAAGCTAAGCTCTTCTGAACAAATTGAGAAAACTATGTGACCTTTCATTTTTCACAGAAGCATGCTCTTTGGATCAAGGACAGACATCTGAAAGTCTCCTGTAGGGAGATATAATCCACTCTTGAACTTGCCAGAACATACGCCTCTCTGCGTCAGCGCTAAAAGGTCAGTATGTAGTGGGGTACAGCACGAATGAACAATGACATGAGAAAGTGAGATGTAGCAAAACTTCATTTTGCAATCTCAGGAACCTTCTGACCAAGTGAGCATGGCTCAAGAGAATATACAACTCACAGATCTCAAAAAGGTATTTTTGAACTGTTCTGCTGTAAACAGAAGTATGCTCCCCATCTCCAGACATTACAGTTGCTCACTGCTAAAGATTAAATGATGAAATAAGTCAAAAGCAAACAAAACAGCATTTTAACAAAGAACAGAACCTGAAATAAAAAGCACCGTGAGACACCTGAAGAGTATTGAAGGTCAGAAAGACTTCTTCATGAACAAGAGAACATTTGAATTTTGATCAGCTCTAATTTTACACCTGAGGTCTAGTACAACTAGTTATTTAATTCTAACAACTGAGAAAATAGTTCAAATATGCAGTGTAACTCATCTCCAAACCTCAGAGATGTAAAATGAGAAGAAATATGCATCTTAGAGAGCAGCTGCATCCACAGAATATAAGATAGGAAAATGAGGTGAAGATCTCCAGAACCCTCTCTCCAACACAGACACACATCTATTATGAATTTCACACATTTGTGAAGACTACAGTGAATAAACCTCAACATTAATCTCTAATTCTTAAAACATTTTTTCTCTTCAACACCATACACAATTTATACTAACTTGTTTCCTGGTTCCATGGACTGTTCTACAAAAAGGTTCAAGGCAGATGCTTTAGAAGTAATTTTTCATGCTGCTAAACCAAAGCCTCTAACTTTATTCATGAGTGTCACAAGCAATGGAAAACTCTGAGAATCTCCGGCAAAAATAAATTGTTTTACTTGCAAAATATTAATGCAGATTTTTTTAGGAAATACCAGTATTCCCAAGCCAAGAGTGAAGGTTTAGTAACACTGTGATTTGTTTCAATATGGGTTTGGAGATGAGTTCATTCTAACAGATTTTAGCAAATGTCCAGATTTTAGCTAAGTGTCCTGATATGGTTCAATCTCATCTTTATTAGATTTGTTGTTGGAAACAAACACAAATTTAGCCTTATCTTCACATCACCCAAGCATCATCTTTTCCCAGATTTCTGTATCCATGGAAGGCAAAAATCTCTACTTTTGTGTCCTAAGAAAGTGATTTTGTCACCTGCAAAAGTGGTCAGAATAGCGGGTGATGCCTTATTCTTCTGGATGTATAGACCAGAATTACAGTGGGGTTTGGAAGGTGTTGAGGAACTTACAGAAAACATTGAGAAGCTTCCCAATAGCAAGAGCCTCTTAAAAATAAAATCCACAAGATTTCAAATACTAAATTCCCTGGCAATATAGTATCATTACAATATTACACGGAATTAAGACACAGGTTTTACTAAGGCTGATAAAATAGTTTTTACATTAAAACTGCAGAGCTTATTGTAGGTCCTCTAGAAAGGTTTCATACATAAACACCATAAAATCCACAAGACAAACTTAATCTCACAAACACTATGAAGTTGCTGATTCATAAATGTTTTAGGTTTCTGAGCAGCTCTTAGTTTTAGGAGATCCAATGGAGTTTGAACAGCTCATTATGACCCAGGATTTTCTGTACTGAGGCTAATTCTTAGTAGCTGCACATTCTTATTAATTGTACATTAAGGTCCATCTCATTGTTCACGCCATTATCTATGTGTTATATTTGTTACAAGCTTATCATGAAAGGGGAATTGTCATCATGTTAACAGGGAAACACAAACCAGAAACTTTTACAATTGCAAAGAAATAAACAACTGGGGACTGGCCTGGTTCTAACTGAATTAAAGGAAGTCAGGAATGTGAATGCTCAGCTGCAGTGATATTCATTTAGATTATTACCTTGCTTGGCATTGTCATTTCTGAAATTGTATTTTGGCAGATTCCAGGAATGCTGTCAAGCCATTTGTCAGTTCAGTCAAAGATAATATGAGCTGGTAGAATATTTCAACGCAGGTGAACTCATTTTCACAAACATATTTTGAGAAGTGTTTATGAGGGAAACTGCAACCTGATATGAAGAGAGAAAAATCCAGCCAAATGAAAAATACCTTAGAGAATTTTAATACCAGTTTGAAGATTGGAAAAGTTTGCCCTGCATGAGACTCTCCAAAATCTCCCAGTTTGTCTAGTCCTCAGAAAATTATGCTTAACCACATGGAGACATTAAGGCTACCACAGCTTTACAGTGGATGCTTAAAAGGAAACAGAGACCTTAGCACCAGCCTGGTGGCTGCATGCACTTGTTTTCAATCAGTTAATAAAATGCAAATGAGGGTTTAATATTTTGGTTTTTGCATTTTGCATTTTGCATTAGGAGGTTTGCAGATGTATGTTACAGAATGGAAGAACACATGCAAAAAGGTTCCTACAGCCCAGATTCTGACATTTCCATCAAGAGGCAGCATAGTGTTCCAGTGGTGGATTTGCAGAACTGAAATTCATGCTGAGGGTACAACAGCTGCTCTGCACGTGAAATTTTGCTTTAGTCTGACCCCCTGAAGTGATCTCTTGGTTGTTAGATAGACTTATCTCAAAGTATGGCTGGTTTCTCCTTTCATCCATAAGGAATCCATTTCATACACTCTGCAATGTAACAGCACAGTAACTGGAGACAACTGGGAGACTTGCTTCCATAGTATACTTTGATGCAAATTAAAATGCTGGTGAAGAAACACCCTGTGCTCACTGTACACCGATTTTAACAGATCCTGATTAATAATTGGATGATTAAGAGTTCTAGATCATGTGAGCTGGACTGTTGTGGGCTGAGCAATGGTACTAACTGAAGAGAAAGTGGTGGGAAAGTCTGACACTGTCCTGGCTTGAGGGAGAGATGAATCCAGAAAGTGAAGTATAACATAGTAGCATGATGCTAATCAGGGACCTCAAGAACCAGCTGCCAGTAGACCATATTCTGGATTTTTTAATCATTCTTCTGCTTATAGCAGACCTTCCTCTGAGAATACATCTATAGTTCACCTCCGAGAAAGACTGATACATCCTGAATACTGCTGGAAGGCATCATTATACAACTGTAACTATCCTTTCAAAAATCAAGTCTCATTAATCATGACAAGAGCCAGGAAGAGACTGAACAGAATGGCCACAATGAGTCTCACATCTGCTTAGGATGAATAAAGATACACCCCACACTGGCATCCCTGCACGACCCAGTCCTGCTTTATTTGGCTATGCCACATTCAGTATAATCCCCTCTTCCCTATATCTACAAACAGGCTACAAAAAAAGGAGCCATTCACTTTTAAAAATCTCACACTATTGTCAATATACTCAGACATCTCAAATAATCGTATTCAATGTTCTGTGTGATTCTTTGTCACTATGAGGTATGACCCTGCAGTGTGTTTTCCTGGTTACCATAGCTGTGTGATTACGTTTTCAACAGCAGCCTTTTCCCTTCATTTAAAACCACCTCCACTTACTGGTTTACAGTTTATTGGATCTAGCTTTGCATGGTTAACCTAAAATTCCTGCCTCAGAAAAAAACCATCAAAATCTTAAAAGAAGGTGAGGAGGCAAAAAGTCATTAATCATAAGTCTTCATAATTCTGTATTTTAAGACCTTCATCATCTTCTGAGTACCTCTTCAAATTTACAGCTTTTATCCTGAAGGTTTGTACTAACATTAAAGAGGACTGCAGAATTACCTGTATATCTTTTATTTCTTTCTGCAAGGTTCATTGGTTCTACATTTTACAAATGCCATAAAGATTTCTCTGCTGATGACTCCAGCAGCAGAATGAGTGTTTACTGAAGAGTGTTAGCTGTCGGTTTTGTTCTGCGCCTACTGCTTCAACTTTAGTATGCAACTCCTTAAAAGAACTCTCAGTACCTGTGTTTCTTCACCTGGGTTCAGATTTTCTTGGTTTTGCATTTAATCAAGGTAAAAAGACATTTGCTGTCACTAATCTGTTAGATTTCTTCCAACTTCACCCTAGTTTTCAGCCACCCACATGAAATTTTTTAGAAATGGAGAATTTACAGGTACTCTCTTCTGTCTCCCTTTTTCATCCAAATATTTATAACTTGATCTTCAGGATACACACACTAAGTTTTTTTATTCCCTCTTATTATGACCTCAGTCTGGCTTTTTGGCTTTCTGCAACCAGCATCTCCCGTGTATTCTCACTATCTTTCACATCGGCATTTCTTCAATGTGTTTTAGAAAAACAACTCCTATTCTGCTTTCTATTTCACTTCTGGCTGTCACATAGGTACCATGATTTTTCACTGTCTGTCCTGACGCATTTGATGGATTCTCTCTAGGGTTTCTGTCTCCTATATGTCCTTGATATCTTTAATTGCCTATTTCTCTTCGTTTACTTTGCACTCACTGGGACAGATTATATTCTCGGCAATACCAATATAAACCAGGAGCACGTGAACTGAAATTAACAGACTCGTGCAGACATAAAAGTGATAGAAATGAGAGCAGAATATGGACTAAAGTATTAATGCCTGATTTATTTCTATACAAATAACAGAAAATCATGCTGAGCATTTACAATGTTTCCTCCTAAGCATAAGCATATGATTCCTTTCTGAACATATGGATCATCTGCAGCAACAGTATTGGCAAAACACTGGTTCATTATTTGCTGATGCTGTACAGAAAAAAACAAAGAATGTCACATGTCTTTTACATATCTGGCAATAAAAGGGAAGTTTGGAGGAATTTTCTTCAAACTTGAATTTATGATTTAGCAGGTACTTGCAAAATCTTGCCTTTCTTCACCATCCTGCCACTTTCAGATTGTTCATATATTTTTTGACATTCTGATGGTCACTGATTATTTCTACCTAAAATACTCACCAGCCAGACAATGGATTGTCTCTCATTTTAAAAAACAAATCAGATTTGTTTGAAGATTTAATCATCAACCGAGACAAAGAATTTACCTTCAGAAAGTTGGATGGGTGCTACAATGCAATCCTATGGGACACACCTCAGTAACTTACTGCCAGTAAACTCAGAAAATAACGCTCCCGGTTTATGGCAATTCTAGTATTCCCATACACATCAGAATCTACTTTCAGTTCATTCTCGTCAGGCCTTATATATTTTTCATTCAATGCATTAAAATTTCCGGTTCACTGGGAAGAAATCTTCCAAGTGCTTCTAATCCATGATTACTTCCAATGTGTTATTAAAACTGTCAAGTCTCTCTTCTTTTATGCTGAAAGGCTGCAAAACACCTTTGCTAAATTGCTACTTTTTTTCAGTTTATTTTACCATTAGTTGGTTCATGAAGACATACATAGCAGTGATGGTCAACCTGTCATTTACCAGCATGAAGAAGCAGCCCCTGAATGCAGACACATTTATTTTCTTTGCAACAAGACAAAATGTAGAAGGAAAGAGGGATGCAAGACGTGAACTGTGCTGCTGCGCCTACGCCATAAGACATCTTTGGCAGCATTGGATGGACAGGAGGCTGAGCATCATTTCATCAGGAAAAAGCACAAGGCTTGGAACATGCTGTGGCGCAAGAACAAATGAGTTTGGGTGCAAAACCCATGTAGGAAGACAAAAGATGTCAAGAGTTAAGGGTTGTTGAGATGTGGAATGTGTTGGGGACGTCCTAAGGCTGCCAGCAGGTCAGATGTAGAGATACCACACACACTTGATTCCAGGTCAGGTCTCCTGGACAGGTTGAACTGGATTTTGCTGGACTCCAGGGCAACTGAAGTGGGAGCGCTGATAAAAATAATGAAGGAGAAAGGTCTCTGGATCTCTTAGCTCAAAATTTTTAACCACACAGTTTTACAGGCTGAGCACACAGCTGTGATCTTGAAACTTATTTTTCCATAGATGGCACGATAAACTTCGAAAGCAAGTCTGAGGGCTGAGCTACTACAGGTATCTCTCCAGCTCAGAACATTGATAGCTAAAATATTGCTTTTATTAACACCATATATATTCACCTGGGTGTCATAGAATATGGAACGTACAGCAAAAGAGCTTGAGAAAGAAGAGTGAAAGAACAGGGCTGGATGTACATGCAACATAAATTTGTTTTCAAAGCAAGAATCACTCTCTACTGGCTGCCTCATATATCAACACTATTCGTTTCAGTTCTTCAGTCAAAAGAAGGTAATTTCAGAAAGAATCTGGAGGGTGGTCTGGGGACCTCTCACCTCTTGGGTCAAATTCATATAAATCCACAAAATACCAAATTCTAGTTAAAATAATTTTCTTTGCTTTTAAGTGTGACTGCCTCCCCTTTTGTATGCTAAGCAAGTTCTTAACGTTGTTTATTTACTACAATATTCTCTTTAGCAATTGGAGCAAAATACCCACAGCAGCAGAGTGGCATGATGATTGATTCTACACTTGAAAGCGATTTGGAGATGAAAACACATGGAGTATTGTTATATATTCAGTTGCTGTGATGTGAGGAAAGTCTGATTTCATTAGGTACAGTCTGTAAATTTTTTAATGGGAACTTAATTTTTGCCATAAGCAATTTTTCCCCTTAAAATACACAAAACCAACCAAAAAGTAGGGAAGTACATTTATTTTCATTATTAAACCTCCAGGGGTTTTAATATGCGTGTTTGCTGGGGGTGGTTACTCACATAATACGCCTCTGACTGCTCAAGTTCCTAAGAGCCTTCTTGTTCCAGTGCATTTCTAAGCCTACGCAAGCCCACAGCCCAGCCCTCCCCATCCTGTCCCAGCACTCCACTGGGATGAGCCTGATTAGCTGTTCCCCTGCTGCTGCAGTAAAATGCTGCAGAGCGGCTGATGGATATATACAGGATGTGAATGAAAACAGCTTCTACAGCCATCCATAAACTCAACTCATTTGAATTGCTTGCTGTCTGCTACCTGAGAGAACCACAAAAAAAAAAAAAAAAAAGAAAAGAAAAAAGGATAATTTTTACCTTTTAAAGATCTTAGTTTGGTTTTATCACCTGGTATGGCAAAGCAAATGACTAGATCCCAACACAATCCTGGGTATCACATCTGATAACTACTAAGGCATGTATTTCCCAACAAACAAAAATAACGTGACAGCATCAAGTTCCCTTTCCTCTGGAGCATACGCTCTTGATCAACAAACATCAGAGATAATTTTCTGATGATGGATAACCTATCATAAGCATGAAAAGAGAATTTGATAAAATAAATAAACCAGGATAGAACAGTGGATATATTGCACTGCAGTGTTCAAAAACAAGCTAAAGGTTCCTGCAGAACAGATTTGCTGAATTTCTGACAGCCAGACAAGGAGAGCTGACCAAACCTTGAAGGCGTGCAAATTGAGGCTGCTTCTATGAACTTAATCTGACTCCGAGGTGTCTGAGTTCATCATGGAGTGGAGCAAAAACATTTCCCAGGGACACATCATTCACATTAGCATCAAGGAAAAAAAAAAAAAAAAAGACATGACAAAAGAAAAAATCTACACCCAAACCTTACTCTCCCAAATGTTACACCCAGATATTTTTTTGGAATTATATATCAAATACAGAACTATTCTCTCAATAAATTTAATATTTTTTTTTCCACACAGGGATACACATACTCTAAGAAAACAGGACTTCATTGATGTCTGGTGCTGCCTTCTTTACTGTGCCTGTAAGAAATGCCAGCGAACAGATTGCAGTGTTGCTTCCCCCTCTTAATCATACATACAGCCAAGCAAGATAGAGGTTCTATATTCTGATACACAGGTTGGTCACAGACAAAGGCAGCCCTAATTAAAAACTGGAAGCAAAATGGTGAAATGTGCCACAATATGTCACAAATCTACAAACAGTTAAACAGTATGGAATGTTGTGGGGAAATACAGACACATGTAGCTTTGTGTACTTCTGTTAAAAGGCTGAAGACAGTTGCACTTGATTGCCTTATTTTATTATTAAGACTAGACAGGAAAACTGTTAATCTTCTAGATTACAGAAGACTGACATTTCTGTGATGTCAATGGCAATGAATGAAGACATAGATTTTATTCTGAAAGGGAAGGAAGAAAAGAAAAAGAGGGAATAGCAATATATTTCCTAGAATGTAGGAAACAGAAGAAACTCTGGAAGTCATCAACTCTTCCCAAATAAAGCCAGAGCTAGACCTCAGCCACATTAAAGGAATGAGGGCAATGCGATATAAACCAACTCAAAAGCAGATGCACCTTGAACCACAAGGAAAAATCTTGAAAACCAGAATATGATCTTGGAAAACAAAAAAGAATCAGCAGCTGCATGATCTGCAATAAAAAGCCATGAGGTTGAAGCCAAAACACTGACTGCTCATTCAGCGCATAAAGGTCATTACCATACTAGAAATAGAGACTAATACCAAATCTTGGGCATTCTGAATTGCTGAAGAATTCAGTTCCTCCTCTCCCAGGGTAATACAGAAAATCAGACTAAAGAGGCCACTGTGACTATGAAGTCTATGAATCTAGGGTGCTGAAAAAGTGGGCACATTTCCCATGCACAAAAAGGGAAAACTGACCCTTTAAAATTGTTTTCAAGATGATTCTGCCTCATTATGCAGGAACACCACAGTCTGTGGCTTCAAAATAAAGTTTACCCTGTTATCGTAAGGCTCTGTTACGACACTCCTCTTGTTGCCCTGCTAATAAAACCATGACTGAGTGATGATCACCTGTACTGTTAAACTCCAGTATTTTCAGTGTTGGACTCAGAATCTCTATACCCACTACAGCCTAAACTTTTACAAAAACATCCAGTTCCCATTTAAGGATTTCTCATAACCAAGAAGCAATTGGATATCTGCTGGTTAATTCCTACTGTTTAGGAGCGTTATTGCTAGTCTGAATATGTCTAGTTTTGATTTCTAAGCATCTACAGTGACATTCTGGTGTCTTTTCACTAGTGAAAGGAATTCATTACTTGCCCTACAAATTTGAAAAAGCTGGCAAAATCTTCATATGTTAGGATCTCCTAGAACCTAAGGGACACTAGGCTAAAAATGCAGACTCAACCTTTTCCACACATAAACTTAGCTGCTTATTGTAATCATATATACAAAAGGACCAAGACAGGAATGCTAACAAAACCAAGTCTTCACATCTCATTTCTTTATGAGGAAATAGCTAAGCTGTGATGATAGACTGTATATGATTGTCATTTATTTATACTGTGTAGGGCCCATTTTCAGCTATATATTAAGAAAGCACCAACAGACTAGCAGATTACGTCTCCCAAAGACCTACCTTTAACATATTTTATATTTCTCTTAACTTTGTTATTTGAAACATTGTGTTTAATTGTCTGAATGAAACTAGACATATGAAATAGAGCATATAAGCAATTCTGGGTTGGGGAAGAGGGGAGGTTGAAAAAACATAACAAAAAGGGCATCTAATGAAAAATTCCATGGATTTTCAACCAAAATACAGACCATCTCTGAAAACCAAAACCCTTCCCATCACCCTCTATAGTGCATTGCTCAAGGAAAATGACCTTCTTTCATAGAAAACTTTTGGGAGAAACTAACAGTCCTCCATCGCAATCTCACCACTGAGCTCTGGCACGTGCAATGTATTCACTATCAGCTGATTCAACTGCCACAAAACTGTGACATATATAGTGTATTTTGGAATGGACGGCACCATCAATATTGATGTTGGCAGCCTCTCTCGAGCAGAGACATGAAGACACAGCACACAAGCTCTGGAGATTCACTGCTTTGCTGTAGCCTGGCTGCTGACTGGGCTTGAGCATGTGAAAAAAACAAGCTGTTTGCAAATAGCTTTTCCAAATGGGTTCTCTGTTCTTTTTGCAATGATTTTTAAGTTGAGTCTCCTGCGGTTTTCCTTGTACTTGAGTTCTGCTATGCGCTTCACACACAGCTTTATTTTCCTTTCAGCTTTTTGGGGAGCAGGATCCTTACTAATAGCGAAGATCATGCTCAAAAAGCAGCAAGTGACATTCTTTAAACTATTCCAGTAAACCTGCACAACTAATGACCACCAGCCTAATGCATCTTGGCTTGAGAAACAAAATTTGGGTGTTTTTAGAAAAGATCGGTTATCGTTTCTTCTAATATTTCCAAATGTACGTTTCATTTTTGGGTATCTGCCAAGTGAAGGCCTGTTTGCGTACAGCACAATTAATTCCTCAGGAAAACCATTCAGCCTCTACTATCAGAATAAGCCAACTTACAGGTTTTGTAAGCACAAAGAGAGCATTCCCAGAATAAGCTGTTGTTCATTCCCACGCAACCTTAAAGGACACTAATGTCCCAATAGACATTTAGTTCGTAGAAGTAAAAAAAAAAAAACCCACAACAGAAAGTGAAGTCTCTGTTTGCTTTCAAAGGACTGCCACACAGGCACAAGAACACTTCCAGTTCTCCCAGGACCAGACGTAGCCCGAGTATGTCCCAAAGCAAAGGACATTAATTAGGAGTGCAAAACTAGTTCTGCTTCAACATCCAGGCTAAGCAACTTCTTATGGAAAACGCACCTAAGGCAGCAGGAGGGAGAGATCATGATTTGAAGTGTGGAGAAAACAGGAAACATCTCTTTGTCCCAACCAACACTCATTTCATTCTTGGAATTTATTTTTAATCAGTACCACTGTGCTTTGTACACACACCAAACCAGATGCTGACAAAGGTCCTTCATTTGCACTCACCCTGCCCAGTTAATGCCACAGGATAGTAACATCACCAAAAGTAGAATTTGGTCCATTTTTCTTAGATAATAGTTGTTTTTAGATCAAATACAAATTGCAGAGGTTTAGCCTTTCCATTACGTAATTTAATTGTCATCTTCTCCCTCCTTTACACAGATAAATGCCTTTTTGGCTTCTTGTTTTGGATCCTTCAGACAGACAAAGCATGGATGAACATATTAAACACTGGAGCTGTTGTGTCCTGGTGAGAGTGAGAGGATCATTTTCTTTCCTTCTTCTGACCTGCTATAGAAATCTATAGCCCATTAATCATTTCTGAGCTCAATCCCAGTGTGAGGTGGGAGCAGAGCAATTTACTGTGCCTGCATTAGATTTTTTTTTCATCAGGTTTTTATACAGCTCAGTGGAAGAAACTAATACCTATAAACTTAACACAAATGTATTTTTGTTGAGGCTACGTTACTCTTACCCAAATGCAGAAATGAATAATTAAGTCTCTCTTAAATAAGCATCCATCGTATAATAAATCCTAAAATCATTCATGCCGTAAACGGAACTAATTAAATTAGAGATGTTTCTTCCCCAATATAGAACAGATATGTAAGCACTGAGACAGCACAGTGATGTTCATAATACAAATGCCTACCCAGATTAGCCAGATCAGACAGACAGGTTCATGGATACCCTCAGTGGCAAAAGGGATTAACTGTGCACTGTAACTTTCAGAATGAATCCTTCATCTTCTTTATTCATGACACACTGTCTTTCTCAAAGCTGTACGTTGAACAGCTATGACTCTGTATTACAGTAAGAGCATTTCCCTCCTTCAGTTAGTGATACCTTCTAAAATACAAGAGTGAGGTTTGAAGACATTGAAAGACAGCATTGCATTGGAGAGGGAATGGGAAAACATGCTTCCTTACTGGCAAGAGCAGGCCACATTTTCACAGCTGCTTGAGTCTAGCACGGGCAGGAAAAAAAACAATCCAACCTCATATTCTTTGTCATTATTTTTTTCCTACATCATCTCACACAGGGCGCTGTGTGGGAACCTGGATCAGGAATTCTACTCATGAAAATTTTGGGTGGGACCTCTCTTTCTGTTCTCTGCCTTTAACTCATCTTTCCCTCCTACACTGGGTCTCCTTTGGGAGTGCTGACAATACCTCAAGCCCTGAGCAGAGCAGCACACAACTACTCTACGGAGGTGATCTCAGAGCCCTCTGTAAAATCACTAAGGAGGGGAAGCAGAGCCAAGAGAGGAATTCAGCTCCCTCTCCATCAAACAGGATTCAAATCACACCACTTGCTTGTCAGGAAAATGTTGTACCCACTTGACTTGCACCTGAACGGAAGAGGAGCAGGAGGAGGTTTCCAGTGCTCTTGAGTTTAGTAACAGAAGATTCATGACCTCAAACTGGGTTTCATACTCGCTATCATTATGGGTAACAAGGCATAGGTAGAAAGTTTTCTTTGCTTAAAATTATATCTTGACTTACAGTGAATAATAATTCACTATCACATGGAAAAATATGTAATGTAGCATCCAGCAAAATATTTCTATGTGCCTAAAGGGCCAAACTCATCAGAACAATCCGGCTGTTGAAGTCTCACAAAGCATCTATAAATAACAGCCACAAGCAAACAGCAGCTTTTTTTTTAAATTGGGAATCGGCCAAGATAAGCAGAAGACACTAAGGAAGTTGATCCTTTATATTTCTCTGTAATTCTCCCAAATGCACCACAAATCCACACACTGCCTAGAACATACATATGTATTATTACTCTTCTCTGCACATGCGATTCTACTCATGCCTTGGTGCTGCAGAGAACATACAGAGTCAACCTCCAGGTTCTGGAAGGTGTTACTGAACAGGGACCTTTGGAGGAATGTAACAAGCTCACATGACTTAACTGCTAAACATTTTTTTTTACTTTTTATTTTACTGTTGCTTCCCTACTTGCTTTAGCGATTTTCTGTTATTTAAAAGGCTGAATGCAAGTGAAACAAATGCACACACCATCAGAAACAAACAATGCCACTTCCAGACATCAATACACACTGCCAAACACACAACTGTAATAACGGGCACATTATATATTCTTAATGTTTCGTATTAATCAAATCTTGTTCGTATTAGAAGGAAATAACTGTATCCAAATTAACTTGCCAATATGATAGCCATTAATAAGTACATGGAGTGAAGACTCGTGGAGTGCAATTATGTTACCAAAGTAATCGTGGTGTAAAAATAAAACACACGATAGGTGATACAAAGCATGAAATACATTCTCATCTGCATACGAAAAGGTATTTTTGCAGGTTCTTATTCATCTAATGATAATTCCTTAGAACTAAAAGATATCCGTAGTCCACTTAACAGCTCAGATAGAAGACCAGATGCTCCAGGGTGTGACTGACACAACTGAGAGGTAAGTTTATGCAGTTATGGCAGGAAATTCAAAAGCCTAAGTATATTTGGTCTGGACATGGAGAAAGTACAGAGGTAACTCCATCTGTAATGTCCAGGGTTCCAGACAAGAGTATTGGTTGATGATATGTGAAATGGCTTCTCTATAAATGAGTGCAGGAAAACTAGAGATTTAATTCTCCCCATCAAGCAGATGGCATCATAAACAATTTGCAGAGAGTGGCTGGTTCTGGAGGTTATTCTGCAGGATCCTTAGGAGAGAGACGATGTACAGGTAAGAAAGGTTCTTGACTGGTGGAGAGATCTGACTGCCATAAACCAAAAAAGAAGGGAGAACAATTTGTAGTTAAGTTTCATTATTTCAGTGGAAACACTAGAAAGGAAAGACTTGAAAACCTTTGTTTTACTTTGATGGACAGTTCCTTGGACCTCTTCAGTCATGCTATCACAGCTTAACATCCTGTAATCTCACTTCCAGAGACCACTTTCAGCCTCTACTGGGAGTGCAGATCTCTCATTCTCAAGCATTTCAACACAAAACATATGGAAATGATTTTCATAGTGAGTCTAATCCTTCCTTAGGTAACAAGAATAAGTACAAGCTGCTAAAACTGCCATTCACGTTATGTAATTGGATTAAGTGTAGAAATAGACCCTCTCAGGTATAAAAGAAATAACCATTTTTCATAGCTACACTAAATTTTTACTATAGTTTCCTAAGGATACACTGTTTAAACATTCCTTCTGTGCTAGCGTTTGTGTACAAGTCTACAAATCCCTTTTGCCACCAATATCTGAATACACTGACTGATTTGAAACCAGTGTGATACAAGGGAAAGGGTCTGAAAGATAACTACATCCCAACACGAGAGATGAATGAGTAGAGAGCTCTTCTAACTACCCCTAATAGAAAACTAAGGGAGAGGCTGTGGTATGAACAAATACATTATTCATGTGCCTGAGGCTCCGTGAAAGCTAGAAAAGCTCTCACATGGCACAAATCTGTAGGAAACTGGGCCTCGTTAGTTTGCTGCTCAGAGAATCTTTGCTCATTCCAACCTAATCATCAGTGGAGACACTGCAGACTTATGTATATTTTCCCATTTGACACGTATGATTCTAAAATTTTGGCATTTGGCCTACAGCTGATAGTGCATGAAAGCTACACAAACAAGCCTGATACAGTTCTAGAACTATTCTCCACTCTGAGACCAGCTAGTCCACTCGTTATGATTTTTAAAAGGAAACATCCAAACAAACCCAACAAAACAGTTGCAAGCTTACTTATCTGTGAAAATACTTAGTTTGACAAAGCATTTTAGGTCTTAAGTCAAACTACTTACATGGCCCTCACTGAGGATGACGCAGCATTTAGTAACACTTTAGAAGCACAATTTTCTCTGTAGCTGTTTTTTAAAGAAAACATAATTATCCCAGCTGGGAAAAAGGCAATATAAGTCACCTATTCTACTCCGAAACGGTAACCAAAGTCTCACACCCAGATGAAGGAATATACCAGAGGTCAATATTCAAAACACACAGTGAATAATCTTGACCAACCAAAGCTAAAGATTCCACAGGCGGCGCAGGGATCACTTGGTAAGACTGTTATTGTCTATTTTTCATTCATGCAGCTATAGTGGTAAGTGAGGAATGACTGCCATGGCACGGGAATACTCTATCAGTTCTAGACACTACCCATCGAGCTGCTGCAGGAAGCTGACAGCATCAAAGATAAGCAGTGTCAAAACAGGTCTGAAAAAATCATTTCTTTATAGGAATCGAAGATGTGATTTAAAAAATTGTCTTACTTTGGGTATATGAACTGAATTCTTGTTACCCAGTTGTCAAGAAGCCATGTTGCTTAGGAAACTATTGAAGGTGGGGAAAAAAAAAAAAAAAAACCAAATATAAACATAGTTTTGGTTTAGTTTGGTCATAACAATGCCAAATTAAAAAAAAATGAGACAGCATTTCAAAGTAGCCACTGAGGGATGGATTTTACCACATTTCCATATCTCATAACTCAAAAAGCAAGACACGATTAACACTGACTATGATAAGGCAAAGAAGGAAAATAGCAGAGCAAAATTCCAGTAAAAAAAATAAAAAATACCACATTACAATATTTATGCAAATAATTAAGACTGCGGGAAGATTCAGCTTTTGTGATTGGTTGGCTCAGTGGCTGAAGCAAGGATGTGAGAAGTACTCACTTAGGGTGCGCACACAACAGCAGGTTTATTCCCGCTTGTGGTTAAAAGCATTCTCTGACAGGTTGCAGAACCCTGCTTTGCCTTGGGATGAAAAGTTTATTTGCCTGTTGAAAATGTTCCAATTTGCATAAGATACTTAAATATTGATTCATCCAAAAGGCCAGAGAGAGAGAAATTTTCCTATTGCCAGCTGGATAGAAAAGTTGGAAGATAGCCCAAATAGACCCTAACACAGGCTTCCATTAATGTTTATGCATTTTTGTAGGAAGTGTAACAATATTAACTGAGGAGTCAGAGAACACAGAGCGCAAAAAATATGTCACAAGATGTCTCAGCACTGTCTAGGGATATAAAGATTAAATCTCCATAACTAGGAGAAAGGTTTTAGCAGGGCATGCCAAATCTTTGCTTAGGTGCATTCTCTGTTTTGAAAGACCAGCCCAGAAAATATTTTATTCCTCCTGAAATAGTCCAGTTTGTACTGGAAGTAATGAAAACACACACTTGCCGAAGAAAACATTTTCCAAAACACAGTGCAAAAATAAGCAGCTCTATGATTACCAGAAATGAGAATGTCAGAGTTTGCTATTCATCTGTGTAATTTAAGAGAATGGGAGTAGAAACACTACCTAACATGGGAGTCCAAGTTACACCTGGAGACAAGCACACACCTACACAAAATCTGAAGTACAGAGTATACATTAAGTATAAAAGTCACCTGTATCTCCATTGGAGACACACTTCTTAAATGGAAATTGTTCTCAGATTTGGCACAGAGCACTTAACTCAGCTTGAAGCCAGGGAAGATAACTAACCTAGGCCCAAGTCCTGGTCTACATGTTGGGAGACTCCAGAAGAACAGTTCTTAGTACTCAGTATCAAATATTAGTCAAACAATCCGTATTTAAGTAATTTAAGTATTTTTCTCTCCTCAAAAGTTGTCTCCTTCACACGTATCTGCATGCACAGACACCCATGGATGACATCTAATAAAAATTAATAGGGTTACTCGGAGTTTTAAGTAATAATAAATATGAAGAACTGCTGCAAATTATTATTATCCTGGTAAATGTATTTTAATATATTTAATAATGTATTACATACATTAATAATACATTAAACTCAATCACAGAACCACAGAATGGTAGAGAATGGAAGAGACCTCTAGAGGTCATCTAGTCCAAGCCCCCAGTATCTCAGGAGAAGACTCCACTACCTCTCTGGGCAGTCTGTTCCAGGGCCCTGACACCCTCAAAGTAAGGAAGCTTTCCTCATCTTCAGATGGAACTTGTTGTCTTCCAATTTGCACCCACTGCCCCATTTCCTGTTGGGCACCATTGAGAAGAGTCTGGTCCTGTCTTCTTGACACCCACCCTTTAGATATTTATCAGCATTGATGATCCCCACTTAGTCTTTTCTTCTGCATAATGTATTAATGTATGTGCTAAAGTTAATATTTTATTGTGTTAGACCACTTGCATTTATAAAATAGTCTTCATCTTGCAGTACACGAGCAGAGCCTATGCTCTTAAAGCTCATGAGTACAACACAAAGTGGAAATTAACTGAGCAACTCTTCCATAGCTTTTAAGGTAGTAACTGAAAAGTTAAACCGAAGGGTCAAACACTCTTGAAATATTCTTTCAAAAAAAGAGACTGCAAGAGAGGACTAGTTGCACATATTAAAGTTTCAGTGATGAGTTGAGTTTCATTTCTGTTGGCCATTATATCATTATTTGCTATGTGTGAGTAGTAATTAGTTTGCTCACAAGAAAACCCATCTGTCTTGCTCAGCTCCTGTTGTTTTGGGATGAAAATGTAAGACCGGACAAAAAAAAAAAGTTTTCCCCTTATTTTTATTCAAATAAATAAATAAAAACAGCTTTAAAATCTCAGTTTTGATAACAGAGTTGAAATGTTTAGGTATTCGTGTTTACACGGACATCCTCTTATCTCTAGTGACAGCAGGACAACTGAGGTCATTTCACATTGTGCATCTCATTATTTTACTGTGGAAGATCTTCTGGTTAAAAAACACAGTGCATACCCTTGAACCCTAGATATAATACAAAAAAGGTAATACCAATGTTGTATGAAATACCCAAAATGAAGGCTGACTGTTAATCTCATTTGCTGCTGTGCAGTTAGATAAAATAAACAAAAGCTGCACTGGGCTAAGTAAGGATGTTTTACCACTACACTAGAGCATCCCAATGTTCTTGTTCAGTAAGGAACACAGGTCCCTATGCTGGTATCCAGAATCATAGAATGGTTAGAGTTGGAAAGAACCTTGAAGATCATCGTGTTCCAACCCCCCTGCCCTGGGCAGGAACACCTCCCACTAGACCAGGTTGCTCAAAGCCCTATCAAGCCTGTCCTTAAATACTTCCAGGGATGGGGCATCCACAACCTCCCTGGGCAGCCTGTTCCAGTGCCTCACCACCCTCACGGTAAAGAATTTTTCCCTAATATCCAATCTAAATCTCCCCTCTTCCAGTTTAAAACCATTACCCCTTGTCCTATCACTACACTTCCTGACAAAGAGTCCCTCTCCTGCTCTCCTGTAGGCTCCCTTCAGATACTGGAAGGCTGCTAGAAGGTCTCCCCGGAGCCTTCTCTTCTCTGAAGGAATCTCTCTTCTCTTCTCTGAAGGAATATCTCCTTCAGAATTATATTTGTTTCAATACATGTGATTTCATCTATTACACTCCTAAATCATAATGTGTTTCCCAAAGCTTTGAGCACAGGGACAGGAGAACCCCACATTGGATCTGACACAAATGGTGTGTTTCCCATCCTGTACCCCACACTGGGATGTGTAGGTAAGGAGCCCTTCTGTACCAACAATGGCACATCAGGGCACACTCTCTTCATTTTCTTGCTCTTTCTTAAAAAAATACGGTCATGTTCTCCTACAGAGGGCTGAGATTTATGGCCTTTCCTGTACACTATTTTTGTTTCAATCAATTTTGAATTATACAGAAGAAAGCTCCAAGAGAAGAACAACTTATAACAAAAGAGTCAGATAGAAACTGCAGCCATGGGCTTGAGCCCCTTTGCTAAGCACAGAAAGCAATGTTTCACCCTCTTCCTGGGTGTTTCTAAAATTTGAAGAGACACAGCACCTTATCCAACTTTGTTGCTGGATTTCCTATTGAAGACATTTAAAATTAAACATAAATTTAAATTATTTAAAATAGTGACCTTTAAGCCCATGAAATGAGATTCAACAGCAGAGCAGACCTCCCCCATCAAGAATTACAGCTGGGAACCTCAGAGCTTCTCTGTTGCTCTGATTGCAGTAGGATTTGGTCATGTCTTTCATGAGTGCTGGCCCTCTTGCTGGCTCTTGGTAGCTGTAGCCTAAGGCCATCTACACACTGCATTTGTGCCTACTTTGGATCTCCTCTTCAATAGAATCCAAAGATAAGCTCCAACACAGCACCATTTCTCATTTCTAGTCTTTTACATTCCTACGTTAAGGGGTCTTGCTCCTTATTTGGGGTGGCACAATACCAAACCCAAATGAATTTTATTTATATGATTTAAAAAGTATGTATCTAACAGTAAAACCGCAAAATGAAAAGTATCATCACCTTAAACTGCTTTACAAATGTACCCTCTGTTACATGTTTGGAAAATTCCCTGAGGGTATAGCCATCTTGCAGAGGGTAGAATTATTAGTAAAGTAACATGTTCCACCACAACCTCCTTCAGAATTTCACTCTCTATTTTTCCTTCCATAAGATTTGACTGTGAAAAGTTATTTTGCAGCTCAAAGCTCAAGAAGCTCATCCTTCTGGCTTTAAGTCTACTTTTATTGATAAACCCACTTTCTCCCAGAAAAATAAAACTCAGTCCTATACATGACTTTGTTTAAATGAACTGAGATTTCACCTAAATGATTTATCATCCTTGAACAAAAAGGCAACACTAATCTTACCAGCGTAGTTTGGATGCCAAGAGTTCAATTAGAATAGTTTGTATGTGTCTGTCTTATTGAACTTGGTGACCCAAGGTCAGTATTGATTGTATATTTATTGATGTGGATCTTTCCTCGACAGTTGTTTAAAGAAACACAAAAATCAACAGATAAAACTACACATGCAAAACACACCTTCAGGGAGAAACCCCATGACAGCGTTGCAAAATGAACAATTGCCACTGTGGTTTAGAATCTCTCCCACAAATAGTATCTGATGATCAAATTTTACATTTATGCCAGATTAGGTTTAGGGAATCTTCCTTTGTTACCTTAAAGCTTCAAAAGTATTAAAAGTTACCAATGTTAGTCAGCAGATTCCAATACTGGAAATGCTGCTTTAACATTGCTGCTTTTGTATTTACAGCACTGCAAAATTAATCTTAAGGAAGTTCATTCACTAGTTTTCTTGATTCTATCTGATGCGTTTCATACAGATAAGGGGAAAAGAAAAAAAAAAAAAACACCAAAAGCTTCTGGCTCTTGTGAATTTCAAGATCAGGAATCTGTTCAGAATTCTCAATGTGACAACACAAGCCAGATTACAAATGCCCTGTGCTTCTAAAGCATTTCTAAATTTAAGGAAATACTCAAAATCTCATTCACACACACAGCCCCTATCAAAAGGAAATTATTTTATTTATGGTCTAAGAAAACATTTTATAAAAGGAAGAACTTTTATGCAGACATCTCTTGAAATATAGGGAACAAAGACGTGGAGCAAAGCTATAGATTTAAGACATCCACTTTGAAATTTTGGTTTTATCTTTGAGTTAAAGGATAATTAATTATGCAGGAAACCTTTCAGTATACGATAATTCTATAACTGATAATCCATGGAAAATAGAATGGCCTCAAAACAATTCTTTTGACATCCTAAACAGTTACTTGAAACCAGATGTTGTTCTCAGTATGCTTTCTGATCATTCTCTCTTCTCAGCCCTTTTTCTTTGAGTCAAGTCAGCAACTTTTAATGACAAAAACAACAGAGCTCAAAATCCTGCCTGAATCAACATCACTTGGAGAGAACAGATAGAAATGTTTTCCATCTGCATATTGGAGAAACTTTAGTAAATATAGAACAGTTTATCAATGCACCCAAGAAACACATAGACTTTCCCACTCAAAAAAAATCTTCCATTTGCCAGTTTATTCCATCACAAGCATAGCAGTGGAAAAGTACATAATAACCAGGTTTGATATAACAAGATAGTTTATTCATTTGTAAGAAAGAAGCTACTCCACTAGTTGTTAGATGCATCCTATTCCAGTTATGAACCACATTCATAACCCTTAACCCCAGTCTTTCAGTTTTTCTGGTGGAATTTTTTTCTTTTTCTTTACTTTTTTTTTTCTTTAAATGGATACTCAGAAACTCTAACATCTTTAGCTTTAAATGATTTGGCTGGATGATTGTCTGTTGCTCCCACAATGCGAGGATGCATCAACATGTATCATCAATGCTTTTGTGAAGAACAATATAGCAGATAATGTTTAAATCTTTCTTAAAAGCAAATAATTCTGACTTGGCTAATTGTTAGGACTAGTGATTTCAGTAAAATTGAATGGAAATAAAGCAGTTAAGCATTTAGGACTTCAATAACCTCCCTAAAAATCAATATTTCTTTTAAACTTGCCTTCTGAGCAGGCCTGAGATTTCACGGCTTTAAAGGAAAAAGAAAAAAATAAATAAAAAAAATCACAGGGCTGCATATTTGTCCCCTTCACAGAGGATCCCTATAAAATGCATGTGTGGTGAAAAATTGTTAAAAAAAAGATCATCTTTGGAAAGCTCTCTAAACAACGTAAAAAAAATAAAAATCAGTATTTCACTGGGGAACAGAATGCCCGATATCATTACCGCTTGCATGCATATGTGTGGCTGTCAAAGAATGACTGATTGTCTAGGTGTCTGATGGTAAAGATCAATAGTTTCTTTAAAAGAAGACAGATTCATGGAAGCTATTGAATCCAAATAGTTTATTGGTTTGTGCTCATCCTTTTGTTTAACGGCAGCTCTCCAGTCACCTAGGCAATTATTCTTTAAGTTGACTTTCAAGTAACTTACTTGCACATCACATGAGCTTTTAAAAATAGCGTTCAAAAGCACTATCTCCCTTTCCCAAATGTTTAAAATATGGGTGATGTCACATTCTTCAGCATCGGAAGATGGCACTTCATAGGAGTTATGCTATAAGGAACCATTACAATTTACTTCCAGGCTCTGGAGCAATCCTTTATCTCTGGACTTAAATACTTATCGGAAATGCATTAAATTTGTCTTGCTGACTTCTGAATGTTGAAAGAGTTAGTAACCTATTGCAGTTCAGATAAACATCCAGACGTCTGTGGGCTCATCTCAAGGTACCTGACCTTCCCAAACCATCGAGTTTACTTCAGTGGTCTGGAAATCCGTATTCTTCTATTATTACTTGATCGTAATCCAAATAGCCATCAAGTACAGCAGGTAGCTTTCACTGCTATAGTTAGTGTACCGAAACACACATTTGCTTATTTCACAGTTGCTTTATAGCTGTATTTTCTAGCTCCTGGTCAATTCAGTTATTCTCTTTTGGTCATCCTCAGTGTCTGCCTGTAACCTCTACTCCTCTTCCAGTTTTGTTTGGAAAAAGATATTTTTGAATAAAACATTAAATTATGAGAAACTTCCAGGAAAAAAAAAAAAAAAAAAAAAAAAAAACAAAAAAAAAAAAAAAAACACCAAAAAAAAAACCCAAACAAAAAACCACCAACCTTTCATCCAAAAATCTAATAAACAAAGCCAAGCCAGCTTGCTTGCTTGCTTCCCTCAGTGGCTGGTGCTGTAACTGGATGACAGGCCATACCTGTGCCAGCTGCTTTTGCTACAGCAGACTGGACTGAATTCTGGTCTCAGTTACTCTGGTGTCACATCAGAGTGCAGTGTCCTTGCACTGATCATATGAACACCCACACAAGAGCAGCTGTCGACTCTTACTCGAGCATCCCTTGAGGATGGGACTCAGCCGGTGACACCAGACATTCCTCAGGCTTAGATACAGCATGCTGTGCTCTTCACTGCAAGGTTATTTTTTTTTTGTGTGTGTATCAGTTGCCAAAACCTGTAAAGTGCTTGAAGTGACTTCTTGACAAGCTTACTTCACATTTATAATCATGTCTCAGAAATACAGAATACACAATCCTGATTAAAACAAAGCCAGGATTAAATATAGCGTCAGAGGCTTGTCAAGGAATTTTAGCTGTGAGGATTCAGCTATCATGACTCGAAACCATGGTGACTGCATGATAGACAAGCTTGTATTCTCTTGGTGGGAGAGAAATGGGTAAATCCAAGACATTCAGAACCTAACTGTAGTTTATGTTTATTCATTAGTTGTGGAACCAGTAGCAAGAAAAGCAGAGAGTATCTTGCAACTCAAAAAAGCTTGAGAAAAAGTATCAGCAGTTCTCAGACAGCCTTTTTCCCTTATCTGCTTAGGAACCATGCATACATTCTGTTGGCATCGTGTTAAATTCTTCGCATCAATCATTGCTCTGAAACTGTCACTTTCTCCACCAAGTTATTTGGTTCACACACTGCTAAGAGCTACCTCTAACATGAGGCCATACCAGTAGGTCAGAAAAGTGGAATGGCCACTTTTCTGATCACTGTTTTATGAGACAAGAAGCATCCCTTGGGCACACAGCCCAGGATGTGGGTGGCTTTCTGTGCTGCCAGTGCACGGTGTTGACTCATGTTGAGTTTCTCATCCACCAACACCCCCAAGTCCTTCTCTCAGGAGTGCTCTCAATCCATTCTCTGCTCAGACTGTATTTGTGCTTGGGATTGCCTGACCCACATGCAGGACCTTGCACATAACAGATCAAATTTGATATCAGATTTTCAAACACTATTTGCAACTTTCCTGCAATGTCTGCAGAGAAATAGAGTACACACATCACATAGTAGTTGAGAAGCTACTGTCAGAGCCCCAGCTTTCAGCAAAAATCCTTTCTTACCCTACATATCCAAAGGGCTGCTTCCCCACCATCTCCTCTCTCACTGAGGTATTATGATGCTGCTCTCTTCCACATTCAACCCCCCATCACCTTGTTCTTTTTTTCTCAACTGTACTTAATTTTAACTGCGGGTCTCCAAGTTCTCTAGAACAAGCTTAGCTTTGTACACGCTAGAAAAAACATCATGTGTATTTGTACTTCCTTAGAAGATTTAGAATCTGATTCTATACTAAATCCCAAGTAAAGCCATAAAATTTAATAGTATGCATTATTACATGGGTATAATAGAGACGAGAATGCTGGCTTTGCCGTGCTTATGTCATCAGGATATCAGCTCTTTTCTTATGCCAAGTAAATACCATAGATTAGGCTAAATTCCTTGCTCAAGCTATGTTTACTCAGTCACTTTAATTTGACATGAACCTCTGTTGCCAGAGAAATGGAAAATAGGGACTTTTGTACCTGTGTCAGACTGAAAACTGATCTTTTTTTTTTTTTTTTTTCCAGTCAGCCTGGTTCTTGAACAAAGCAGTTCTTGGATCCGACTTTCCACATTGCCACACAAAAGCTGGAGCAGCACAGGGCTGGAACGAATAATTTCAGTTCCCAGTAGAGACTTTTTTTAAATTTTTGTTTTATTCTTAAAAACAACCAGGCAACCACGGCCACAGTTGCACTGGTGTGAATTGCCCCATCTGTTAAAACCCAAGTGGAAATACCATTTCCACCATGGGCACACTTTAATAAGCAGAAGCAAATGAGTTAGCATTTCTTACGGTAGATATCACCTCTAGATGAATAATGGATAACTAGACTACTTGTGGATTCCTACTGTATACCCAAAAGCAATGTAGGATTCATTTATCTGGCTCCTATTGCAGAGCTGGCCACAGGTGGGTCTAGGGCACGCTATCTGCATAAAAAATAAACAGAGATATTATATTTTGCCATAGCTTGTGTTTCTATAACACCAGCACATTATTAGCACTAGTGGCAAAAGTCAAATGAATTACCATTCATGGAAATACTTAGCATAGCAATGCCATTATCCTTATGAGAATTTCAAATGGGTTTATCGATACAGAAGCATATGGGCTTATGTATATTAATTAGGACTCATAGTAAGAGTAATACTGGAAATAAAGAACGTGCTACTTCTGGAGCTTAGACTTAAATATAAAGCTTGATTTCAGTCTTATTCACCTCCTCTTATTAATATTACACTTGGCAAGAAAGCGATGCCAATTTTCATAGTTTTTTGTTTTGTCATCATTTTTTTCAAAATCCTGTGAGGAATTTCACAAATATGTCCGGATACCAATCTCTTCACTTTTTATTGCATTTTAATTTTGTTTATTCTTCATCAATATGAATAAGCTGACAGTCCTCGGAGAAATAAGTGCTTTGGCTTCTTCGAAGTGCGTCAGAGTAACTTAGTAGTCCATCACTGTATTACTCTAAGTGGCATATTGGCACCACTGTCAGGTGCCCTTCCTGAGTCTGGAACAAATCTCTCTCCCATCAGATAAAAGCAGTTCACTTCAGCATCGGGGAAATGCGCAATGTTTATTAAAATGGTGTCAAGTATGCTTGATCAACGGCCAGTGAACAGCTTTATCATCCGAGTGACAAATATTGCTAACAGCTGCAAGAGAAAACTATTCAGATATTCCCCAAGGAACGCATCTTCTATCAGTCTGTCCACTCCTGTTATAAGAACTGTTCCAGATATTTATATACAGAACTTGGCTTTTTCCAAAGAAAAAGGCAAAGAAAAGGGTAAGTAAATAATGGGAAGGATGACATAATGGGTTCTGGGATCAACTTCAACATTTTTTTGTAAAATAATTGAGTAGAAATATGATGCATATATATATTAAAATTATATAAATATATATTTATATAATTTCTTTTTGTTCATCAGAGTGCTTTGCTGTCTTCTCTGTCCTCTCTCTTTCTTGCCCTTGATTTCCCTCCCTCTCCTCCAAAGGACAAGTGCGGGATGGGAGAAATTAAAGCGCTCTTTTCTCCTACCTATATTTATCCCAGAGCAGGATGTTGTCATAATTATACATTGAGTGAATTTCTTACCATGAGGAGAACCAAGAACAGTGCACAAGATCAAACACAGTTGTTGAGGATATATCAAAGGAGCACGTTTCCTGAACATAAAACTTAGTCACTCTCAATTAGGCACATTCGTTACAAGAACAAGAATCAGCCCTGACTATGAGGGAGACGCAGTATTTTGTTTTACTAGAGAAACTGCACTTAAGGAGAAAACAGATTAAAAAACTGTTATGTTAACTCTTATTCAACAACTTTTAATGGTTATGGAAGAAATCATGAAAACAGCAGTAGTTTCTATGGAGGAGCAAAAGCTGTGGCAAGAATGAGAAGAAAATTCTTCCAGGGCACAGAAATAACTAGGGAGATGCTTCATGAACACCCAAGCATCCCTGCACCTGGTTCTTTGCTCTTTATCCAGACATTCAGGTATAGGTCTAGGATAGCCCAGCATCTTTCTCTTTGGTCTTAAGTTAAGAAAAGTGAAAAAATCCCTCATAACTGCAGGTAAGAAAGACTTAATCACAACAGATTTGTTCAGAAAGACTGGAGGAGAGAATGGCTTTCAATAAGAATGAGATCCAAAAATCTTCCACCCCCAGTAATTAAGATTGATGAATTCTAAAACAGATAAAGAGCTAAGTAATCTGGTATCATAATATCAGTTCTAGCTCCTTTCACTTTTGTCTCATTTCAATACAGTGATGGGTAACAGCTGAAATTGGTGCAGGCAATCTAGCATTTCATGCCTGTCCAACATCCTGTAGAAGCAAAAAGCCTTCCTACTTCGTATTTAATTGAGGCAGATACGCTGACAGATTATTTTGTTTTCATATGTTTGTTTTCAAACTCCTAAAACACTTGGATAAACAGAACTATTGCATCAGAAATCTCCTTTCATCGGGCCAGAATTTTGAAATTAATTTTGAGTGTATGCATCTGAGCACCTAACTCAGTACAATTCATCCAGAGATCACCACTGCCAAATTTGCACTGATTTCTTAAATAAAACTGAATTCATGAACTTGAGTTAATAAATGGAAAGGGAACTGGAGACAGATAGAAAAAGCTTCTGGGATAATTTTGGGATAGAAGGTGAGTTTTGAAATCCTGATAGGTGTTTGTCTGTGTATTTTGACACTTAAAAGTGTCAGTTCTAGACCATTGCTAAAAATAAACAGTGACTGTTCTCTAGACAATTTGGAAATTGGGGCACATCTAGCATCGTTTTTCTTTAAAAAAGTATCCGGTTTCCAGATACCTTTTCCTCACCAACAACTGCCAGGCACAGACAAAGCTAAGAGAAGGCAGCATGTCGAGAACACAGCAAAACTGAGCTGACTGTAGCTGCAGCAGTACAGTGTACTCCAACTCTGTAGCAGAACTAGAGGGCAAATGAAGCGGTTATAGCAATATGGACAAGGAAACTGAGGCACAAAGTCAGGAATGTATTTCACAAGGTCACCCAACAGGCTGAGAAAACAACCCACATATCCTAGTCCTGTCCCCCCCATTAGGCTGTCTACCCAGAATATGCATCTCTCGTGAAAGCATTCTCCTACACTCTCTTCCTCCTATAATTTTATTTAACAACCTGCAAAAGTTACAGCGTATGTAATTCTCTCTAATATTTACAGCCTCTGGTTAAAACAATTGCAACCTATTAAAGTGTGTTATAACCTCAGAAAAAAAACCTTGTACAAAAATCCTCCACAGCTTAGCATCCCTAAATCTTCACAAGGAAAGGTAATTGTTAGTGGTGGTTTTCCATCTCTTCAAAGCATAAAAGAGCCAGACACGAGACAACTGTATTTCAGAACGTAGACACAGCAGGATAGAGTGAGACTCCTGTAGCCCACCACAGCAGGAATAAGGTGAGGGTCAAGGACCTCAGGCACAGTTTCATGCTTGAAACATGAGAGAAGACAGGCACAGAACACACAGCACATAATGAGATGTATCAGCCTAGCAAGCATCCAATTAACGTAAGCAGCAATATTACTACACAGCACAAACTCAGTACGACACACTCAACATCACGAACATGCCTTCTGTTCAAAACCCTGAGAATAAAGCTAAAACACAAAGGGCCTAAAATAGTTAACAAACCCAGCTTCTTGCAAATTAAGATATGCAACAACTGCAGAAACAAGGCAAAAAGCATCACAGTAACCCCCACCTTGGTTTTAATTTTTTTTTTTTTTAAAGTGAACAAGGCTATTTTTACCAGCCCCCTTTCAGACCACAGCAGCACAGACAAAACAATGGATATTTGAAGAGCTGTATCTTAAGAAGTTAAAGCCACACTACTGAACACTAATGAATAGCCCGTGCAAAGATGCTGAGAACTGCTCTGACATGTGAACTGGCTGGTCCACCAAAGTGGGCAAATACAGTCCATCTGCAGCATCTCCAAGAACAGCACTGAGCCACATATGCTATCAGAGTTTTGGAACAGCCTGAACATCTCATCTTGAGGAAAAACTAAAACCTGCAGCTTGCTGGGAATACAGTATATGAACAAGAAAGGGTAAGACCTACCTGTTGGGTGAAAAAAAAGAACTTCTCCTGCCTTCACAAAGTCACGTGGTTAACGCCTCAGCAGCATCTGCTTTTTGACTCCTTCAGAAACTTGTCATCATTAGTTTCTAGCCAGAAGGATTTGATTCTGATTACTCTGAAAATCCTGAAGGACAATGCACTGCATGGTTCAGTGCACACAATTCAAGGAAGGACCATTTAATATGCCTTTAGATGTGAAAATGTTTAAGCAGCAGAACTTAATTCACTGCAGAAGATGGGTAAACCAGAAACCATGTTAGCCAGAGCAGCCCCATTTACACTGCAATTATGAAGATATATCTAACCTTGAAATTCTAAATCCGTTACTCTGCGTTTCTTCTATTTCACTTGCTTCCCACTGCCTCCACTGTCTTACCTAATAATACAACTGCATTTTTTGGATTGTTTTTTCCACATGTATTGGTTGGATGTATCACAGATGGCTCTCTATTTGTTATTTTCTATATAGTTTTTATCTTCTCGGTCCCTGTTCATTACATCCACAGCTTTAGCTGTATATGTACTTTCTCTTGCTCAGTGTTATCTGTATACTTCATTCATATGCTTTTTACCTATTTGTTGGTCTTTTCATAAAGCAATCTGGGTTTAGTCCCACTCTCTGAAGCTTCCCGTGTGACCTTCTCCATTCCGTCTTCAAGAAACCTGTGTCTTGTCCAACCTAATTTCATAGATTTTACTAATGAGAGATAGCAAAATCCTGAATAAATACTTCAATGAAATTTATCCATCTGCCAAATGATTACTTCTTAATGTATTTATTGTGTAGTATCTAGAATCTTATTACAAGGATGAGAAGAAACAATTTTACTGATAGTTTAGAGCTCTGTTCTCTGTTTTGATTAGAAGTTGCATGTATGTAAGCCTAGTTTTAGAGATTTGATTATACCAGGAAAGAAATTTTCCTTTGCTATTTTATAACCTCTCTTCTTGCAGGAAGGTCAGTGTATGAAAATGAGCCTCCCACTGTGCTCTTAACTTAATTAGAGAGAGTGAAGAATAAGTTGATGGATGACCTTCTCATGAGATCACTCATCTCTTGGCCTCCATGAGCTTCAGAAAGGATCTGGAAACACTGTAGGAACTCATAAGAGGAGGGATTTAAGAATTTTGTGAAAAGCAAAACCAGTTATACACAGCAAAACCTTGTGACAGTACTTGAGAACTTTCAGAGCTGTTTTTATTTTTAAAGGTCCAAAGCTGACACTGGTTTCTCATCACTTTGTGGCTTCCTTCCCTTTTAATTTCTAGTTAATAACTAATTTTTATTTCTCCCAGTGGTCCACGCTGAAGAGTACTTTGACAAAAATAAATTAAAAAAAAACAAACAAAAACATATTTAGAGAAAAGATTTTGACATTCACATAAAAATTCATATTGAATACCTCTTCTTTCCCCAAAACCAAACAACTGTCTGTGTGGCAAATACAATCATCTTGAATGAATCACCACACCTTAGCGGAGAGGCATGTTAATGTATGCAAAGCAGCATGGATCTGCCTCGAGTAGTATTTCCACTGAAAAGATCCTGGTGAAACTGCACAAAACCTTCACCCGAATGAGTCAGAGCAAGGACTTCAGGCAGATGTGCTATATTCAAGCTGAAACTTTAATAACTGACCTGCTCTCCTCTGCCTACCTCAATACAGTCCGGATACGAAATCCCAACCTGTTCTGTGGAAACAAGTATCCAGGTATCTTACTGCAAAAGGATTTTGATTTGAAGAAACTTGGGTTTTCAAGAGGGAAATGTAAATAACCTAGTTAGATGAAATTTAGAAAGGCAGTTACTTATAAAAGGTTTTAACTCCTGATTTTTCCCTCCCCTCTTTTTCTGAAGCCCTTCACTTATTCCATTATTAGAAAAAAAGCAACACAATTTGTCATCTAATCACTTGAATTCAATTTTCATATAAGCCCCTTCTATTGACATACGCAGCAAATTTTGATGGCAAAAATTTTACAGAAGAGATTCCAGTTGTTAGCAAAATCAGAAATAAATTTGTGTATGAAAAAATAATCCTCAGTGAAAAATTAATCCTTTTTTTACCCAACAGTTAAAATCCATCATAAGTTTCATTTAAAACACCTGTACATGCCATAGAGATAAAAGAAGTTATATGTATAACCTAATAGGTAAAACTCTCACAAAACTGTCTTTCCCCTGTACAAACTGCATTCTTTAGATCAGAATTACTTTTCCCTAATAGTCTTCCAACCTCTCAACATACATTCTCTTTTTTATCCCTACAGTGTATTTTTTCTGTTGCAGCTAAATTTATCCACAAGTGATGAAAAGGGTTTCCTTCCATTTGCTTTCTATATATTCCCACCAATGAGAAGATGATACGCTTTTGCAGATCTTTTTCAAACAACTTTGCTAGGCTAAATTAAGCACTTAAAACAGATTTTTCCTGTTATCTCCTGCCTTCATATCTAGCTACCTTGAACTCCAATTTAATTGGCACTCTGTGCTAGCATAGAAATGACCACAAAGCCCATAGTACAGGAAAATACATAACTGCTTTTTCAGGTCTCCGTTACGGAACCAAAGTCTGACAAAATTCTCTCAGAAGCCAAATGGTCTCAAAGGAGGGTTACTGAAACTTAATTTTTTAGGGAGTCTTGAGTTATATATATGAAAAACACTTGCTGGGGAAATTGTGTTTAAAATGAACATTTATATTATTAGGGGAGTATATAAGTCTACAGGAAAATGGAACACTAGGTCCCTTTTACAAAGATGCTGTTTTCATCCTCTTTTTCTCAGCCACATCTGGAGTTGCAAAGGAGTATATTCAAGGCCACACACCTTCTAACTCTTCAGAAATGTTGGAGGAGTAGGAGAAAAGT
The DNA here is from genome assembly GCA_013398155.1 of Pedionomus torquatus. Classification (NCBI taxonomy): domain Eukaryota; kingdom Metazoa; phylum Chordata; class Aves; order Charadriiformes; family Pedionomidae; genus Pedionomus; species Pedionomus torquatus. The sequence goes on from VZRU01010608.1 coordinate 383,977, forward strand.
GACACGAATTAAACAGACCAAATTAAGTGCATGTAGGTGGATTACATTAACACTTTTTGACATATCAATAGCTTCTATTTTTGGTGATGGTGGGGTTTTGGGTTGGTTTTTTTTTTTTTTTTTATTCTATAAAAGCTCTGCGCAGCTTGACAGTCTTGTAAGTCTTAAACTTTTAAACAACTGGAACAGGATTTGAAAAGCAAGTAGGATTTTCACAGAGGCTAGGGGGAACTATTTTGTTGAAAATGCTGGACCTCTCATTCCCTCCTCATGCTGTTTTCAATCTGAGGACACATTTCCCCAAGAGCAACATCACACCCAAACTTGCATTGAAACGTTAGTGGGAGAAAAAGCTAACCACCTGCCTACTCTTCAGTAAATCTAACAGTGTGTTAGTACTATGACACATTTAATTATAATTCTAAGTTTTATTTCAACAAACTAATATTAGAAGCAGAATAAGTGCAACAATTTCTTCCAATATAAAGAAATCTCATCACTATTTTAAAAATAAAGATTAAGGACCAGTTTCTTCCCAAAATACTGATAACATAGCTGGTATGTATACATAACGTCTATGGCAAATGGACATTCCCCAGAAATACGTATTAGCTGGGTCATGGACATTCCAGAGAAGATAGTGAAGCTTTACTACATTACTTCTTCCCTAGAGCAGGTATAAATTAGTTCCTCTAAAATAACCATTTTGAGGAACTCCATCAACATGAAAACCCAAACAGAATGGTGCCTATAGGTACTTAAAAACTTTTTCCAAGCAGAAATAAGAGTATTACACTTGTGAACCCATCTTCATGTTCATGAAGGTCTCAGTGTTCAGAGGAATTATGCCTTATGTCACGAAGGGCAGGACTGAGCCTGAGGCTTCAAGCCTCAACTTAAGCAATAACCCACCACACAGGATAACTCAACATGTACCAAATCTTCACAATCCCTTGTTAGCTGTCTACCATTCTTTGGAGCATTTCTTACTTTGAAAATGCAACTTCCTTTCCCAACCCTCAAGAAAAAGGATAAAGAAAATAGCATCTGCCATTTTGTCATTGATTCTCTTTAAGAAACTCTGCACTTTATTAATCTCTGTCAAGCATTTGGAAGCAGACATTCATACAGCCCAACAATTGAATCCAACTCCACAGGCATTGCCAATTCTTCTCCAACGCAAGGCTGACATGCTGCACTGCTCATAGGTCATCTAATCAGCAGTGAAATAAAGAACTGCCAGACCTAATAAAATTTAAACTATCCACCTGAATGAGGTGCGCTGCACACACCACTGGGAATCAGTGTACTAAACATGCACCGCAGCATTTAGAAGCCTGACTTTCATCTCATTCCAACTTAAAGGTTTCCATTTTAATGAACTTGTTTCTGTTTACACAGAAGCATTTTGTTTTACCATCATACAACGGCACTAGAAAACAAAGATTTGGAACCATGCAATTCAACGTAAGACTAGAGAAAAAAATATATACAGGGCTATATTTGGTCCTTAGCTATATGTGTACAACTTCCAGTGGTGGTGGTTGTTGATTGCGGGGTGTGTTTTTTCAGTCAGTAGATATTTTGAACCCAGTGAAGGGTAGAAAGTGGCTCAGAGTTATAATTGAATAAATGTAAACAGCCAGAAATTAGCAGAGATCTCTTCATTCTTTACAGAACATGCAGGGAAGATACAGTTCTGTTAATAGAGGGCAGAAGAGGCCTTTAGCAAGAAAACCCAGCACCTGGAGAATTGCTGACACCACCTGTAACATATGCTGACCGTTAAGAGCCCTTAACGGTCAGCATATTAAGAGCCCTTAATGGAGCTCTGAGAAATACATTGGGGCTGCTCTGGCTTGCAGCAAGGAAGGAAACAAGCCTAAAAATGAGGGCAAACAAATTTCCAATCTGCATTTTTCTTTGCAGCCCTCCTGCCTCAACACAGCCAAAGGTCAACCCTTTCAGCAGGCAACGATTAAAAGCAGAAGCTTTTGTCTTTTCAATAGCCTTAGTGAATGATTTTGCTTGAGAGCAATCTATGATGCAAGGAAAGGATGTAACCGCAGCTGTGTTAGCTGCTACAGATTCTCTCTTTAACCTGATTCTTTTTTTTATTAGTTCTTCTTTATCTGTTTATTGGCCCAGAGAGTACAAGGTTGGAATTGAATGAGAAACCCAAGGGAGTTTCAGTCTCAGTCAATGTAATTTTCCTCTCTTTAGAGGCTAAACACAAAGCCAATTGCCCTCCAGAGTTCCTTAAGCTCCTATCCACCAATGAAACCACATTCATTATTTTCATTGATACGTTCTTCTCACCTAATACACTGGCCCTTCAAGTCTTACAGCCTCTGCTTTTTTGGATAGGTCCTTACACAATTTCAGCTGGTACAAAAAGGACAAGAAGCAGTAGGTAATATTACAACCATCTGCACAAAGGCTTTGCAGGATTCGTAACAACAACTTATTAGTGCTGGCTGCTTAAACAGCTGCCACAAATTTTACTGGGTTCCCATGAATCCCTTTAGCAATTCCTATTTTAGGTGTGCAGATCTACCATATCAACCCATAAATCAGTAGGGTAGTTGGCTTTTCTTTGCAACCACCGTTTCTTTTCCAGCACATGACATTTCCTCTCACTTGTCTCATAACTAGTCTGGTTCCAGCTGTCCATGTTTCTGTTCTCACCTGACACTCATCTGAAATAAAGGATTCCATACGTGCTCTTACCTTCACTGACACTGCAGGGAGAAGAGAATAAGGAACAAGCACATTGCCTATCATCATCATCTTGTTGCTGGAGAGACCTCTTCATAACATGCTTTACCTAAGCACCACCTACACTTTAATTGCACAAACCCCATCCATCCTTCTCAGTGTCATTCAGTCCAGGTTAGAATTTTCATGAAAGATTCAGCTAATTAAGCTCAAACTCCAGGGTAATCAAGGATGTAGTCTAAACAAGCTTTAGGCCTTTGCTAGGACAATCAAGCATGCTATGTTTTAATTACTCTAAACAAGCATGAACCCCCAACTTACTTTGATATTTGAGCCAGATTGCAGAGTGTATGATTAAACGCTTTTATTTACAAGAACAGCCAGTTTGCTAGAGCTTTTTATTCCACATTTTGACCTCATGCACAATTCTGGATGTAGCTTTACATCATTCTCAGATTTGTCATGAGATGTCCAAGCCTGCTTCCACTCTGATACACTGTGATTACCTGGAACATATATGCTACTGCAAGCCACATAAGATTTGGTTCTATGACATCTGTAACTGCCTTTTCTTCAGCAACTGAGTATTCCCTCCTCACTCTCTTCAAATGCCTGCTCAATCAGAGCAGTTAGTCAAAATATATGAGATTTTAAGTTTATTAATGTAAAAGTGTCTCTAGAGCTCAATTTATACCACAGTATAATTTTCTGCATTTTAAGCACATGCAACGACTATTATTCATGCAATCAGAAATGTTTTCCTGATTGCATTTATGCAGTTTTCAAACATGTATTATAACTGACCTTATTAAATATGCTGAAGTACCACTTACACGAAATCGTACAAAAGCACAGTTCCTCAACTGAACCTTCAAGCGGCACTTACAAGCATGAATCAGTGCTAATTGCTTCACATTTATCATCTCTGAAATCACAGGATGGGCAAGAGCTCTCAAACAAACAGCTGCGCAGGTCAGCGACAGCTTGGCAAACTCTCGCTAGGCAAGTTATTTTTGACCCTCCCACCCCCAAACTTTTTTTTAAAAAAAAAAATACACACCCCACCCCACCCCCATCTTCAGCCAAATATTCTGAGCTTTCAGAGAACATATTCTTTCTCAGCAGCTTTATATCTGCTCTGAATTTGTAAATACTCCATCAAAATACAGTAAAATCATTCACTTCATGGTCTAGAACCCTGAAATTCAGGCTCTAAGTGCCATGTACTTCACATGCAGAAATTCTGAGAGTGCATAAATTCTTGGTAATTTTTGCACAGCAAACAGTTTGAAGTTGTGGTTTTATGTGTGTTTATTCTAAACCAACATGATTTAAATTTTGAATGTTAAGTAAAAATCAAATGGAGTAAAAGTCACCATGTTGTTTAGAAACATACGCTCTTTTTCCTTCAACTGGCAGAAATAAGTTACAGAACTTTATTGCCCACAACTTTCATCCTTGTACAGTCAATGACCCTTTCAAAAGAGTTGCCACAAACATCCTTCGAATTCAAGCGGAGAGTGTTTTGAAACTGGTTTTACAAAAGTGTAAAGTGGTTCTGTGTAACTGCGTCTCCCAACCTCTAGCTACTAAGGTCACCCCAGGTTGATTCCCAGCAGGCATTCTGAAACATGTGTTTCCTAAGTGACATCAGTTTACATCAGGGAAAGATCTGGTCCACAGCTGTGGTAGCGTTTGAGGTTTTTTTAACCTATCAGCATTCATATAGTACTTGAATATTACTTATAAAGTGAACACTTGAGAACTACATCTAGGAACATTTGCTTGAGCACATAATCAACAGCTGGGCTTTCAGAAACAAGATGTGTGGCTGGAAAGAAAACAGTAATTAATAATATCCATCCTAGGACTGACCTTTCAGAGCAGATGGGACAGTAGAGACAAGCTATTTTTGCCTGCAGGCTTTATCCAAGCCTGAAGAACCAGATCCACAGATGTCAGTGTGATGTACGAAGACCTAGATCTGGGAGTGATGGAGCACCTGCCACTCCCTCTCTCATTAAATGACATATGGGAGCCCAAGCACTTTTACTGATCATATCCCCACAGCACAACTATCCTCTCCACTTTTCCTACCAAGCAAGACAATTGTGATAACAACCTATTAAGATTGGACAAAGGTGAAGGACTTCTACCAGAACAGTGCTTGGACCATACAGAGATGGTATGTCTAAACCACTGCCCTTCCTAACGACAAGGGGCTATGAAAAACAAACAACTACATCTTAAATGCCCATGGTGATAACTTGACTGCAGTCACATGTTTCTCTCCATGGAAATGTTTCCTGGTTTTACAGTACACAATGAATAGAAGGCAAGCAAAACCATGAATAAACTGCGTGTTCACGCCATGTATTTCAAGTAATTGCGTCCCCTGTACCAGTCACAATACACTTGAGCTGGACTGGGCACCAAAATCATTACAGATGCATGAAGACAGTTCTAGAGGCAGAGTTCAAGCTGTGCTGAACCCTGTGATACTGAGCTAGAATGCCTCCTGCTCCTGAGCAGCTTTGTTTCTCTTCGTACTGCACTGTCTGAACCTTCCATCTATTCTGGGCTTGACACTGCTGGATCGTCATTATCATATGAAGTCTGAATACTTAATCCACCTATTATTTCCTGTAAGAATCTGTTCCAGGCTCAGATGTTCCTAAATGAGGTATCATTTACCTTCATCTGAGAAAAAGCTTCCTTCTTTTGTTTCCTGCCAAACCCGGTGGAGCTGGCACAAGTCATAGCTGCCACCAGCATCACTGCAGACTCACGTTAAGAAGTTAATATCTTCCTTGCTTCCACAGAGGTCTATTCATTTCCTTAAAGACACCAGCTTTCTTCCCAGAAACTTGCCCAATTGAGGAGAAAGGCCAGAAAGGCTTCTGGAATTATTTCAGGCTGAAGTTACTTTCAAAATAGAGTAAAGCCCTCTGCATGTATTTATGAGTCCTCCAACTCATCTGTTGTAGTGAAGAAAAAAATCAACCTATCCCTCTTAGAAAAGAACAGAATGAGAAAAGATGACCATGAGTGCAGTGTGAGTCCCAGAGGAGATGACTATCTTTTGTTGAGATAATTATAAATACCCATAATCACAAGTGAAGTAAAATGGTGGGGAGGGGTAAGCTGAATCAGGCTCAAAGTTAATTTTACTTTTCCTTCAATTCTTTCTAGTTTATAAAGCAGGAATAATCCAGTGACAGGCACTTTGGAATGGTCTGGTAAGCAGTAACATTTTAACACTGGGGATTACTATTCTGCTTTAAGATTAGAGGTAAAATGTGGCTTAAAATGAAGAAACATTACGTTGATTGACAGAGTTATTAATATTCTCACACTTCTTTGACTTACATAATGTGATATGTAGCCCTCCTTGCAAACTAGGAGAATGCTGCCTTAGGAGAATGATTTATCTTTATGAAGATAAAGGATTTAATGTTCATAAATAATTTATTTATTTTTTTTTAGCTATAACAGCAAACTACCTAAGAGTAATCCAACCAGGCCTGAATGGTACTGAATTCTCACTTCTATGACAATTTGATAATCAGATGCAAGCATTAAATTTTTCCCAGAGTTGTTTAAATGGCAAGGAACATCACTTAACTAATGCTAATAAGGCTATAAAAGAATGGGACAGCAAAAGGTGAGGAACAACAACAAATTCAAAGCAAGAGGGAGCTGAAGAGGAATGAACCAAATAGCAAGATGTTTTTTTTTTTTTTTAAAAAAAAAAAAAAAGAGAGAAAAGAATTCTACTCTGAAATGTCGGCTCTGCTCAATGGCACTTACTCAATAAAGAATATGCCAGGATAATATGCTGCAGTAATAAAGACACCAGGGTTCATAACATGCATCTTTTTTGGCATTTCGCTGAAATGGTAAAGTCACCGGTGCATTAAGAGAGGCTTCAAATGAGTGATACCATCTTTCTCCATCGTATATAAACCCATTATATTCTTTTCAGCAATAATGAAATTCCTCTTATAATGATTTTTCCTCACTCTTGAGAGCATAATTTCTGTCTATGAAATGTTTCCCTGAAGAAACAAAGCCAAAGCATAGTTTTGCCTTAGTTACCTTCATCAGCACATTTACCTTGGTAATATTTTCCTAGGAAAGTTCATTTTAGTTTAAGTTGATAACAGTAAACAGTTGTCAAATATTTTCAGTCCTATGGAAATATGGAGAGAATGTAATAAGCTGCTTCAAAGTTTAGGGATGCATTTTTTTTTTCCCCTCAAATTCAAATTGCAGTCAGAAATATGCTTGAAGTGATGCATATTGGTTAGACTGGTTGAAAGTTCTCTATAAAAAACACACTTTGATTGAAAGTTGCATTTTCGATAATACGTTGCTTCTTTAAGACATCTACTGTCCTTAAAAAATGTTGATGTTTTGGTTTGCCAGAATATTTGGAAGAAATCCTTCCATTCACAGCTACAGAAGACTTCATTAAGAAAACATTTTAGTCTTTCCATAAAGAAAAAGAATATATTCCACTCATTTCTAAGAATTAATGAAAAAAAAAAGAAAAAAGATTTAATGGTTGAACGATGAGAAGGAAAAGGAAATTCTACTGAGACTTTGCTGAAACCAGAGGTCCTTATCATATTAGGAAAACATTTCCCAAGTATATCATTTACTACAGCTCAACAAAGAGATTCAACAGCTGTGGGGTAACAGAAAATTTATTCAGGCATATGTAAGAAATATTTTAAGAAATCTTCCTCTGTCTTATTTTGTTCCAATTCTTAAGTAAGGCTAAGGGCAGAACAAAGATTAATTGAAAAACATTTGCAAGGGCAATAACACCATAAACTTTAGATGTATTCAGGCTAAGTTTAGAACAGAAATGCTCAATTAGTCCATATTTGTGAAGTTTCTTACACAATAAGGACTTATTGCTGATTAACTCTTCCTGAAACAAACACCCACAGAAATAATGCGTACGTCATAAAAGAACTCCAGGTGTTTCTAAGGAGTATTTTTGTATAAATTATAGGCATTCACTGTCTAAGAAGCTTGTATAGAAGATTTGTTCCCAACTGAAAGAAAGAAATACTTTTAATTTGTGTTATAGAAAAGATGAAGAGGTAGGTGGACAAACTACAGCTACACAGTCACCACAAGTAGAAATAAGTGTGACTTGATAACGTGGTAGGTGTTACCTACCAGAAATGTTCCTATTTCACTGTCAGTGAAAAAGGGGTTAAGTTATTTTCCATTTTCCATAGAGTAACAGCACAGACATAGACAGGACCCTCAACCTGCTAGCTTTAGTTTTCAGATGCTTCTCCTCTATTCTCCTGTATTGCGTTGGGCACTAAGGCTCTGTAGAGCAAAAGGGTTTGTTCATCCTTTTGTCTCAGTTACTAAAGAATTTTGCATAGACTTAGTCGCAAAAGTGTCAGAATGCCTTAAATACTAAAAATACGTTTAAAATTAGGGTGGAAGGCTGGTTTTGATGTATGGCATCATCTCTGAAGCGTATTGCAAGGCACTGGAAATGGATGTAAAACAGCTGCCCATTTACTTTGTATGAAAATAGAAGTTGGCTTGCTCTTGAGAACAGGCTAAAATGCAGCTCAGGAATAGGCCTATACACACATTATTTTGATGGAAGAGATGAACTAATAATGAACGAGTATAATATATATAATGAATATAATAATCACAGCCCAGTTTGAAATGCAGCCTGATGAGCCTGGCACAACAAGGTCACTTTGTTTTCTCTGAGGTATCAAGAGTTAAGAATTTTTAAAAGGGAAACATCCTGCTTCTTCCTTCTGCATTGATGCCTTTAAGTTCTGTAATTGCCTACAGGAAAATGTTTCAAACATACAGGAATAAAATATGTTGTTTTATATAGTTACCAGAAATTTAATAGATTTAATTTTCCGCTCTATTAAGTACTGCCATGACTGTTCAAAAATCAAGGTATTTCAAGAGTCTGCATTTTCCAAATTTGCATGAAATCATACTGTTAGAGTTCTTGAGAGAAAGAAGGGATGCTCTGGAAGGTAAGTTTTAGTTGTGGGAAATCTAAAGGCTCTGATGCTTCAACAACTTTTATCATTTTATTTAGAAATTGTAGATAATATAAATATAATTTATATAGCACAATTCTAGAAATGTACCAACATGCTGGTCATATGTGAACAATTTTAATGATTTAATTAGAAACCTTCACCATTTTCACAGGAGTTGAGTCTGGCCGCTTTGTTGATTTCAAGGAAGTGAAGAACTAAGCAGGCTATGGCACACAGGAGGGTTGTTAACTGACTGATAATCCTAACGAATAATCAAATGAGAAAAGAAAGAGGTAGGAAAAATTTCCAAGAATTTAACCATTCTTTCAATGCAATTTATGCCACTAACTCCATTTACCAGCTCCCTTGGTCTATCCAAGTTCCACACCATCCTGGTGTAGCTGGTCCCCAGCATAGTGTGGGGTGAGAAAAGACTGGTGGCATCTAAAATTGTTCATGGAAGAATGCTCAGGCTGAACCACCACTGTCTGCTAGGCAGACTGTCTGTTGGAAACCACAAATGACTCAGGTGCTTCCTAAACCAGCTTTCCAGGTCCCCTAAGACAACCAACTCCTGCACTTTCAGAGACAGTAACTAAAAGAACCAATTTAATTCAATTATTTTCTGTGAAACTGATAACTCAGAAAGTGTTTAATAGGTCTAGCATTAAAGACCTGTATATTTGTGCTGCCACCTTTAGTGTTTTTCCATGTCACTCCATGACAACATTAAACTTTGAACTCTCCCACCAGAATGAAACTCAGAAATACCCCGTGAAACTTCTCCTTACTAGAAGTTAGTATCACATAAAGAAGGTTCATGTAGAAAAAGACTCATGAACTACTTAAAAACAAACAAACAAAAAAATCCCAAACCTAAAAATTAATTAGTCTTACTTTAGAGACATAGATACTCTAAAGAAACACATTAAAGAATTCTTAAAGCAAAGTATAAAGGCAACCCCTCCCTGTTCCATTTTCTCCAACATGAATACATGGGGACCTGAAGGCAGGTCTCTGAAGCTTGACATTAAAAACTGCAACACATCTGTAGTTTATTTTCAGAGACCTAAATACAAAATTCTTTAGGTAACTGTACAGGAGAGGGAAGGAGAGAAACAAAACCTCCAGTAGCTCTGCTAGTGCTCTAAAACATGTTGAAAATAAATAAATAAAATAAAAATACATAGGAATTATGTTTAATTAAAAAAAAAACAAAAAAAAACAAAAAAAAAACAAAAAAAAACCAAACCTGAACCAAACCAACCCACCAACAAAACCTCAAACCACTTGCCTTCTAAAAAATAACAAAAAATTCCAACATGGCAAGGAAGAAACTTCCTAGCATTAGTCCAGAAGCTGTCTCTGAGCTCTGTTAAATTTGAGAGCTCTGGTTTTGCAGACCTCAGCAGGGAGCTAATATCAGCCTTTCATCACAACAAAGATACACTCTGCATTTGAAATGGTTTTCATTATCCTGAATATATGTTAATCTCCTTAAACATAAAACAGATCAAACACACACAGATCCATCCTTACCTCAAAGAAAGAGAATTCCCAAACTATAAGGGAAAGTGTTTCTGAGGCTTTAACATACAAGAAGAGAGACTTAATATTCAAAAGATGCTGCTAAAACTGCAATGTCTTTTTTATGCTTACTTTTCATGAATCTGTTTTGCAGGGCAAAAAGCTTTCTTTACAAGGGTTTCTAACACTTGTAGGATGTCTCAGAATTTTTCAACCCTGTAATAACACAAGGGAAGGAAATTGTGGTTTTGCGATTATTTTTTTTTTTCAGCTCCTCATTTTCCTCATTCTATTAATCATCTCTTATGTACAATGCTATTGCAAAAACCATATTTAGAAAGCCAAATGAAGCCAAATAATTTTGGCAAACAGATATATCAGTTATTTATGCTTGACACAATTCAAACGCCGTGGTTCCTTTCAAGTTTTGCTCCATCAGAGAATTCAGCAAATGAGCATGTTCTCAAAAACTATTCAGATCTTATTAACAGAACTTTAATAAGAAATAATAATGTTACTAAAGAGGCCAATTCCTTTTTGTAAAATGAGCCAAAGCAAATGTTATCACGTTACTACTTAGTGTTGTTCGTCACTTTAGTTTATTCTTTCATAAATTGCATTGATACCAGGTTTCATGTCACACTAAATCACTTCTAACAGCCATTAAGTATTACTGCTAAAAGAAAGCGTATCATCCATCATAGGATAGAATCACTTGTGCCTCCAAAACTCCCACACAGATCAAGGAAGAGTTGGTGATGATCAAGACCCAGCACTACAGACCTACTGAATTTTCTTTTGTTTATACCAAAAGCAAGTAAGGTTTCACTGCTGCCTCCAAGAGAATAAGGCAGTTCTCAGCCTTTCCAGGGAAACCTGCATGAGGTTATGGTTCAGAGAAACAAAGTCTGTTTTCCTTTGTAAGTATAAAAAGCTGAATGACATGCATTCATTAGGAAAAAATTACTGCTGCTTATTCAAGGAGATCCTTTCCTTCTTGAAATTCCACAACACCACAGATTAAAGGTATGTCTCTACACAACGTCGGTAGCAAATTCAGGTAGAAAAGCTTCTTAACTGGTAGCAAGTTTAATACCAAAGTACTGCGAAATTGCATAGGGAAGACACAGAGCCTGCTTTCCTTTGGTGATCAATTTGTGTATGTGGACACCAAGGAGAAATCAATTTTATTGGTCGCTTGGCAGTTTTCTGAGTTAAATGGCATGTAGCAAAGACAATCTTTAACTGCTGCAGGAGAGAAGGAAATTTCAGAGGCCCTGAAGAGCACAAAGGTAGGAATACTAACACTGGATATAGTAACTTCTGATGACCAGAGACTGTAGCCTGTTCTGTATTTCTTCAGCATCCTCTGATTTACTACTCTGCCCCAATAGGGGAATACTCTACATCCCATGGAGCTTGCAATAATATGCTTATACGCAAGTAGCAGTTTTCTAAATTGCCCATTGAACAACACACAGCAAGGTTGTTTTATATTTCGCATGGAGCACAGGCTGCAACTACATCAACATTTCAAGTTTAATTACAAGATAAATACACTTTTAGAAATAGTGCATAGGAGTTGTGGCATATTCTACTGGAAAAACACAAATTATTTTGCCTTTCTTGCTGGGCTCTAAAAAGATTCTGCTTTTAAAAGCTATTTTTTATATACACGCCCCTCTTAGGTATTTTTAATATGGGTTCTTAATCAGCTGCACCTTCTATTCTCAGATGAAGACTTAAGAGGGACTGTGAGGATGATCTGCAGGAACAAGACTGGGCTAGTAAGTCACTTGTCAAGAGCTGCTACTGAATTCTGGAAATTAATTGAGAACAGATCTCTGAATTGCCTCCAGCCCCATAGAAACACATACAATGAGACTGAACAGCTTGTCCATTTTACTGCATCAGCTAAATTCTGTGCTCAACGTATTCATTGCAAAAAAAAACCCAAACAGATTTGACTTATAAATGGCTACAGACCACTTACAAACACAGCAAAAATACAGTTAATTCTATTACTCTGTAATTCCATGTTAATATTCTTCATCTGTTATCAGTGACATTTATTTGGACGTAAGTGATCTAACGTTGTTTTTCCAGCAACCATTCTAACAAGCTACTTCAGAACAGATCCATTCATCTTCAGTCAGCCATCAGGTTATCAAGTGTGTTCCGCATTGAATTTGCTATATACCTCTTCTGTTCCCTAACATTATTTCTGTAAGTTACTTTAAAATACACTTTGCTTCACGCAGCTTTAATGTCAGAAAAAACAGTCCTATTTCATTCCATTTTAACCAAAGCACAAACACACAAAAGTTTAAATCCAAGCTTTATGCTTTTAGTAAGATAGTATTCCAGCTGTTTCAGGCAGAACACATACACAAAGAGGTACAAAACATCTTTGCACAGAACAAATTAAATACTGTGTTGTGTCGGTACATTTTTTATCCACGCTATGCACATACATTTTTAAAAAATAAAACAATGACTCATACCCCAGTCTGGATTTCTCTAAAACGGATTTATTTTTTCCTCTCTTTGAATTTATCTATTCGGAAACTGAACTAAAAATAATAATAATTAAAAAAATAATAATATAAAAAAAAAATCACCTCTACTGCCTAAGATGACCCTGAGAAGGAGTTATCTTTCTTAATTGTCATATTTAACAAGATTTACAATGATTCTTGTTTTCTAGATTAAATTTATTGAAATCTGGTGCAACAGCAGCAAATGATCCATGGAGAAGTCATTATGGAAAATATAAGGACAATAAATTGTTCATGGAGAAACTGGACTCTGTTACTGGTTCAGTCTACTCTTCTCAACAATACTTTAATAAACCTATAAGCTCACTAGCAACTACATCCCCAGTTTATAGAATCTTAGCATCATTTAGGTGGGAAAAAACCTTTAAGATCATTGAGTCCAACCCCTGGAACCAGGATGAATGATTCTGCAGTGCATAAAACCTTGCAACAATAAAATCCATTTCTTACAGTCGTTCAGATGATACAAGGAAGAGGAACACAAGAAAGAAATCTTCTAAAATTCTTCAGATCAGTGTTCTCAACTGCCAGAGAACAGATCATTCCTTTCTCATTTTCATTATATCCAAATCTGATGACTAACCTATTTGCTCTGTTCAGCTCACCAGTAACTTGGGATTTCTACCTGGAAAGAGTTAGATTCCAGCATAATACCCTCAGAACTATAAAGTTATAAAAGCTTGTTCTAAATCTGTCCCTTCAAAGCCATCATTCCTCTCCTGCTCTACCTTGGTGCTATAAAATATTACCACGGCTCACAGTAGCGCTGCTAAGAGCTGACTAAGCACAGAACTCTCAACATATCTAACCTCTTAGAAAGGCTCTTTTTGATCTCCACATTGTTTTTGAGTAAACTATTTAAAGTATTGATTCTCTTTCCCACAATCCAATTTTATTTAAACGGAGAATTTAAGAGGGCCAAATTTCCTATTGACTGTGCAAAGGTTTGCATCTGTTATGCTGGAAAAAAGGCTGGGTCATGGTGGATGACCCTCATTCGCTGTTAATAATTCACTTGTCATTATAGGTAGCACTTTTTAAAGAATTTACGTTTACATAATTGCAGTAGGCAAGAAACTAGGACAACTGGAGGGAGCTTTTAGAGACACTGAAAGACCATTCAAGACATTGAGGAGTTTCACAGAAGCATTTTGAATGACTTTTACAAGTATGTTTTTTTCCCATCCATTACATTCAGCATTAAGTAACCAACTGTCAGTTTTTGTAAAACTGTTCACAAGGGCAGAGTTGCTACTTCTATGATTTAAAGAGTCTATTGAGACACAATCGTTTGAATGCAGAGAGGAGAAAGTAATCCAGAGGTGTTATGAGTCAGAAAAAATAACCCAAAGTGCAGAATAAATATTTTTATTGAATTCATGTTTTCTAATATACTTTTAAAATTGCATTTAAAAATAAATCAATTTCAATAAAAATTCTGAGACCAAGTTTCAAAGATATATCTTCTGTTTGGTTTACAGTAACTATCACACATACTAGCATCCAAGTGTTGGGACACATCTAGAACAGTCATTGCAACTGAAGACAACTTAGAGAGCAGAGCAGAAGGCTTTAAACTGTGAACCAGATGGCTCCCTAAGATGGGAAGCCTCCCCCTCAAATCTTCCTCCAAGCTATTCTGCCCATGTAGAATGAGGTTTCCCTGTCAAAATAACAGAGTTTGGAAATGTATATTGTGTCATCAATAGAAAAATCCTAGAGAACCAACAAAACATCCTTTGTCTTCAGGGAATTCCTTTCCCACCTGGTAGAACAGTCTCAGGCTGTTAACAGCCTTCTTGAAACATTTCTTCCAGATTATGCAACTCAAAGCTCTTCCTCAAAGATTGTGGCTTTGGTGTTGGGTGATTTAAAAATTATTAACTGTTACATTAATTTACTTCACACTAGATCCCTCTCCATTTGGTATTAGAAAAGGACAAAATACAACTAATTTTTCAAAGAGGTCTTACCCCCAACTTGCTCTGATTATTATTACAAGGACCATCCATTAGGACTTTTGCAAAAGGCCTACAAATTGGTAACTGCTTTGTTTCCAAGTACTGCATGCAGTACAAAAGATACATCTCATGAAAAATATTCTATGTATTGGCAGACAGTAGTTTCAGCAGTACTAGCTCCAAACATTCAAAAAGTAAGAGAAAAGCTAATACAAAAAAAGAAAGAAGAGTGATTCAAAAGCAATCATAAAACCAATTAAGATTATGATGTTAAGAAAAAGAAATGCGTGAGCCTAGCAGCTTCTGACTTGTGGGTCCCTAACTTTTCCTATACAGTCTTGAGAAACATAAAAGATGAGATTCAGATATAATGAAATGACTCTAGGAATAGGACATTAAAAGAAATTACCTTCTGCAAGTGTCTAGTGCTCTTACATACCATATTGTGTCTTCAGGCACTCAAACTGGCTCTATGCAACTAATTTATCTCTAAAAGCACAGGAAATACTTTTAGATAGCTGCACTACCTCTAAGCCATAACATAAACCTCAAAGGCAAACCAGCTGACCTGTACACTCACTCCATTGGTTTGATTTAACTTTGGTATCTCTGAGATGTCCTTGGTCGTGTGATGAAACGTGAAACGCTCCTTTTCATTTCAGCACGCTGCTCCATGCTAATTCTTTTCTGGCCTTCCCTAGAAGAACTTCAGAATGGCTGTTTCTGGTTGATTATTCGATTTCATTTACATTAGAACAAACACTATCAAATAATTTTTTTTTTTTTTTTTTATTAACACAAACCTATAACAGACATTCAGATAAAGTGATTTCAGAAAACACTAGGAGAAAGGATTTTCTGTTAAAATATTCTTAGTTGTTACTGCTAAAGTGTGTTGTTCTTTTCAGGGGAAATTTGAAAGAATAAAATAACATTAAAGAGCATGTAACGTCGCTTTGAAAACTAAACTACTTTTTAAATGTCAGTCTGAACATTGGAAAATCAAATCCCTGAAATTCTCAGCAACAATTGCATATACTGGATTACAGAACTCTACTTATTAGACAAATGGGGGACTCAATCTGTCAAAACTTACTTTCAAGTTCATTATGTTAGAAAATTGCTCTTACTGAAGCATTTAAAGCAAACTTCTGACACATCGATGAAAATAAGGAAATTTTTTTTTGCTTTGAAATTCTTACTCTCCAGATGGTGCAGAAATATGGAACATAACCATAAAAGTATATGCTTACAAAGCACGTGATCAGAAAGATTATAACATTAATGAATTCTACTTTTCATCATTCTAACTTCTTTATTTTTAATATATTTTTTCAACACAGCTTCTAATTTCTGATCCATTCTTCTAATTCTTCAAAAATCCATAAAAACATCTCAAAGTTTGTTGTTTTTTTTTTTTCCTCAAATGGCATTACCATATAAATGAGGAAAAAGCCAGCAGATAGAGTCTTTGATTTTAGAACTACTTTGCTTTTAGAATGAAATGAAGCCTTATCTGAACAAAGCTGTTACCCAATGTGTCCAGTGAGCAGCTTGATCCTGGTAGCTCCCACCAGATCTGCATCCTCTGTAGAGTAGCGCTGTCTCTTTGCCCTGCCATTGCAAGCCCATACTTTAATATGCATAGACACTTACTTAAGAACTTAATATTACCTCTGGCTTTTCCACATGTCCAACATGGACAGTATTTCTGCACACATTCAAGAAGTTACTTGCTTCAGTCTAGACACCGAAGCAGTGAATCTGGCACCTCTGAGCTCCAGGTAAGATTATCAGATGGCAGTACTCACTTTAGCTCATTAATATCTGAACTCCATACTTGAAATAACACTACTTCCCTCTGCGCTGTAGACTGGAAAGTTAAGCACATTTCTACATGCCAAGTTCCAAAAGTAGACTTCATATCAGGAAACCCAAGGGTCACCAGGGCACAACAGAGAAAAGAATGGTCTGCTCCTATCCTCTTCCCAATATGCTTCCTTCTGTGTCCTGCTTGTGAAGGAGCTCTTACCACTGGAAAGGGAGGACCTCATTCTTTCATATTTCCCACTGGAGAGCTACATTTCTTTGTCTTCTTTTGTAAAATAACTAGAATGCTTATCTCTCAAACAGAAGGTCTCTACTGCCTATTAAATATTAAAATTTATTAGAATCATAACCTGGCAACAGTCTCTTTCGGGCTGTCAACTGTCTTGAGTACACCAGCTGCACTCATTTAGATTCTTTAATATCTACAAATCCTTTTAGCCACTGCTTAGTGATAGCTATGTCAGATGATCCCATGAAGCCAGTAATTATGTCAGATGATCCCATGGAACTTCACGCTTATCTATACCCAATTATTTCTTCTTAAGTATCCCAAAACAAGACATATTGACATGACCAGATCTTGTCAGGATCCAGAGAACAGAACTCCCTCTTGGTGCAGCATGTTAAATGCTCATTCAATGCCCATATGTATTCAAAAAGAATTTAGAGATTATAGGAATTTGATTCCCAGGGAGCAGATTTTGCCATGATTTATTAAATCTCTAGAAACTTAAAGATCTACCACTTCCATTTTCAACTTCCAACAACTTTCAGACTTAAAATTACAAATTATGGATTATTCATAAAACATATCAAACAGAAAAGTTTTGCCATTTCTCCCAGGTCATGAGGTTAAAACATCTCATTTCTGAAGGTACAGATCAGAGCCGATTCTAATCAAGTCAGCAGAGCGGTGTGGTGGTAAGGGGAAATGATAACTGTCTCCTCTCAGATCCAAAGGATCATAGCAGCCACCTGCTTTGTTACTAAATGATCACTTCTTTTCAAATACAAAACAATCAGAAAATTAAGGGATAGAAAATACTCACAGTTACAGTAAAGTTTTAGTTGGATTTGTACATCTCGAGAATTTCTGCTCAACTAAACAGCACAAAAGAATACAAGGATTCAACCATACATGTGAAATGTTACTTTTTAGCAGCAACCATTTTCACAATATGAGGTTAACTTTATATGATTCTTTGGAGTTCACAACTGTCATCTGTCACCCTAAGTTTTGCTGTGATTACCATAAAATGATTCTCTGATCTTTAAACACTGAAGGGAAATGAAGTGCTGTGAGTGTCACAGCAGGAATTCAGAGGGTTACTGCATTGCGTTTACAAGAGCCTCTTAGAACCATTGCTACAATGAAATACTGAGGAACTTTCCACAAAAATGTGACCTAAA
Source organism: Pedionomus torquatus (assembly GCA_013398155.1). Lineage (NCBI taxonomy): Eukaryota > Metazoa > Chordata > Aves > Charadriiformes > Pedionomidae > Pedionomus > Pedionomus torquatus. Next base: position 402,031 of record VZRU01010608.1, read on the forward strand.
AAAAAAAAAAGTAGTCTATGACACCTCTAAAACCTTTAATTTATTCATCTTTATCACTCTAGAAATGTATTTTCCTAGATCATATTAAAGAGTACTGAAACTACTGACAAACATGTAGGAATTAAAATTGTTTTCTGTGGAATAAGAAAAGGAGTAATCTGTAAGAATCTCTTCTCAATAGTTATTATTTCATCTTGCTATTCATCTGTCTTAGAACATTACCATTTTAATATCATGATACTGAGACTTGTTGGCTGTCTACAGACTAATCTAAAATATACAATACTGCAGCATTAAAAGAACTGCACAGGTAGTGTGTCATAGAGAAGTAACAACTGCAACCCAGAGACACTGACTTGGTAGATTTGTTGCCATTTTAATACAAAAACTCTTGTTCAGCTCAGAACTGTATGTTGTGTAAGCTTAAAGGATGCAAAGATCTTATCAGAAGATAAGATCTGAATATTGCCATAGGTAGGACTCATCTAAGTTAGCTGTCCAGGTTTCCTTTAGTCAGTATGTAGACGCAGGCACCGTTCCCCTCATTCTAATACAGCCACCCAAATTAGGTCAGATGAGTCCCATCCGAGAATTAATTGTCTGCTTCACTCCACTGGCTGCAAAACAAGTCTGATCAGTTGGCTGAAATACAGCTATAGTGTAGCTAGCTGAAGTTAGAAGAGATGAATCGCATCTAAAGTGCATCTTTTGCTCTGTAAAGCCCGAGAGATCACTAGCCTGGTGGAATTCTGTAATGAAAAACCAAGATGGAAATAATGCTGCACTGCTTACCTAGCAAGTACTGGCACTGATGCCAATTCACCTCGAGAGGGATTTACACTTCCCCTTCCACACAAAGTTGTTCCCTGAAAATAAGATCTCTCCTCCCCTTCAAAAAAATGAAAATAGTTTATAGGTGACTTTGCCCTGCTGAGCCAACATATGGCACTTTGGTTCAATCACGGCAGGTGTTCCTGCTGGAACCCTGATTATTTCAGCTAACTATGGAATGATAAACAGGGAATAGAAAAATAATGAGAAGCAAGTATGGAAAGGAAAGGTCAAGGGAAAGTCCTACCACTGTTAGCACCTGAGGCTTTAATCTGGGGAAAAACTGAATTCTCCAGAGATTTGGAGTCATTTATGGCATGAGGAAACATTTTCCTGCAGTCCTTCTAAGGTACTTACTGGGCCACATCATGGTGATCTTTGCAAGCCTCATATATGCTGGTATATTATCTGTACAGTCCCTACAGGAATGGCAACACTGTTCCCACTCCAAAGGCATTTGGATAGTAAGCTGGGGTACACAGTGACTTTGGTAATACAGGAAACCTGAAATGAAAGCTAGTTTTCCAAAGTCCAGACTTACACCTTCTTGATGGGATTGCCTTTCCTTTGTGATACGGTCACAGCCAGAGCATCACAAGTGAAACACCTGCGTATATATTTTTTTGTGAAGTGTCCCCTGCAATAGCTTCAAAAAGGCCAAAACAGCGGGATAAAGCTTTGTGTCTATGCAGATGTGATGGATGCTTTAACACAGCACAAGTGACACTTAAAATCTGCAGTTGCTACTGTGGCCCTTAAATGACAACTACGCGACTCTCACCTGCTCTGATATTCTCCAGTTCACTCATGGGTAAGGATGGTAGATCTTAGTTACAGAACAGTTTCAATTTCGTGCACAGGCTGATTAATCAGGCTGTACGTGGGAGAAATTGATTTCACTTAGATGGAAAACTCCGTAACACAGTAGCAGCTGTGTTGTACATAAAACAGCATGACTAGGCATGCATCTGTGGGTACATAAGAGCCAAATAACGCCCTTTAGCTTGCACTATATAAATCAAACCAAGTCACCAGATTACATGACTAATATTATAATGAGATATTTATATATTTATATTTATTTGTCATTTAAAATTCCGTAATGAGGTATTCTGAACTAAAAGGCTTGCACTGCAGTATGAGAGACAGAACAGACAACTGAAAATACAGAATTGCAATAGATTCAAGTGTTTCCTCATTTAAATTAAAACCTTTAGCATTCAAGGCATTTTCCCTCATCAGATGTACTGCAACAGTGATACAGAAATAGTAGAGTGCGTCTACCTGTTGAGTTAGTGTGCAGATTCACCTGTGCTCCTTTCAGAAGTCTGTGACCAGGGTTTAAAGTGACCAATATCTTCCTAAACAAATAACATTTGTCACTAAACAGAAAAAAACCCAACATTACAGAACATTATATCAGAACAACACAACCCAGCTCATCTAATCTTACATTTCTCTGCTACCCAGCAAAGCTATAGGAGCAGGTTAAATTATAGTCTTTCAGGAAATTCAGTGCTTCTGCAACTACGACTTTTCTCAGAAAGCGAATCTCTCACTCTGGCTGTCAGGGTTCACACCATTACCTTTGTCCAACGAACCATGCTGTAAAGCACTCGTTTTGCCTTACTCTCAATCCCATCTGTCATCCAAACAGCCGCGTGTGAGCTCTCTTCCGTGGGAATGCCACATAATGCCATAATAGCACAGCCACCTACCCGCCTGCCGTGCCAGCCTGAGAAAGCCACCTCAGCATCCTGACACGGGTAACATTTGACATGTGAGTGTTACCAGAGCTAACCACTGACAGACAATGCCATCTCATCCACGCCTGAAAATTTTCATCGTTGTTCCCTTAGGTGGAATAATAATCCTAAGTATTTGACAATTTTTGTATAAGTAAAAGTTCACTGTGATGTCTGTTTTCAAGCTGGAAAAATAAACAAGATTAAAATATTTTCAGTGCTTCCTTGTTACTAGTTAAGCCAAAACAGCTTCAGAACTCAGAAAACTTGAAAATGGGACATTCTTAAGCACTACTGCTGAATTGCCCCTTTAGAAAAGGTTCACAAGAGTTGTCTCAATATCCAGTTAGAAGTACTAGAATCCAGTAAAATATAGAAATGTATACAGGAATTGAAAGAATAAGACCAATATGCAGGATACATTTATTTTCCCCTCTTTCTAGTGTAGCTATTAATATCAGAAGAATTAAGAAATTAAAACAACTGACTACTGTCATTTGATGAGAGCTCCTCCAAAACAATCTTCTTGTATTCGTATTTTTATACACCATTGTGGAGGATCAGCTCTGAGTATATAATAAAGGTATTATTTTTAAAGGCTAATTATAATCCATGTGAATATTACCCCCAAAGCAGTAACTAGAAATAAAACCATCAAGGCTTAGGGGTTGAACAGAACCCTTTCTTCTTCGCTTCCTTTACTGAACCAGCTTGAAATGGTTACATAAAGATGATGCAACATAAATCTGAAAGAATTGCACTACTATTGCATAAAGAGAAAAATGTAGAAAAAAAAAAAAAGAGGAGGAAAAAAAGACACCCTAATACTTAAAAGCTGTATTTTACATAAGCATCAAGCTTCAAAAAAATGACAGGCACATCCACTGAAAGAGAACACCGTGTCTCAACTCCCACAGAGCACAGCTCAGCAGGAGTCACACACATCACAACTCTTTGTGCAACCACTCAGCAAGGACAAACAACTGTTGATGGTCCCTTATAGCTGAAATTTATGAAGCCTCCACCATCCCACCAGAAATAGGAAGAAATAAGTCCTGTAGATGCTCGCTATGTTTTCTAGAGTCAGCTTCTGTAGGGGAAAACGTGGGATTTCATTGCTCACAACTACTTGCACTTAAAACAACAAAGCAGTCAATGCCACCTGATTTTGATTTGGCAGTTATAAAACACAGGAGGAGGGGAAAAAAACAAACTAGCCCCAAAAGTTTTTGGTTGAACATGTCTGTATCAGCACATGAAACACAATCACTATATTATTTAGATTGGGAAGAGACCCCAGGAGGTCTCTAGTCCAATCTGCTCCCAGTCAAAGAACAAATACACACCTAATTTCTTATGTCTGCTAGTGAATGCCCAATATATACAGAAATGGACAATTCTTTAGACAAGTCTGTGATGTGCACCAAATTTTTGGGACTGCCCTCATTGTCCCTCACTTTCCAGAATATGCCTTGCAGCCATTTGTTCTAGAAGCAACTCTGAATATCTGGGCTCAATCATCTCAATACCCGTTCCTGAGAGGAGTCAGAAATTGCTGCTTGTTTCTGAGAGATGTTTGCCCCTGTTTCAATGAACAGGATTATTTCTGTCTTTCTAGCTGCCAATGCATTATTTTTGAACTACATATGAACGAAATATGTTCTGAAACACATAGTAAAATGGCACTGACCTGTCAGGAGGCAGTGCTATGTTTATACAGTGTTTTTATGAATTTCCACATCACAGGATTCTTTTGTACACAAGCTGGTCCACAGAATTGACTTCTTCCTATTTCACTAAAAGCAACAACAGAATGTTCTTATATTGAAGAAAAGATATCTGGGACAAGACAACTCCTCTATCAATTGTTTATCAATTGGCCCATCATGCTTTCTTGTGAAGAGTATTGTAAACTTATGCTTTGTTCAGGTGCAATGCAATATATCACCTCTCCCAAGAGAATAACATTTGTTTCTAATGCTTTTATTGATCTTCATTTTTGTTATTTGCCTGAATACTGCTAAAACTATGGTATAAGCAAAGCAGCCTAATGCTTAGAACATGCCAAAAGTCTTAATACTCTACATTGCACCAAGCGTGTTAATCAATATTTTCCTTTTGGCCACTGCTGGAAAAACAGGCAGTTACCTTTCAGAAATTTCTGTAACAACCCATTAGGATTAAGAGATACATGCTGGATTGTTATGGAACTTCTTTTTATGCCACTGAACATCAGCTTTTTCTATGTTTTCCAAGGCTTTCACATTACAGTTTGAGTGATGCATCATCAAAATTCATATGTGTCATCTACAAATAGCTCTTTTTCTGTGCTAACAAAGATCCATATTAATCATGAAAATCCTGTGTGATTCTAGAAAAATCACAAGTATATAACAATAATAAACCACATTACAATTTCAGGAAGACAAAGCCTCTGAGTATTCATCTGGTTTACTTATTTCTGCAGATGCAGGATTACTGGAGTTTTTTCAGCAGATTTTTTGGCTATTGGCCAAACCTGATGCACCATAACAGTATTCCAATATTATGCTTTGCAATTCTATTAATTTTATTACTTCAGTGAACTAACATTGGCTTAAAAACAGTAATAGTGAACTAGGCTGAGAATATTTGTCCTCCTTCTATGGATTGGCACATATAGAGCTCTGTGGCAGAAAAAACAAGTCTAGAATTTGAATTATTTCTATGAAGAAGTATAATATTAAAAAGAATAGTACCTTTAAATCATTAAGTAAATGCAACAGGAGGAAAGAAGAAAAATAACATTTCTTAAGAACTACCCTAAAACATAACTGTTTATTTCCAACAAAAGCTACTACTCAACAGATATGCAAACTCACTCACTGTATTCCCAATGATGTGGTCTTTGTCAGCTCCATAAATCACGGTAAATCACATGCAAAACATTTAAAAGAAACAAACACAGAATTAAACGACCCTTTGAAAAACAAATACTCACTAGTTTCGAAACGGTTTGGAAACTGGTAACTTGTATAAATGGAAAATTATGAATCGTATCTGATACCACTCAATTCTCAGTGGTAATGATACTTAATTCATTAATCACTGTAAAAAGACCGTAGCGTTACAAAAGAAATGCATTGAGGCTGGTGCGTTAGTGTTCACCGCAGCATGAGATTAACGTGTAGCCTATACAATCTAAGACTAGGCAACAATATTGCCATTTATAAAACTGAGTCTTCTTTCTGTCTTGACCTGTTTGTTCAACAGCCTGCCCAGAAATCAAAGCTCCAGAGCATATTGCTGTTCCTCATCCCACATCATCCTTGGGTTGCGCACAAACCACAAAACTATAGAGTCCCAAGGCTAACTTTGTATGATTTACGCAGCATCTTGCCAAAGTACCAGTGCCATAGTAGCACTGGTAGATCAGCCATTCAGTCTCCCCCAGCAGACACTGGAACTCACTTCGGAGTGTTCTGGTGGTAATTCTCAAAAGCTGGTCAGCATCACTGTTCCCATATCTACAGCATTTCTCAACTTGTTCTGAATCCTTTTTTAATACCTATTCGGCATGCTCCCCATGCTGCTTAATTTTCCATTACAGCAAGGCATTTGTAATAAATACTCAATAAATACAACATTTCCCACAGGCACCACTGCAAATCTTCCATTACTTGACAGAATTACCATATAAACGGTCAAGATTCAAGTACAGTGACTTTCAATAACTGAAAGAAAAATCATTACCTACAATTGCATAAGGAACATATAGAATTAAAGCAATATTTGGCTGTCCCCAAAATTTCTTGCAGTCGGGTCAGCAAAGCCTCTACTTGCATCAGACTGGAAGAGCTCAGCAGGGCAGCTACAGCAGGATCACACTGCAGAGACCTGGATTCTATTCTTGGATTTGCCCTTCACCCAGCAAATTGTCAAAACCAAAAGTTACATCATCTCTTTGCTTCAGATTCCCCAAAGGGAACCATGCTTTGTGACTGCAGAGAAAGCATGAGATGTAAAAATAATGGTTTCCCATCACTCCAACCTCATTAAGGGCGTTAAGTACATTTTCACTTCTGTGGACACATTAAGACACCATTAAATCGCAGGAACACTGTGAAAGCTCTGTGGTCCTAGCCAAGAATGGCATCAAAGTGCCTGATTTTTCCACTGACACTTTTGGTTAAGGGCAGAGGGACAACACCTGCAGGGAGGTGTCAACATAAATGAAAATTTGGTCCTAGTTTTTATATTTCATGTAGCAGCTTCATTGAAAAGATAAGGTTTGAATTAAAGTAATCTTTAATCTCAAAAGTCAGTGTTTGACCAAATTTTATCGTGAACTGATATCCTCCAGGGACTTCTGTATTTCAATCCTGTTATTTTCAATTATATGAATTAAATGTCACAAGCCAGGAAGTCATCGAAATCAGGAGATGAAAGTGTCACCCAAAGGGAATTCAAAAAGTAGATTTTATGCAGAAGGAGTTTGTTTGCCTTTTAGCTTTAGAACATTTATAGTATATCTTACTTACATTTTCAGTTATTTCCCAAAATTTCAAAGGTAGAAAGAAAAATGACATCTAGATGAGCCAGTTTATACCAAGACCAAATATCTTCAGATACTTGCTAAAACATACAAGACTGATTTTAAGCAAAATATCTCTCTTGCATTCAGATGCCAAAGGCCAGTAAAGGCCTGCTTCATTCATTATCCAAACTCGAAGTCAACATGGTGTGCAACAGGACTCTGCTCAACAAAAGGGACCACAGAAGTCAAGCGAAAAACCATGTCTGTAGGATGCTCACATCTTCCTTTCTGCCCCGTGCAACAAGAACAATTAATCTTATCACCAGAACTTTGAAATATATAATAAACAGTCTACCAATTAACAGTGCCTGTCTCTGAAGCCCCTTTGCTCAGTGCTGAGCCTCCAGAGGCAGCAATACCAGCACTGCTGGCCCTTGGTTAGGTATAAGCAGAGTGCTCCAGGCAGATACAGGCTCGCTGAGCCAGGAGCTGACAAGAAGCCAGGCAACTGCATCAGTGCCATGGCAGAAGCAAGCCGATGAAGGCAATCTCAGAGCAGGGTTAACCTACACCTTGTGGCTCTGAGTTGACCTGAAATACAGCCAGAGGGATGTTGTGTCTGCCCAAAATATACCATGTAAACTTTCCATTTGCCAGGCAGCAGGGCTCAGATGTCTTCGGAAGCATCTGCCATACAGAAGATCCTATCTGAACCTCTGCTCAAGGAACTTTATATTTAAACTACCGCAAAACATTGAAAACTATAGAAAGAACCCTTAAAGCAGGGACCAAAATGCAGGTGGTCACCCTACCAGACATTGCCTGTGTTGCTCTTTAGATTTTCTTTCTTGTTGCTTTTTTAGTGTAGTAGATATTGTCATACAGTGACTTGCACTTAGAAACTCAAGTCTTGGCAAAAGCAAGTCATGCTTTGGGATGAATCCAAGTCTGGATTACATCAGAGTCCCATTAGCTCTGTTTTGCCATTTCTTCCTCTCCCAGAACACAGTTATTCCAACAACTTTTATGAAGAATTAATAAGCATTTTTAGGCAAAATGCAAAACTTAACTGAAGAGGAAAAGAAGATACGCAAGAAAGATCCAAAAATGTGAACCTATAGCAAAAAGCAATCCAAACTAAACCCAATTATGTAAAATTCTTTTCAAATTTCTAATAGCTATGAGGAAACAATTCATGACAAATTCCAGTCATAAAAAGGAAATATCTGCTCTGCAGCAACTATTTTTGTGACATTTATAATACAGAAGAAATCATGAAGCTTAACTATTTGAATTTACCAGTGCTACAGATGCTGCACTGAAATCTAATTAAATAGATCCAGTAAGACTTACAGATGGTAGACTACAAGTAGGAGTTTGCTGATCCATGCATTGTTTTAAAAGGAATTCATAATGACCTCTAAATAAAATAGCAATCAACCTTTATTTTAACATGTTATGTTGTGAAAATACACTGCAAATCAAGAAAAGTATTTTCATCTTGATTTAAGGTCCTTAAATTTATCAGGATGAAAAATGAGATGTTTTCCTTGGCCTCAGAATCTCTCTGTAGGAACACTACCACTTCTGTGTTTTTTTTTTTTAAACAAACTTAACTACAAAGGCATGTCTCTTGCATTGTGATATTCCTTCCAGAAATAAGAAAAAAAAGGGTGGTTCCCTCAGACTTTCCTCCTCCTGCCTGTCCAAAGTTCTTAAATTACTTAAATGATCCAGGACAAGCAGGGCCACAGGTTTTAGAAAAGCCCATACATCTCTCTGATTTTCTCTGCCTTTTGAACTTCCCTAAATACATCACTTTTTTCACTATTTACAATTCTAATGGATGAACAAGCAACTTCTCTCTGTGATGAAACATACTTTTAAACATATTTTTACACAAAAGTGAAAGGGTATGATTGCTTCATTGTAAGTAGATTTCCAAAATCTTCATGGTTTCTCTAAAAAGCACAGCAGAGGGAAAAACTAAACAAAACTTACCAGGTTTCCCAAAAATCACCTTCTGAAGAATTCACAGTCCATTGGAATTTTCTGAATGGTTCTTCTATGTGGGAATGGATTTTAATACAGAGTGTTGTTTGTATTTCCTCTTCAAACTAGAGCTCCTACAATCTTCCAAAAACTTGGACTTATTATGCTCTCTAGTAGGTGCCAATGGACTTTCCATTTTCTATTAGATACATCCAATACTAGTCAGTGTCACTTACTAAGAATAAATACACCTAGAGTTCCTATGTAATGTTCTTTTTGTCACTTCCCCAGACCATTCACAATTGAAAACAGGTGCCTCAAAAGACCCCAACAGAATCAAAATCAAACCAAGCCAAAAACCAAAAAAACAACCCAAACAAGCCCACAAAACCCTAGAAAGACACAACCCCCAAATCCAAACAATAAAACAAACAAACAAAAAAAAAACAAAAAACAAAAACAAGCCACCAAAACACCTCCCCACCAAAAAAACCCCACAACACAATAACAACAAAACCTAAAACATAAAAGAAAGAGAAAAGAGGCTGGTGGTGATGGCTTGTGGTTTTAGCCCTTGAATAACAGGGGTCATTGCCTGAACAATTCCAAACACCATCAGAGCACTCAGGGTTGAACACAAACTGAATATTCATTCTCTCACTCCTGAATACATTTAAAATGCTGCTGTTTACCCAAAGTCCTTTCAAGATGAAAGCAACTTTGTGGGTCCCTTCTAGTTTCATTTATTGAGCCCTTGGGCTCAGAACTGCATCTTGCCAATCTGTGGCTGATTAAAAAAAGAAAAAAGTTATTGCAGCTGTAGCGCTGGTTCCATAAACTTGCAAAACTCATGCTGCAGTAGCAGTCATATTTTGCTTCAGCTAGACGTTGTTGCTACAGGTTCTTTTGCCATCACAGACACTTCAGCTGGAGACACGTTTAAAAGTTTTGACTCTCCTTACCTAGCACTCATCTCCAGATTGATGCCATACTCTGCTGGACTGGAACAGGCCATTATAGGGTACAGAAGCCATGTCCTTGCTGACTCTGCAGCTTGAGGAGCCTCAGAGTAAAAGATGTATAAAGGACCTTTTTGAGACTATCCTGGCACTATCCAATACTTGAATATTGCTTCTGCTCCACTTACTGCTGTTCCTTTAATTATCTTCATTAAAAGCTGGCACTAATTAAGCAGCTAGTATATCTTTCTAGTTGCATGGCAATAAAGGCAAAATATGATCCTATATCAAGTATTTGTGACACGCTACTCCATATTGCAAAACTAGAAAATATGTAGTGTATTAACCATCATTATGTTAAGAATCCTGAGCATTAGAAAATATTAGGCAGATGAGTCTGAATGCTTTGACACCAAGTATCTTTGGTCTTTCCTATTGAATCAGAGTTAAAATTCATTGGGCTATGGACAGTAAGAGTTGAATTTTATTGCACATGACCTAGAATCATAGAACGGTTAGAGCTGGAAGTGACCTTACAGATCGAGTTCCAACCCCCCTGCCATAGGCAGAGACACCTCCCACCACACCAGGTTGCTCCAAGCCCCATCCAGCCTGGCCTTGAACCCCTCCAGGGATGGGGCAGCCACAGCTTCTCTGGGCAAAAGACCTGTTTCCTCTTGCAGGATTTTCAGTGACTACCACAAGGACAGACATGAAAGGGCATCTCTTCTGAGTGCTAGAAAGCCTTGCCAATGACACAATATCAGCAATCAAATGTAGCAGCATCCATGCATCACATCACAATCAGATCAGGCCTCAAAGCAGAGACAAAATGATGATGACAAATCCCTCACTGAGAATCTCTGTAAAAGAAAGAACGCTGCTATTTCCTCTCAAGGTCAGCAAGTACTCAGTATTTCAGCCTAAAAGTCTGAAATCTTCCGGATTTCTGAAATCTTTCAGACAATCTTCCCAGTGAAGGCTCACTGAGAGCAGTTTGCTAGACATCCCATCGCCTTTTTAACTGGGAACACTTTCTGCGCCAAGTCCAGCAGCATTCAGTCTCCAAGGTAATCAGTCCTGCAGTTAAGTCACTGAAGTGTGAGTCAGACACCGACTTCCACTCCAGCACCCCAGTTACGTACGAAGAACTCCTACCTCCAGCAGCAGCAGTAACTACAACTGGGGAACTTGCTGGGAGAGTTATTGTACCCTGGAAATACCCAGCAAACAAAAATTTTGGCTTTTTCTATGGGAAAAAAACCCAGTTCCTTCTGTCTTAGGACACAGGTAATTTCTCCTTGCAAACCTTTGTGGCTCAGGCTGCAAAAGATGAGCTGAATCTTGGCTTTAGAGAACTTCATACTGTCAGGGATCTGATTTCACTTTACAATAATAAGGCATTTCTCTTCCATTACCTGTTTCTAGAGCAGCTCTCTGTCCAGATTCCTGCCAGGATTCACAAACATGTCAGCTGCACCAGAGACAGGCTCTTTGCTGGGTATTGATGTGGAGAAGGATGCTAATGATGGAACAAGTCTTTAATGCCTTTACATTGCTAGCAGAATTGATACTAACAGAACAGAATTCAGTTTCTATACTGCCACACTAAATTCAGCAAGACAATCACAAGGATGATGACCTTCTTTGAACAAATTGAGCCCTTTCAGTAACTTATAAAAGAAGCAGAACAAACTGCACAGAACTCAAGCTCTTTTTGTGAGGTGTGAATTACAACCACATCTAAATTCATACACCCCTCCCCTGTGCCTCTGGGAAAAACTGCATCACCAGGTGGTGCTACTTTCTCTTAGTGTGTTCACCTGGAGAGGGCAATCTTCACTGATGACCAAGGATGGTTATGCTGTCTCAATTAAACATAATTACATTTAATTTCTCAATTAGAGAGCAAGACACAGAACGCATGCATTCATGCATAGATAGGAAAAGGCTAACAGAACACTTCATGAAGACTCAGCTACCCAGTTTTCATGAGGTTTGCTGTTTAATTTTGTCAAGGCTGATTTTAGTATTCATTCAGCAGGAGAGAGTAAGTAGCTCAGCTTCAATTCTTCTGGACTCTCAACAGATGGCCACTATTTCCTGCCTGCATATAACTACTCTTCTAGAGTCTAGAAGAGACATGGGATCTCTCTGAAAGTTACAGAGATTCTTCCTGAGGTCTGTGGGAAAAAGCATTTCAGATCAGAGACCGTTGCATTGTCCAATTCTAGAATTTCCTGCTTTTATTTACATCAAAGGTATTTTCAGCTGAAGTAGATTTCCTCTTTGGGTACAAACTGTTCTATATCCAAGACAATGCACTAGACCATGAGAGAGAACCAATTCACCAACCCACTCCTGCTGCTCAATTTCATGCAGAATTCTGGACTTAGTTATTAGCTCATGAGGTTCTTTAAGTGTGCAGAACCCAAACTGGCTGTCACAGCAAACAGGCCTTCCTTTGCATCACACCACAGAAACACTAGAACTGAGTAACAATGATTTTCTTGCTACCTTCGCCAAACGCAAAGAAGTTGTTCAGCATCACTTAAAGGCACCACATATAATCAGAAAGCTAGTTAAAGATACCCTTTGTAATAAACCACCTGATGTTAACTGTACACTGCTTGTGTGGAAGGTTAAGTAGCTACTTTTAGTAGAAAAGAGATGATGATTGTTGGTACAAAATTAGTCATATTTGACAAAAAGTTATTTCTATTACCATCCAGGATAGTACATCAACAAGTACCACAAAACAGCCTCCATCCACAGAGGGATCCTTTCAAATGCAGGAAATGTTTCCTGGTAACTGACAGCACAGCACTGTATAATGGGAATTGTCACTCATGCCCTCTTATCTGATGTTTAACAGTTATCTATTTACACCAAGAAACCAGACAGCAAAATGACCAAGGACAAGTGCATAACAAATCAGTAGCAGCCTTAAATCAAAGAGCAATTATATAGAGGGGAACAAGAAAAGAAAAAAGAAAGAAATGTGGTGTTTCAAAATACCTTAGCACCATTCAGTAATGTAAATGCAAAATACTTAATTAGAAAGTAAAAATCTCCTTTCATAGATTACAATGTAACAATACTACTTTGAAATAGGAGTTCAAACTAATTAACTCAATCCACCTCCATATAACCTATAGAGGTAGATCCAGTTAAGAACAATAAATAAGGAACAGCCTCTTCTGTCCCTTCTCTTTTTAATCACTAGGGCTGCCAGTCTCTCACTAAAATCCACATACGGGAAGGAACATGTGGGGTTTTACTCTGCTTTTTATATTTTATTTATTCGAATTTTATTTTTTTAGTCATATCTCCAAGAAGACAGCAACATAACTGACTGTATTTGCACATTTCTCACAACAGAAGTTCACGAGAGTCCTATTTTTGTAATTGCAGAGATTCCTATAAATAATTTTTGAGGAATATAACACACATACCTGAATGTATATCATTTTAGAGACAAGTAGCACAACTTAAAGAAGCGCGGACAAAAAACTTTAAATTTGGTATATCAACCTCTTCAAAGGAAAACTGGGGAGCTCACTATGAAGAATACTAATAGATCATTCAAACTCTAGCTTAATATTCTCATCCAGTTGGCATGCAAACTGAAGCAGCACAAAATACTATATCTGGGACACTTTAGATGGGTTGTCAGATGAAATGTTAACAGTAAAAATTGCCATATCATAGGCAACATCTCAGGGAATAAAATCAATAAGAGAAGACTGCCTGTATCCAAAATTACATGAACTACACTATCAGAGAAGAAACAAGATTGATTGAGTCGAAATATCAGAACTCCCTTAGATTAGAGCTGCAAATTTAAACAGATTGAAACTGTTAAATTATAATCAAGGTAAGACCCTTCTCCCCCATCCCCTTATATGGTTAGGATGCATTATAAACAAAGCAATACCTCAAGGTAGTTACGGGTTTGGGGTGGGTTTTTTTGGTGGGTTGGGTTTTTTTCCTACAATCCTGCCCATGAAGGTCCCCTTTCCTTGGTTCTGGCTGGTATGTAAAGCTTTGGAGGAATGATTCTGAGGAATGGCTGAGCCCTACAGTGCTGACTGCCATAAACAGAGGAAAAACGGCAACTCTGGATGGGAAAGTAATCTCAGTTTATCTGATAGGTTATATTTGAAGGGAAAGGGAGTATTGATCATAGCCATTTAGAGCCATGACATTAATAAAAACAATAAAAAAAACCACAAAAATAAAGCAGCTTATTCTATCAGCTGACAGCTTCAAACTGCCCTTCTGCTAAAATCCAATTTTAAAATTTTTGGAAGGAAAAAAAAAATCAGCAAATCACCAACATATGCAACTGCGAAACATCTGTCTCTTGATAATGATTTGACCACAGCAGGCAACTAAAAACTACCAGGAACAGCTGAATAGGAAGGCAACAAGCAGTCACAGCAGCAAGGCACATGCCAAATATAATTCTGCTACAGAACAATTTATAAAGGCCACTTGCAACAATTTTCTCATGTTCTGACTTGAGATGATATTTTTGTGCCTACACCTCTAATTTTTTAGTTAAGGCTACTGGCTTATATAGTAGAATACTGAAATCTTGAAGCAAAATCGGCTTCTTTTGATAGGATTATTTTCTAGTCTGTGGAAGTGATTAAGCTTTAAATTAACGTATGATGTTTAACATTTTCATGGGGAAAACATGACCCCACTAAAGGTAAATTTGACATACTTCAGTTGGGACCACAATTTCAGCCGTAAACACCAGACAGTTAAAAATCACAAATAACCAACACTTAATAAGTGGCTAAAACCTGGAAAATATTGGAGGAGGTTCAAGATCAGGAATAAGCATTTCATTTGAATCGGCAACAGAGGGAAGAGAGCGGCACATCAGATACAGAAGCGATCAACCACGAAACAAGAGCTAAGACAACCATTAAGGTCAGTTTAGTTTTGTTTAAAGTGAAATCTTCAGAGCACCAAAATGTCACGAGACTTCTTGAAAAATAATGACAAGTCTCTCACAGTGACTAATATTTCAGCCCTGCCAGCACACAGAATTTAACAACACTGAAACGGGGAAAGAAAATACGGTCACCTTGTCATTCTGAAATGGACCTACAATCAAAACCATTGAAGTGGGTTCATAGAGAAGTATCAACCCCACTAAAACAGAAGGCAAGCTCAACTTCAACAAAAGTTAAGCTTCAAAATACACCTGATCTCATAAAATAGAATACATTTTGTACATTCTGTGATCCCACAATGTAAAATACAAAATGGCACATTCTGTATCTCCTGCAAGACTTAGTCATTTATTTGGAATTGCCAGTAGTTTATACTGCTTATTTTCAGGTCTGCCTGCAGCCTTACAGCCTCACACTGTGATTTTGTCAGATACCCAGCCTTACAGGGTCAGGTTGGGTTAACTCTAGTTTGTACAACCAGCTGCTACATTTTACCCCGCAGATAACTGCATTTCAAAGGCAGGTAAAAAGCATTTCACAATTTTATGAAAGCTTAGGAATAAGTCACAAGATTTTCCCCAATACTGTTTGTAGGATTCAAACACATCTATTTTTCTGATAATGTATTTACAGCTTTATGGCATTAACATACGGTTACCACTATAAACACAAAATTTCTGATTGTTTATAACCCAAGTCTTCTTATAAAAAAATTACTTTTGTAAAATAAACAGATTTCCAGTTGAAAATAAACAGACTTTTGAAACTTGCAACCATGCAACTACATATTGGGGCTCAAACATCAACCACTTGCTAGTCCAATGTATCAGGGCACATAAATCCTGCAAACAGCTATGGAAGACCCTAATTTGAAGAAGGAAACTGAACAGAAACATAACTTGTACTCAGTTGGCTGATAAAATTAGTGGACAAGAAAGAGAAAGCTTATCTATTTCTTTTACATCTAAGTGTGAGGAGCTCAATTGCTTGAAGAGCTCTGAGATCTACACAAAGTCCCCTGGTTGAATTAGGTATAAACTCAAATGTAAACTTAAGCACGTTGTTGAAATCGTTGGACAACCAGAACTCCCTTGGGAAGAAGGGAAATGTGATAGACTTTTATCCCTGTGGATACATGACGTGTATGCAGCTAAAGTGGAAGAATACCAACAACTTGAGCAGATTTTCTTTGAGACAAATGGAGTGGGGCTTAAAAAGGCAGTGATATGCCTCACGCTTAATTTTTTTCTAGCTCTCAGGGAAACTGTTTTGATGGGTAAGTGACCAGATAAGTAGAAACTATGGTTTTCCATGAAGAAGATAAGAAAACCTGGGGGGTTATTATGAATTTCTGAAATATGCTGAAACAGTATCTTCAATCTGAACATGATAAAGCTCTATCAGAGTGAGCACTTCACAACTTCATTATAAACTGCAATTTGTTTGAAGCTTCAGGCATGATATTGAAAACGTAACATACCTGCAGAGTACTTCTAGTTACAGAAATTAGTTAACATAATATTGACTTAATCAAAAGAATGCATTTTAATTCCATAGTATTTTACATAATAATGGTACGGTTACCATTTTCCTGAAATAGAGTGTGACATTTACAAATTAATTTTTGTAGCACCTATAAAATGCTGAATACTCAGTAGGAAGCGTTAACCTTGGGTTTCAAACGGGTCTTTTACATAATGCAACTTGCTTTATACACTACCTTTATTTCCTGTATTAAATGAGAATAGCTACTTTATGTTAGTGCTATCCTTTGTGCAGTGTTCCAAGAGGCTCTGTTCAATTTGTTTTCAGGGCAAACAAAATTACACTTGTTAATGATCTCCCACCTAACAGAAAAATTAATGTCTTTAGCTAGGCTTCCAACTTGAGAAGATTGTACTGATCTGATGGCTCTACACCTCTTTCTTAGGAACCCAAACTCTGACTAATCTGGTATCTACCTACCACTGCCTCAAGAATCCGAGTTCTTGCAGACAAATGCTATGCTAAAACATTTATTTAGCACCGCATATTCACAGATATACTCAATCCTAGCATACCAGAAGATTTCACCCATGAAATGGATACAATGCAAGGAGTTAATAATTGTAGCACAGAGTAGGAAAACCAACAAACCAACAAAAAAAACCCCAAACAACAAAATAACAAATAATCAAAAAAATCCACCAAAAAGCAACCACAGAAGTGAGCTTTGGGTCAGTGACTTTACATAGAGGAAAAGGAGGAACAGGGAACAGAAGGAAGGAATGAAAGCAGTGGTTCAGAGTCCTAACTAGAAGTGACACCAGAGGTGAGGCCACACTAGTCCACCCTGAAACTACAGCTCTGCAAGATGACACAGCTCGCTTCCCAGGGAGCTGGAGACACCTGATGTCACTCAAAGGTTCACTCGAAACTGCCAGGAGGATTCAGGGTGACATCCAGATACGGCAGTTTTTACTTGCTGAGTTGTCTCCAGGTGATTAGAAAGGAAGGAATAGGAACTCATTCCAAAACGAGAAAAACATTCAAAAACATACCAACAAACTTTAGAGGGAAACAGTTCAAAAAAGAAAATGGGGAAAGAAATATGATAGCGCAGCCTAGCAGCCATAGTGGACAGCCAGTGGTATGCCTGGTCCTAGCCCTTTTTTTCATCCCTATAAAAAAGGGATGAAAAAGACTAACACTAAAAAAATGCAGGAAAGAAAGAGGATGGACAACAGATGACTTGGTGAAAAGTAACAAAAGAGTGAGACATGCAAAGTAAAGACTTTGCTGCAGAGTTAACTACAAGAGATACAGATATATAAAACAAGAGAGAGTAAGAAACGTAGAAGAGCAAAAGGGGAAAAAAAGCATTAATGTCAGGATTAAGCCTTAGACTTCAAGGTAAGAGCATGGTCTATATTTACAGTCCAGATACAAGAGTGAATGACTTGAGGCAGCACACAGCTGGGGAGAAGGTATTTGCACACAGACAGGCATTTTGAGGGAAAGACCACATGGATGTCTGTGCAGGACCTCACAGAGCACACACACAAGGGGAAAAAAAAAAAGAGAAAAAAAGATTTTTCAGGGTGACAGATGCTCTGAGGTGGAAGTTTTCTGTAAAGCTTTTTCAGTAGCAGAGTTTATAGTTGTTACCATAACACATGGCTTCATTGTAATTTTCCATGTGAAAGAAGGCAAAAAAGAAAAAAAAACAAACAAAACCAAAAACAACCAAACAAAAACCTCTCCCCTTCACTGGACAAGTGAGTCAAGTATAAAAATACTCCCGAGCAAATGACAGCTTTTTAGTTCATCTTTACATCTAACAATGACAGCTGTTTGCATGACTCAGATGGATGATTCAACTGGTGTCCTCTCAGTTCACTCTAGAAAGCAGGGAAGGAGAGAAGCAGTTTATTTTTAAGTACGCCTTGCTAACAACATTTTGATGAGAAATCCTTTAAAATGCTTTCTTTCCTTGAGAGATGAGGTCTTATTTAAAGTCAACTTCAGAAATAAATAAGAGTAAATGGCTTCCAGGGAACCTGGAGAGAAAGCAGGAAGCCTTAAAGAACAGAAAGAGCATACACTTTGAAAATATTGAGTGATATCATAGGTGCTTTGTCAAGTCTTAAGCAAAAGCCAAGAGTCAAGTCCCTGTTTGAAAAGGGCTGCAGAGATCCATAAGTTTTGTAGTTCTGAAATAGCATTATCAAGTGGCTCATTAATTACTGGATAATCTAGAGTCTCATTGGACTCCATTTTTTCTCCCCAGTAGCTGTTACAGCTTTACACATTTGAATTATTCAAAAGACTGGCCAGACAGGGGGACAATTCAAAGAGAAACTTTATCACATCAGGAGCTTTGAGAGATTTTGTCTATTTTCTCATCATTCAAAATGGATCCAGAGGTAGTTGCTGTAGTTGCTTTAATTCTACTACGATATCCTCACCTAAGGCATGAGCCAAAACACATTGTAAACTATATCTCCTTCAGGATGCACATCACCTATCCCTATAGGATTTTTAAATATGAGAATTTCCAAAGGGAAATAACACTGTCCGAAGGATAATCTGTACTAGTAACAGCCCTTTCAGAAATACTAACTTTGGACGGAGCAGGAAGATAGCCCGAGTATAAAATGGTGACCTGTCTTGCTTTCAGCGGGGACAGTCAGTTTTCTTCCTAGTAGCTGGTATAGTGGTTCGGATTTAGTGTGAGAACAATGTTGACATCACTAAATGGGCCAAAGTCACAGCACCAAGCAGCAGAAGGAAAAACAAAGGCCAGTTAATTGTTGTTACTTTCTCTAGACAACACTTCAAAATGGAGGTAGGAAACATCCATTTTTCATACACAAAGACTCTTTTCAGTCCTAGTATCATATTAAAATTCTTAACTCCCATTAAAGTTTGGGATCTGCTATCACAGTCTATCATTTCCGTGGGATAGGTCAAGGTGTTGTAAGGGATTCCCTCACGACCCAGCTCACTGCAAAGCACAGTAAAGAAACAGACGAAACAGCAGTTATTTCTGAGAGGAAACTAAAATAATATCATAGAATACATGTACTCAAGTTGATAGCAAGGAAAACGGTAACAAAAACAGCTTGCTTTGCTCCTGAATATATCTTTGATGACAAAGAAGATCTTCAAGAACAAGGTAAATTCCTTTTACAGATCACGTTTATAAAATGTGTGTGCAGAGTGAAAAAATACTACAGATTTTCAAGGAGAATAAATAGTAAAACTTACACAAGCAAGCTTATGGTTAGGCTTAATAATCTGCATCTTAGAAAATGGCTTGAATTAATCACCTCTAAGTGTGAATAATTTTCATGCAAACAAGCGAGTTTTAATCTGGGTTTTGTTTGGTTTAACCTCATGGGTTTTTGCCCTCAGAATCGCAGTAATAAAGATTACTGCTTCATGCTGTGAGAACTTCTGAAATACTTGAAAATGACAGTGGATCCTTTCCCCTCGGCTCTCAAGCACATTAAGATTCCTTTCCCAGAGCAGCCGTTCTACTCAACGGAGAGAAGCAGAAATCCCAGTGCTCTCCTGATATACCATTGTCAGAAATGCCCAATTATTGAATGGACTAGTCTACTTACATGCAGACATACCCAGGACAAGGACCAGTGCTCTCTCAGGCATCAATCTAGGAGACTTGCCAATCGTACAGGGATAAAAGCAGCATCAGTTGGATATTCTTCTTAACACTGGCCAGTAGCTGGCCATTTCATTTGTTACATGAGGCTGGCCACGACTTTTAGTCTGGCATTTTCTTATTGTTTTTATTCAAATTATAGCAATAGCTCCCACTGTTTCACTTTGGGGAATTCACTATGAATTTTTGAAGCATGATCTAAGGTCTATCTCTGGAAAACAGCCACCTTTTTCTTATATTCACTAAAGTACAAACAATACTTCAGAGATAAAAATCCACATATTTTGCTTTGCTTTTCAGACAGTGAAAGCTGGAAATAAAAATAAAACCATTTATGTAACACAAATGAGGCTGAAATGAAGGAGGAGCTACTCCTGTTGCGCTCTAGCTTTTCATACTTGCATACTGTGTGCATGTGAAAGCAACAAATAAGAGAATTGCCCTTAACTAAGCACAGAATTGACATCAGTGCTGGATTTGAACTGGAGTGATCAACTGGAAAAGATGGATGAAAGGCTAGATAGCCACTGTGTTCTAACCCAGAATATAAAGAAGATGACTGTCCACTTCTTATCTATGTGGTCTCTATCTACAGGCCCAGAAGAAAGGATGTATAACGCTCAGAAATGGTAAGCAGGTAGAGACCAAGCCCCGCTGCTGCTATATGTAAAGGAAGTGGGAGGAGAGAGCTTTATGATCACAGCAGGGTGTAAATGTTAGATGGCTTAAACACTGTGTCTGCCTTGCTAGAAAGCTCATGAAGGTAGCCATTCCTCCAGATCAGGAATTCACTCTATAAACAGTGTTTTGGAACAAAGCGAGCAACAACTTGCATTCTCCCTTCCTCCAGGAAGAAACATTCCCTAGGCTGCAAATAAAAATTTGCTTTATGAAATTCTTTCTTGTTTTCCCTCCTGTCATTCCCCCAAATTGTTGACAATAAGCTGTTTACACCTTGTCACTGGATTTCATATGATTTCCTATAGCACCACACCAGGCATATTTTTCATCTTCTACTGCGGAGTAGAGTAGCTTACTGATACTTTAAAAAAAAAAGTCAGGTCCCCAACTCTCTGTACTTTGTTCTGGAATGTCCCCCATGGTTTCTCAAAGTATCTGCAGCCAACCAATAAACAGTTTTAAGTACTGCTCTGCCAGCAGGACCAGGAGATCAGGTTAGGTGGTCCTCATTTCTTCCTCAGTTTTTCTGCACAGTCACATTAGTGCAAGTTATAGTCTAACCTGAAAGGAACAATTTTGCAACTCAGCAGGTAATGGTAAACCCTGTCATTACAGCGAATGCTATGTAATTCTTCAGTCTTTCATGGCAGTTGAAGTTGCAAGTAGCACAGCTGCAGTAACTTCAAATCCTGGGTGATAAATCATTTTGCCTTGCTGTTCCATGATTCAGCAATTAAGAAGCACCTGTTTCTCAAGCCATGAACATGCAACCATGCTATTGATGTGGTATTCAGGAAAAACTATGAGAAAAGGCATTTTAAAACCTCAGCAATTTATCTCCACAGATGAGGGGGAGAGTGGACCTCTTCTGAGCAAAGTTCCTATGACTCTTGGCTCAAGCAGTTGGAATAACATCAATAATTTCCGAGGATTCTTGGTCAAGGAATTATTTCTGACTAAGGTCTGAAACAACTTGGTTGTGTGATGGGACAACTGAAGTTGTATTGCTTTTGTAACTGAATACTCAGATGACTAAAATGCCCTTACTCAGCAACACAATGGTTGTGACTGTTTTGATAATCTCTAAATTGAAAATAATTCAGCTAACTTAGAAAAGGCTATTCCTGGTTTTATGAGGTCTACAAGAAGAAAAGGAATTCCCCTGGACCCTTTGTACTTTCCAACTCTGTGCAAGTGCTGTTCTCTCAATAAACTTAGCTGAAGTTTGTTTCCAGTCTGAGCAAAACACTCCTAACAAGAGCAGTATACTGAGAAGGTACAGAAATTGTCAGCAAAAAGACCCCATACTGACACATATGTTTTCATTTAGTTCTACTGTCCACACCAATTGGTGGCAAAGTTGAATTATTGGTATTACAACATCTGTATTGGTCAGCAGCCCTTGCAAAGATGACAGTCCCCCATGAGCCGGCTACTGCATGATTAAACACATAAGTGTTTCTAACCGAAGATCTAAATACGCACAAGAGCCAAAAAACCCTGTCAATTAAACTGAATAAGCACAAATAATTCATTCAATCATGTCAATGGAGAAGCTGGCACAGTTGGAAACTTTAATTTTTATACTGGGAAGATTTCAAGCCAGTTTTACATCAAAACTAGCAATTATAAAGATGTCTAGGTAAACACAAACCTACATGTTGATTCTGTGAATTACTTTTTGTGAGGAGATACAGAGAGTTTATAATGGAAAAAGAAAACACAGTTCACAATGTCTTTAAAGGTATATTTCAGTGTATGGAGAAACATAGGACCTATCAAAGATCATTGGCTATTACAGATACCGCACAAAACATTCCATACACAGAGGGAATGGCAACACTCTTTTCACAGAAATATTTTATGTCTGTATCTACAGAGTCTGCAGGGAGAGGGTGATATAAAATAGTTTAAGAGACTAAGAAAATACCCAATTCACTGTGACTTGAAGGTAAGTACAGGTCATCTCAGAGATAAACACCTCAACATGGGTTCATTTATCTTTTTTTTTTTTAAAAAAAAAGGAAAAAAGAAAATGTGATCTTGACTAGACTGGATGGTTGCAATAATCCATCCAGCTCCTTTGGAACACAGAATACCATATTTTTATTTTATTGATGAAAAACATATTTAGAGTACTTTTCTCTTTAGCAACCTTCTGTTCTCCTTGCTCCTGCCTCTCCTTAAAATCAAATAATTTTTAGTTTTGAATTTGGAGAATGGAATTACTCAACTAATCAATCAGCCTTTACAACTGAGATCTCATCATTCTGAACATTACCTCATAGGAATCTCAGTGATTGTGCCTGCAGGGCTACCACTGCTTTCTAAAAAGATTACATGGACCAAAAGAAACCACTTTGTTTTGCCCTCTGGCTTTCTATGTGAAACAAGTGTCATGGTGAAACGCTGACAAAATCGTCTCATGTTTTCTAGCTTTGAAAAATTGTAGCACAATGCTAATGTTGGGAGCACACAAGCAAAATACTGAGAGATTTTTTTCGATTTGTTTTGCTGTTTGATTTTTTAAAATAAGCTACAGTACAATACTTACCAGAGTTAACAGAATTGTTCCCTTTAGGGCAAAAGTAAGGATGGGGAAAGGAGAAATCCTATGGACTTTTAAAAAATATTTACCCTATATACAAATACATACATAACAGTTTTCAGATCATACATAACAAGTTTCAGATATGCAGGACAATAAAGGTTGCCCTTCTTCCTTGTGCAGAATGAGACACTAGCATCCAGGAGACTTTTTTGAAAGTTTAGCTGGTTTCCATTCTTTATGTCCTACACACTGAATTACACCAACTGTTGTAAATTCTTTTCCTGCTTAACTCCTGTGCCACTGTATTAGAGCACCATCCAAGGGAACAGAGCAAATTGCTTTCCAGATAAGCTTGCAGCAGCACGTGATCACTCAGTGGATGCTGTTTTAAACCAAGCTTTCACCATCTGTTCCTCTTCTAATTATGAATGCTACATATATCTGCAACTACACCGCAAGCAGAAGAGTGATTAAAGCACATGTATTCTTTCTACGATGTATCTCTGTTGTTTATTTCAAATTAAAAGCAATACCACCCGCCACAAAACATGCAAGTCACACGGTAGGAAGACCACATAAGGGCAGATGTTTACAGCTTCTCATCTTGCAATAAGCCAGCAGTGACTGCTTGGAGTCCAAAATGTATCATGTATAGTCAGCAAGACAATCTTTATAGCTGTAGCCAGAATCACACACATTTCTTAAATGTGTTACCAGAAGGTTTGCTCACAAGAACACTTGGTGCCCAGGTTAGGGTCATACAGGACGCCGACCAGCAGCCAATGTTCAGTTTTATATTCTCTAAAGGCCTTCCCCCTTTCCCTCTAACACCGTCATCAACAAACCTTCTTGGAATCCTCTCCAATGAAGCAGAACGTGCTTTTCCTTATCTGCCTTCTCCCCAGTCTGTGTTTATAAATTCATTACCTAGGTAGACACATGTTCATGTTCTTCATTTCCTCTTTCTGCCAGGTTTTCCACAAGGACAGATCTCTGGCCTTCAGAAAAGATTCTTCCATCCATGATTTCTCACCTAATGGAGCATGTCTCCATCTCAGCTGCAACTCCTCTGGCTGGCTCTGCTGAATTATTCAGCATTCATTTGCCTATGACACAGATTACACGTTTTGGGGTTGTTTCTTTTCATTTTTTGGATTTGCGCGTGGTTGTTTTTTTTTTTTCCATTGGCTTTCACCTGTAGTTTCTTTTTCTAAGGAATGACTGAGGAAAACACATTTATTCCATCATTGCAGTTTCACTAGCTCCTAATTAGTAAGTCCCAAAAATCAACCATGCCCTAAAGCTGCAGCTTACTATCTTATTTTAAATCTACATATCTCCTTATTGAGTTCAAATTTTATAGACAATCTTGCATCGTACTGGCTAGAACACATGAACTGCACCGTCCCTGATATATCAGTTATGGCTTTGCAGTGATGGAGGCAGATTTCAAAAATCACTTCACGTTTCCAGCTTCGTTCATTGCCAGTGAAAACTACAGCCATGCTGAGCACATGACACATCTATCTCTATTTGTGAGGGGCCCTGCTGTAATAGAATACTGCTCATTCTTGATTATGTAGGGCCATATTCTGCCATTAAACCATGGATGGTGTATCTCAACAAAAAGTAATACACGGGTTCTGCAGTTACTTTAAAAAATACTAATAGCAGAATATGGCCCATAAGAAGCTGCTCGGATTTTTTTTCCTATACATACAGAGATAGGACTATTTGTAACGGCAGATGTTGCTTTAGAAGTAGAAGTTTCAATATATTTTAAAGTGGTCCTAAAATCATTTATATTATCTTTTTATGAATGCTCAAAAATTGTCCATTTATACCCATTAAAGTTTCTTGCATTGCTGTTCAGTCATTTTCCCTTTTACGAGGCATTGCACCTGGATAGGAAATGCTTACTCACAATCTCTAACACTGCCATCTCTGGCAGAGGTTGGACATTACTTTTCATTTCAGGTTATTAGGAAGTTCATCACAAAGTCTTCACTTCACCAATCATTTTAACATTAAGATAACACACAAAGCATCTCTTCATGAGAGGAGCCAAAGGCTTTAGGGAAAGGAGACTTGATATAAAAGTAGACCTTTGTTTCACGTAAGGATCATCATTTCAGTCCATCTTGTCTTGTACTCCAATGAAAATAAAATATTAAGCGTCTTGTTAGATCCAAATTAACTTTGTTTTTTAAGCACAAGGAGACTAACAAATCTGCAGCCAATGATGTGAATCACTATATACCTCCTTATGAGCAAATATATCTGGTTTACAAGTTTCCTTCATCCTGCAGCACTGCAGCTATATATATAATCTGACAGTTGTGCAGTATTTTTCCAGTTTATATTTATTCTAATTAAATAGGACATGAGTTCCTTTTGGATTCTGTTGTCCTGAGTGAATCATAATGTGGAGATTCATGGTTGTGTTTAAGGAATGCAGCAGACAATTCTGTCCTTCAATCACTAATTATCCTGTGCCTACAGATATCTTTACTGAAGGCAACACTCCGGTGTTCTTTTACGTGAAGCAATTTCTTTTTTAGCTGCACAAAACAAGTTTTAAAAAGATCAGTAGATTTTAAATTTCTGAGTCATCAGTTTCACCAGATGTAGTGCAACATTGAAATAACATACAGGAAATCTGTTTTGCATAAGGTCTCCGCTTTAACAGGGAACACCTAGTCCTCCTTCAACATGACATCAAACAAGAGGTGTACCTATCTCATATTAAATAAAGTAATAATATCTAGCTATCATCAAAAAGGTTTGTTACCCTAGCTTCACTTAGGAAAAAAAAAGGACAAGTTATCCCTTATATTCCTTGAGTGAGGCCTATGTTATCAAACAAGAAATGAATTTGACCCAATAAACACTGCTGCCAAATACTGCTATATATATCCAAAGGAAGAATACAGACCTGTTAAGCTTTGCCCTTCGGTATTCCAACACCATCTACAGCTTAGTAGAAGCACACTATCGTGGGACTTACATGACATCTATTTTGTTATTAAATCTGGCATTAGCTTGATGGATAACTCTGAACTAGCTTTATTCTCTGCTTCCACATCTGTCTAATCTAAATATACATCTTTGTATGCCACAAAAAACCAAAGTATTCTTAAACAAGATGAAGGAGTCGTCACCTGCCAGACATGATCCAGGCCCCCAAGGGCACATTCAGCCCAGGAAAGCTCCACTGTGTGCATCGCGGGTGATGAACACGCTCAACAAAACTCCCACAAGAGCAAGGAGTACAAGTGCTTACAGTATATCAGATATTGGCTCATACACTAACACTGTAAGACTAGCAGATTTCTCCTAGAAATCAGCATTCAAAGTACAATAGACTTGGATAAAGTGACCACATATCAAAACATCTCATTTAAGGGTATCATTGTTACATGTTTGTAAATTATTTAGATAAAGGGATTACTGAAATTACTCACTGACATAGTGAAGAGAGGAAACATTGCAATAATATGGAAAGGCAAACAGTTCAGTGGAAATATTTTAATATCTGTGGTTTTGGGGAGACAGCATAAGAACATGTGAAACTGGCCATCCCAGCTATGGGGATGTAAATACAGAGGGAGATGGAATCTCTGTCACTGAATTTCTGAATTCTCTAAAATTGACTTTTCTTAATATTTACCAACTGTAATCAAATTCGACCAAGAACTTCAACATCCCTAGTAAACAAAGAAATAGTACTCTAAAAATCAATGTTCTCCACTTGCTCCCTTGAATAAGCAACTCTGCCTCATTTCTTTTAATCCTGCAGTTGCATTTTTCAGCCTCCCTCCCACTCTATTTTATATTATTTAAGCATTTTCCCACAATGCCAGTGAGTGCAGCTGCCTCGACCTCTCTACCTCAGTTTTCTGTTCAGGTTCAAGTGGCCTAACAGCTACAACTCCAAAAGAAAGGCAGAGAAGATACGTATAATATACATACAAACAAACAACGTACAAATACTAAGAGACAATGCTGGAATAAACTTCTGAATAGCCAATGGAACTCAGGGAAAAAAGGACAAAGACAGATCTCCAAGATAAAAAGCAATAAAAGCTATGCACAGAATACACTTTGAAATTTCAAATGAAGTTATATACACAGCTGATTTTCCTGATTAGACAGTTTCAAAATAACCTGCACAGACGGACAAATATCACTTTCTCTAGCAATGCCAGTGTTTGCCAGAATTCAACTATAAGCCGTGATATCTTGAAACCTTTTTTTGAAAACCAGTCTGAAAAAGTTTAACAGTAATTTTTAATACAGTATTTCCTATCCGCCCAGGAGAAAGTAATCAGTGAGTGGATTTATGACACTAAATTCATTAAGAGGACAGCGAAGATCACAGAATTAATTGATGCCCCCTTGTACCTTTTTAATGTGAATGATTTTCTGTTGCCCTGGATTACAAACCAAGCTATAGAAGTGACAGATAAAGACCAATCTACTCCCTGCCAAATCTTCTACTCAGTAGCTTAGCAATTTATCTGTAAATTGAATTTTGAATCATATCTTAGCCTTGAAAGTCATTAGACATTAGATGCTCAGTCCAAATGAGTAATTCAATTTTAGCTGCCAACCTGCAAATCCACCAATGATAACTGCTGGAGTTATCTACCTGATGACGGTCTACTCACATGGAGTTAGGGCTTGGCAGCAAGAGCAGCAGTAAGGTCCCATGTTATGCTGAAACAAAGCATTGGAAGTACAGAAATTCACACTGGAGGCAGCGGCATTGCCCTAACTTTGCTCTGTGTTAACTCCACTTTCTTGTTTTGGTTGGCATCTATAAGATGTGTACTTTGTAGACTGTAGATATTTGATTTTCACAGAGTTTGATTCTTCCAGGGACTTTGAAAGTGCTGATTCTATTTATGCTGGCCAGACATCTGATCTTTTAGCTTTTTCCAATTACACAATGTCCTCCAAAAACCAAAAAGCACTGTTTAATCTAACTGGTCTTTCAGGTACAGTTGTTCTTTGTCTAAGAGAACAGGGAGATGAGGAATATGAGAATCAAACAGACCTCACTAAAGTCTTTGAGAATCTCGTCATCAGCTTCAACATAACCAGGACTTCACTCCAGTTATTTTGGACAAATCTTATTTTTGGTTACACAAGGAAAGAAATTATCAAATAGCCTTGAATAAACAGATTTTATCTAAAATTGAAGTATTCATACCCTAGGTTTAACATTTGACAACCATTTCCCTCAAGAAGCCCTGCCTCTTGTAAAAGCAGCTCAGCTGCCCCACCCCAAATCCAGACACTCATATTTTGCCCACAAAGAAAATGTACAAAAAGATGCACTGACTGAAATTATATATTTCTAGCCTCCCAGTTAAAACCATAAATATAGAAGAAACAGTTAATAATCTGAGAAAAAAAAAAAAAAAAAAAAAAAAAGAGGCAATAATCTCCCTGACTTTCAAAACAGTATCATTGCTAAACTTACCTATTTGGCACCTAAGAATCATAAGCCTGATTTTCTCAACCCTAACCCCGGACAATTTACCTGAAATAAAGCTTGTGTTATTTACCCATGGATACTAGAGCCCGAGAACAGCTGTTACACTAACCGACATCAGAACTCAGCCTCCTATGACTATTTTCAATCCACACATTTTATATGACACTCAAGTAGTTTGACACAACTCCTGGCTCATTTCTGTAGGGTTTTTTTTCCTCTCTTTTTGCCTTTTGCAAGAGTTAGCTTTGACAGATATATAAACAAAACCTATCCCACAACAACATATCCAGTTTTGATTTGCTGTTTTTTTTCCAAACCCCAAGCACAAAGGTTTTAAAATTACAATACATCTAAACTGGCTCTTCCACTTTTTTATTCATTTCTAACCTCACACTCATCAAGAAACAAAAGATTTCTTTTTATTCCTTACAAAGGTGCAGCATAGTCTTCACATCATTTTATTTTCTATAGCTCTCACTACAACTCTAAAAACATAAAGAAACATACATCCAGAAATGTAACAGAAAACTCACCTGCCAGGAATCTGACAAAATCACTGTTTAAATTTGTAATGAACTGAGAACAGAATTCCTATAAAATTGTTGGGGAAGCCAGGGGGGTGGCGAGGGGGAAGAAGGGAAAGGGTGGGCAGCAGCAGAATACAGGAATGGTTACTCTAAGAAACTGCAAAATACACTAGTGAAAACTTCAGATCTACAGAATTCCATAGCAGGAATATGATTTGTGACTGCACTCTACAGAACATTTCTGTAAGGCAGAAAACTATTCAAGATAAATTTTGAAACATAACCATACAGGAACTAACACTCTACTTTTCTACTGACCTATTGAGCTTTAGAGTTTTAGGTAATTCCTAGGGAAGCTGGATAAGTGTCAGTTAATTACAAAAAGCTGGCACTCTGTACCTTCCAAGTTAAGTATTCTGACAAATGCCATTATTTTTCCCCTTGTCCACTGCAGAAGGGAAGTGTCAAGTTTGAGAAGGGTGTTTTTAGGAAGCCTCTCTCTTCTGATTATAAGAAGATGATTATGAATTACGTTTGCACAGATTCAGTCCCATACTTTGCTGTTCTTTTAAACTTCATATAGCTTTGGCAAGTACATCTCAGCTGTACTCTTCAATCATGTTTATATTCCAGGCTTATCCCTCTTTTGAGTAAGGACTGCCCTAAGAGACAACCTATGTTAGAGTGTCTGGGTAGACTGATAAATCACATTTCAAGTCAGTTGTACTTCAGTCCACATCCACTAGAATCCATATACACAATCTTCACCTTGAGTTAAATTTGAAAGTGGCCTTGGAATGATAATCCCCTGAGAAGCAAACCTGAGGTGCCTGTGTCCCACCACATAACCCAGCCACTTTACTCACTGGGTATATCCATTACCCAATTAGTAGGTATTCTTCAAGTGTACTATAACCTGCCTTATGACTATTTTCATTACCACGTAACTAGCATGGCCTGAATAGTTCTTCAACCTGATTAAGTACTCTCTCATATACATTATACAATTTTATTTTTTAACAGAACTAGAAATCTGTCATTTTATATATTCCTCCAATACGTTTGCTCTCCTCAGAGTAACATTACTTTCGTTCCTTAGAATAACTCTGCAAATCAACAAAAGTACACAGGTTTTCCCTCTCATCTATTTCAAGCTGAGCTGCCAGGACCCAGAATAAATTTGTGCTAGCTCTCCATTCCATGACCTTCTACTTTGTACTTTTAAATTTCATTTCATTTCTATTACTTGTGTGCTCAAGGTCTTCCAATTCTGCCTGCTTGGTATTCCAACCCTTCTCAGCATTGGTCATGTTTTCCAACTCTCTGCTATCAAGTTTCACTGCCACACTTCTAATTTTGGGCTAAACAAATCAGAGAAAGATAAGTGAAACAAGGGGAAAAGCAGTACGGAACTGTGAAGAGTCAGCCCAAACTGACAACTCATCAGTGGCAGAACTGGAACAATGCAGGTCCCCCGGTTCCTAGCCCTGTATTTATCACCTAACACTGTGCTTCTGATCACGTGTGAGAAGGAGCCCATAGCCTCAGAAAAGCAAGTGTATATGAACAACTGACAAAATTGTCCCTTGAGTGGATTGTATCAGGAGACGGTAGCCCATGACCAAATCTACTGGAAATCTACTATCTAATCTGTTTTTACATAACTATTCATGTTGCTGACATATAACTGTGAATCCATATGTAAATATGTAACCATTTATCCACAGTAAGTCTGGGAAATATATACACAGGGATAATATTTCATGCCTTGCTTCTTAGGCATGCACAGTCTCAAAGCATCTCCAGGCATGGGGGTTTTAACATGATAGCCTGAAATGAAACTCTGCAAGCAATAAAATTTAGAGAAACAGCTTACTTAATGCTCAGAATGTGGTCTGGCAGCCTGCCATGCATAAACATGCACTGAAACCAGAGTCCATGCCAAGATTCTTAGCTTTCAACTTCTTAGAAATTCTTTGTATGGTTTATACTAGACCCTCTAAGTTCATTTAACTTTTTTCTTCATTTTTGCAGTTTAATCCATAGCGAGTTGAACTTATTACCTTTTTATATATAAGCATTAATAATGTAATAGACATAATTCCAAGTATAAGTAATACAATTAGTCTGTTCATATAATTTTGATTAAAGACTGGCCTAACACTAAGAGAACACTTTGTCTGTCTTCTGTGCCAAGCCTCTATGAGCACAATGAGATGCTGTAGAGTGACCTATTACAATAATGTGTATGGCTCATCACATAATAAATGCTTTCTAAGACTCATAAGAATTCACTTCACACTCAGGTGTCGAATTTGTGCGCAAGCTCCTCTTAAGCCAAAGGATTTCTTGACAGATTTGGTTGAAAGATCGAGGCCTTAACGTTTGTTTACATAATATCAAGAGGTTTAATTTGACTCTCATACTCCTGATGTCTTTTCCAAGCCTCAAATCCGTGCAAAGGAAATAGCTGTGGTTCCTTCCTACAGACTCCAGCTTGCTCACTTTTTTCTTTTTCTAGTAATTACTTATATTGATTTAGTTTTTATGGCTTAGATATTTACTAAACTAGACCTAGTCAGTTACTTAAGTATGTAAGTATATATATACTCTCTCTCTATATATATATTCAATATATATATATTCAGTGAATAATAAATTCCATATTACCACAGATCCTGAGCTCTGTCCTTTCTTTTTTACATCTTCAACACGCAGTCACGAGGGAGAGAAATACTATTATCCCCAGCTATAAAATGGACTTAACGTAGAGCTAAGATTTTGTGACTGGTCACATAGAAAGCCCATGGCAGAAAAGGAAAAAGGGCTGGAGGACAGACAGGAATATCAATTTCAGATTATAACTGAAAGCTTATTAATACATCAGATGTTACATCGTTATTGATACTGGACAGTTGGACAAGACTCTCAACAGCATGTGCTTCATAACAGAGCAGTCAAATTGGTCTCACAATTCATTTACAGGCTCTGCTTGCTTTTAAAAATGAAGCACTTGAATATTCTACACATTGCGTTCAAATCACGCAAAAAGATTGTACTGGAAAGTATTGTTTTAACTAGACCCTTCTAGGCCTTTCGAAGATGTTGACAGGTCATCACTTTGTGCTATTAAATTCAGTCAGACTTAAAAATTTAGCCTGATTATGTGGTCATAACACAGACATCAAATGAGGAGTACTTCTGTGTTCCCATTACACAGAGAGTAATGATGGCTGGGCCATTAAGTGCAACTACCATGCTGTCTTTGCCCAAAAGAAATATGGGTCATACAAAAAAAAAAGATCAATAGCTCTCTTCTCAAATCAGTCCATATTGGACCATAGCTCAATAAGGCTGACCAACCCATTGATTTTGAAAAGAATAACTGAAAAAGTTGAGTGGAACCCAATTTAATATTTTATATTCAATTATATATCAACTGTAAAAAAAACCCCACCCGGTACTGCAACATTACAACAGATTTATTTGCCCCTAAGTGTGTGCAGATGTTTGTGCTCCATGCATGCACAGGCTTTAAAGTGGCCACACCCAAACCAATCAAATCTCAGCTCCACACTTGCAGTGTTTCCCCTGCAGTAGGTAAGGACACACGTAAATATTTGTGCAACTTCATTTATATAACATTACACAAAATTTAGAAAGCTACTAAAAATAATTATGATTACTACAGCCCTCTGCTGCTGATTTACAGGGTATGAACTAGGCCACCTGCTCTGTAGTAGCTGCTGTGTCAGATCCAAGAAGGTTTTAACTGAAACACCACTTTTATGCTCCAACCTCCTGTGCAGAGCCAATATCAAGAACCTCATCTCCTAAGGATGTATTTACAGTTGCAGTCTGGGAACAAAGGGAAGATGGGAAGGCAGTTTCCCTAAAATTTAGTGATTACAAATGAAATATTAACCTGCCCCGTATGTAACAGTTAGTATTGTTATGCTGCACCTCACCAGGCAGGTTTTTCACTGATGCTTTAACAATCTATACCCAACAACAGAACCACAAAGCAAGATTTCTTCTACTGACATCTCTGCATGCTGGCTGTACTATACCTGCTACATTACCAGCTACTCTACCTACACGTCTTATCTGTGGACACAGAAACTCTCACAGAAGATTATAATGAAGTAAATCACTTTGATTGAAGATAACTTATAAAGAGCTTAATTATATAGCCAAGTTTTTTATGTTTTCTTTTTGGTAAAAGCTTACTAGTAGAGGATCAGTAGCCTCTGTTAATTTGTCACATAAACGGTTTCATGGATAATTGTACACACTCATAACATGTTGGTTTTGAAGTAATTAAATAGAACCATTAAGACTGCTGGGTAGAAAGATACCTAAACTTTGCATGAACTTTATACTATTTACTTTTGCTTGGCAAAGGACTGGTTAAGAGGGGTTTTTTCCCTATAAAATGATTCTTCCTATGGAACAGAGTTTTGAGGCCTTACACGTTTTGTTAACATTTTCAGAAAAATCTATAAAAGCATTTTCAGTTGTGAAACCTTAGAACAAGAAAGAAGTAATTTTCATGAACATCTACCACAGGAAGAGGAATAATTTCTCTGACAATTGCACTTGTGAGATTGAGGAAAAGCGATGAGAAGTTACAAGGAGTCCAGGCTTAAAAAAAAAAAAAAAAAAAAGGCAATAAAATCCCTCAAGAAATACCATTAATACAAGGTCTCAGTTTGGAAGGAGACTGTTGAAATATGTCCCTTGCCATAAATCTGTCCTCACTTTAAAGTGGCTTTGGATTAATTTGTCAGTCCTTCATTGAATTTTCCATTTTCAAATGCTGCTGAATTCTCACATCAAGTTGGAAGTGGAAATTAACAAGTGAAATCCTAAAGCTATGTTCCCTAGCAGACTAAACCAGATATTAAGAAAGATACCCTTGGAGCCTGGCAAAAAATATATGAATCCATATTAACTGAAGAATCCCTTTAATAAAATACTAGTTATTGTACAGTTACAGGCTTTTTCCAGACACCTAATATACAAGAGCTTCAACAGTCCCAGTAGGTGGATGTCATTCACAGTGCCAGCAAACAAATATACATTCTGGCAGATCTGATTATACCGTTGTTAAGGTTGTAGTTTGTTATATTGAGATTCAGAGCAGCATGATTTCTGAAACACAGAGGTGACCACAACTACAGAAAAACCTAGAGAGAAGAACCTAGGCACGGGCAGGTCACATTTAAACGTAATACTTGGACTTCCTCTTTGCAAAGTAAGATACAGCATTAAGACCACAGAGACAAACATGCAGCATCAAAGTTTGACTTGTGTTGACTTCCTAAATAAACAAATGAAACAATTCTTACAGAACAGTACTGCCAGAACTGGTAGCCAGCTCTTCTCTTCCCTTTCCTAGAGCCACACCGCAGCCACAGCGCACAAATCCCATGCAATATAGAGACACTTCACCTCAATATGCTCGTGACCAACATTAACAGTACGTTTCCCTTACCCAGCTTTGGGCAGACTGCAGCAGGGTTTTCTATGTGTACCCCAAAAAAGCTTTTTCAGTGTATAGGCAACAGTTGCAAAGGGAGCTCTGTAAATATTTACCATAAATGTTGCATTTCACTTTCCCCAGTCACTGACTTAATACAAACAATTTTATTCAAACTAGAGGAATTCAAGAATTAATTAAGCTTAAGTGATTTGTTTTGTACAGACAACACATGCTGAAGTTACCCCTATTTTCCAGACAGAAAAAAGAGTCAAAGCACTGTTTCCTCCAACCCTATACCAGCGTCAAAGAGCTCCACGAGCAGAAGGGACAATAAAATGTTTTCCACCAAATCTGCAGGCAAAACAAGCTTCACTGTTTACCACCGTGTGGCTTGAACTGGTAAATATTCCCTTCTCACACAAACCCCGGGTTCATCATTTTACAGTTAACTACCCCCTTAAGCAGCAGGAACAGAAACTTCACTCAAAGTTCCTCCCCAAAGGAAAATTGAAGACCGTACGCGCTCAGAGAGATTGACATCGAGCTCAAGCTGCCCCCGGTCCATGGGGTAATCAAGAATGGCCAGGACCGTCTGTCCGGCTTCCAAACAGCTCTCAACATCCTTCATACAAGCAGTAACAAGCCCAAGCTGCATCTCTCTTCCACCCACCGCTTCGAAAAGCCAGCAAGCCACCTACTGAAAAGGACGCTACGGTCAAACGGCAGAAACAAGAAGCTTGCGGTTAACGAAGTACTTACATCCCGGAATTTGTTCCAGTACTTGTCTTTATCGTACTGCGAAACGGTGCTCAGCCATTTATCGTTGTCCAGGAAATTGCCATGATTGCTGTTACCCGTGATGATTTCAGGATGCCGGCTCTCCACTTGCAGGAAGCACCAGGCAGCGATCACCAGCACCCCCGACATCTGCAAGGAGAGGAGAGAGGAGCGGAGCTGAGACGAGCGGAGCCGAAAGCAGCGGCGGGAGCAGCTTCCTCGGGCTGGGAAGTTTTGAGGGGCACCGGGCTCGGGCTCGTCCCCCCTCACCCCCCTCGCCAACTTCTGGCTGCGGCGCTGCCAGGTCCGGTGAGACCCACCCCAGCCCGGAGGGGCGGGGAAGAACCACGGGAATAACACTGCTGCTACTACTAATAAAGATAACACGGATCACCTGCGGCCGGGCAGAGACACCAGCTGGGGGGCAAGGCAGAGTTACGACACCCCAATAAAGCCTCCCGGGGGAGCAGCCAGCGCTGCGAAGTTTGGCGACGAACGGGGAGGGGAGAAGAAGCCCCTACCTCCGGGCAGCGCCGCACCGGCCGGGTGCTCCGACCACCGTGCACACCACCACCACCTCTTCCTCCTCCTCTTCTTCCTCTCCTTTGTGTGGCTCGGGCGGCGGGGGAGAGATGCCGGCGAGCCCCGAGTAAGCGCCGGCAGCGGCTCCGGCTCCGTGTGTGTGTGTGCGGAGGGCGGGCGGCGGCCGAGCTCTGGCGCCATCTACCTGCCGAGCGGCGGCGGTGCAGCGGGGCGGAGCTCGGGCAGCGCCCGCCTGAGCCTGGGGCCGCTCGCCCCCTTTAGCGCTCGCCCCCTTTAACGCTCGCCCCCTTTAACGCTCGCCCCGTGGGGTGCTGGAAAGGCCGTTGAGGACAGGTGACACACGGTGAGGGGGCAGCTGTGAGGGAGAGGAGAAGCTGCCGGTGAGGAAGGCTGGGGGGCTGGAGAGATGGGCACTCAGCCTTCAGCACTGCTGCGCTCCAGGGAGTTACAGAGCTGTAAAACTGGCCTTAAAAACATACCAAAATAAACCCCCCAAACCCTAACCAGCACCAGCTTCTATAAGCTATGTGACTATCTTTACAATTTCTAGAACTAATGATGTTTCAAGTTGTCGTGGTTGTCCCCGGTTTCTTAGTTTCTCGCTACAAGGAGTTCTCCTCCTTCGGTCAACGCATCCTGTGGCACAAAGTGGTTTCCAGATATTTCCAGATATTTTCCAAACCAGATAATGAGGGCTGGGCTGCCCAGGCTGTCAGAAGGATGTACGGGAAAGCCATCTTCTGTTTTGTACAGCAGGAAGGAGACACGAGGGGAGCTACCTACTGGTCTAGGAACTGGGGTGAAAGGAGGATAACTTCTCCAGCAAGAAAAGAGAAAGATCTCCATTGTCAACCGAGGAGGCAAGAGAGAGCATTGGGAACTTCCCACATCTGGATTTGGGTGGTTGTTGCTGTATCTATCCCCAAAGACTGCCAGGAAGGAACTTCTCCTCCTCTTCTGAGCACTTAAAGGAATAAGAAAATGAGTTTTCACAGCCAGAATTAGTTTTTAAAATATGGAGTGGAGACTCTCATTGATGGTTTCATTCTCTGCACCTGGGTGGGATGAAAGAACTCAGTCCTTGCTAATTAATATGATGCCCAAATATGAAGACTTTTGCTGATGGTCCATTTT
This sequence comes from Pedionomus torquatus, assembly GCA_013398155.1. Classification (NCBI taxonomy): domain Eukaryota; kingdom Metazoa; phylum Chordata; class Aves; order Charadriiformes; family Pedionomidae; genus Pedionomus; species Pedionomus torquatus. The sequence goes on from VZRU01010608.1 coordinate 439,409, forward strand.
AAATACAGCTGTGAGTGCTGCTCCATATGACATTTTTCAAGTGTGGTTCATCAAACTGTCTTGTAAATACTGCCTTTTCTCTCCAAGAAAGCTGTCAACAGGGTTAGGTCCACTTTTCCCAGGCAGACACATCAAGGATTTCTTAAGCAATACAGGAATGAGTCAAGTTTATTAACTTTTTACCGCTGTATATGAGCACTGAACTCGGTGTACAGTTCTAACCCTAGATCTAGTTTAAATACAGATCCTAAACACTGCGCAACCACAATAAAGCCTCTGGGACTGAAATAACAATAAGGGTGTATTAATTTTAAGAGCAGAAAACAAGCACGTAAGTACCCCATATTGCATTCCCCCCTTGGAGCACATAGAATCTAATGAAAGCTGCATGCCTGCAGGAGGGCAAAATATAACTCAATAAAAGCAACAAACAGAAGAATCCACACCAAAGCCCTGCAGATTTGGATGTAAATCCATATCCAAACACCTTGCTCCACCTTTCCTCCTAGATATATATATATATATATA
>VZRU01010608.1:443206-599145 GCA_013398155.1 Pedionomus torquatus
TTTCCTCTTATATATATATATATATATATATATAACTGGACTATACCGTTCTTCTGATAGTGGTCCAGGGTAAGTATTGCTCTCCAGTATCTCTCTGTTGTGCACAGACATTCCTATAAAACCATTGGTTTCAGTGACAGATAAGGTTTATATAACTTCCACCTGGCAGGGTGAACATAGGCTTTCTTCTTTCTTTCTTAAGATTAACAGAGTACTGTGCAAGTTTGTTCCGTACAGGTCTTGTCTGTAAGGCTTTTAACAACAGAGAATTTGTCTTCTCTGCACAGACATTAAAGATCTTGCACCATCCTAAATCTCATGGTTAACAGATTTCCCCAGTGAGCTTACAGAAATCTATTGCCATTCAGCTATATATGGTTCTGTTTGACTTCTGTGTTTCACCCCAGACATTGCTGCATTTCAGCACCACCATACACAGACCACATCACCTGCTAAATAGTTGAGATTTTTTTTTTTTTCTGTACAAGGAACTACATCGGTGTGTGTGGTTCCAGTTTTGCATAGATGAGCTTGTTGCTACTTTCTTGATCCCCCTGGAGGTCAGACCAATTTAATCCTCCCTTGACCATTATTCCTTCAAGTCATGAATTGCCACACCAGCCTGGTAAAGAGCAGCAGAATGTTGTTTCCACCAAAACTTGTAGGAGTTCTACCCATTATATATTTATAGTAGCATTTAGTTCATCCCTGTAAAACATGCTTGTTAACACAGCACGCCAGGCTCAGTCCTTCAGTGACTTCAGCACAGTTGACTTCACTTAGTATGAAGCAGGATGAAATGCTTTCTAGTCAAAACCTGAACGATAAATTACAGAAATGTTATATATAAGTGAGTAATTAAAGTCTTGCTTGTAACATTTGTGTCAGAAATGTGTCTTCATTTATTTAATTACTTCATAATCCCATATTCAAAACATGGCTAATCTTTCTTGATCCAGTAAAACACAGGCTTCTTGTTTAATCCTGATAGCAATCTCTATCACTCAGCAGCTGCAGCGTTTCACCTCCACGCTGTTCATCATCCATGACTAGAATTGAAACACCCTTGTCAGCTGGTTTTCATCTCTGGACAGTGCTATAATTGCCTCTAATTCTGAACCAAGAATATAGTATTACTGATCTCTCTGTAGTGGATGACTCAAACTGTTCAGTATTTTGGATGTAAAAAGGTCCTTTGTTCCAAGTTAGAAGAACTATTGAAGAGTTTAAAAAAAACTTTTTTTTTTTTTTCATACTCACAGCTGTAAAAAGTGCCACAGTATTGATTTTTGATATTGTTTGATAATTCACTTCAACTGTATAAGTCATTTGATCAGAAGTTATAATTGCAATCATGCCCTGCCAATTTCTCCATGCCTGTCCAGGATCATTCTGGAAGCAAAACCTTCTGGTGCAGAAAGCACTTCACACACTTAAGAATCAAGGGCCAGATCTCATCTCCAGCTAAATTCCCAGCACAGAGGAATGTTACAGTTATCTTAATAGGGCACTTTGGGACTTTTAGTTAATAGAAAAAGCCTTAGCACCAGTCTTGCAGGCAACATAACTGAAACATGTTAACTTCCCCCTAGACCAAAAAAAAAAAAAAAAGATGGCTGGAGAACCAAATCAGCCATTCCTGTTTTCCCTAAAGCTGCGCTGAACTTGTCCCACATCACAGCCAGTAGCCAGCAGCTGTGTACCTGGTAAGGTAAAGTCAGTAACAATAGCACACGTGTTGTCATGTAAAGGATTTTACTTCCCCCAGTTATACTTGATAGCAAGACTCACTTTTTCACCTTCTTGATTGCTTCCATAGTTCTTGAGGCAGTTCTTGCAGCCTTTGTAGTAGAGCCTTTAAAATAATACGTGGACTTTTATTGATGGTTTTTCCCCTCCTCTTGTGAGGCACAATTCCATTGACTTCAGTTTTTTAAACACTCGGGAAAGAAAATCTTTACAGTAACAAATGTTTAATGTGCCTTTCTGTTCTTTACTGTGTACCAGAGTCCTTCACTACTGGATTAGGAAAATTCAATTCCTGTAATTTAACTCAATTTAAAGATATATCACTAAAAAGGTACACGCAGTGGCACAGACCTTTATTTAACACCCCTTTGTATCTTCCACATACTGTTGTACCCTTTTAATAGACAGTGCTTTTATTTCCTCCTGTGATTCTCAGAACTGCAGATTCAGCTTTGTTAGCTCTGCTGGGCAATTGTGCAGAAAAAAAAATAGTTTAACCTGTGCAATAAGTGATTGTTGGCTTATACAAAGTTTCTGAGATGTTTGTCCATTTTACAACAGACTGTATTTCCTCTTCTCTGCAAATACTGCAAGTACAGGTTCTGATTTGACCTCTTTATTTGCCTCTGATCCTGGCCTCTTCTCTATTGAAGCTGGCCATATTTTATTGCAACAGTGCCTGGAATTCTGCAAGAATTTGCAACCAGAAGTGCTGTAACTATGTCACATGGAAGGAAAATTGTGGTTTTCTTTCAGGCAAAGTGGCACCATCTACTTTGGAGACATTGCAGTTGGTGCAATCCCCTGTGTTCTTATTGTTCTGAGCCACTTAACCCCAATGTCAGTGATTTCAGTGTAACAGAAAACATTTATTGACCTGGAAAGATCCTACAACATGTTCTGCAATCTATTTACTACTGTGTATTAGTTTTAATATCCCAGATTAAAGTGAATTGAAATACTGTCAAGTCCCAGGCAAAGTAAAAGCTGAACACAGCTTCTTGGTGGAGATGTGTAAAAACCAAAACAACTCAACCAAAAGAACAGTAAAAATAATGAGTAAATAAAGTGATCTATTACATACAGAAGTTGGAGGTGGATTTCAGGACCGAGTTTTTCACACCTTGCAGAACTATCTTGCCCACGGGTGTCTAGAAGAAAACAGAGAAAAATACATTTAAAATTGAAAAGGGTTGTGTTCACGTAAAACGTATAATCAAATAAAGGGTTACATTTAAATGGAAAGATGAGATTGAAGCAGCTGTTCACAATGTTTAACTTTTAGTTTTGAGGCTAATCCTCAATTTCCTCTGTCATCAAGAAAAAGAAAGAAGTTCTTCTGAGTGGTGCCTCAGAGCAGAAGCCTCTCCTAGCCACTGTGGACTGTTTTCTGAAGGACTTTATCGACTGAAGAAAGAGCCTACAAAACCAGAGGTGTACCAGGTAAAAGTTAGGCCTTCTGATTACCATCTCCAGGACATTCAGACTAACATAAAAAACCCAACAACTTTACCTACATCAGTCTATTTGAGTCATATCAGAACATTCATCAGTTTAAAGACTAAGTGTTTAATGGGAAGAAATTCCCTGCATATTTGACAAATGGTTTCTCTTTTTTATCTTTCTAGTGGATATGGTGATCATGACAAAAGTAATTTTATGGTATTTCACGAAGTATCTTGTAAAATGGCAACCTTATTTTACGGTGGCTTTTATCACTACTAGAACTTTTACTAGGAATCGCATCACAAAAATCGGTTAACATAAATATTGAAGTGAAGAGCTCTCACCATTTAATGCCAGCGTTAACTCTGCCAATGCAGCCTTCATTTTCAGATGGAAAAGGTCATTAGAATTAAATTTGTCCTCAGACTTCATACTTAGCTGGGATGAGACACTGATGTGAAGTTTTGTAGATTTCTTCAGCCTGGAAAATATCATCCCAAGATTTTTTACTGTCAAGTAGTCAGAGAAAGTTGTCTTAAGCACTCACTATAATATATGAAGAGAAACAGAGATTTGGAGATTACTGTGTGAAATATCAAATGTGTTTCTTCAATGTTTACCACTGTAAAACCTTGTTTTGAATATCCATGAGACACTACAATATCAAACAATAATAAAAAACATAATTTACATTAATAGTCAGATTTCAGAGATTAAATTTGCATGGAAGATGGAGCATCATTAATAGCTGAAGTACCAAAATTAAATCTGCATTCATATAAAAATTAAAGAAGTCTCAAGTGTGCTTGTTCTTTCCCTATGCTATCTTTTCCTTCTTTTGAAACTTTTTCCCATTTTCGCTGCTTTTTCTTTTCTCTCTAACACCATCTTATGCAGTCTTGGCATTTTGAGTTCATTATGGTTCTTTATGATAATTTCTTCCATTCTTCCCCTTCTCCTATTGTTTACTTCACTCTTTCCATCCCCTTATCTCTTGCTTATATAAACATGTACAAAGATCTGTACAAAAGCAGCTGCTTTTCTGGAGATGCCAGAGCCAGTCTGGAAGCAGTACCGCCTGATGGACAAAGAGTCCCAAAACATCTTGGCATCAGCCTAGTTACATATGGTTATCATCGGATCTGAGTTTACTGAGTAGCATGAAAACAAGAACTAGGGATTTATTGTATCAAACAACCTTCTCGCTCTCACTAAACTCTCTTTTCATTAAAGAAAATAAAACAAAAGTATTGATGTCTATAGATGAGGACAATAAAGATGAGCCACAGAGGGGCTGTAATGGTTTGCATACTCATAAACTCTCTCAGTCTTCGTGGCTTCAATTTTTTTTCCTATGGGGGATAAAGTTAAGGATGTGCTAGAATGCAATACTCAGATAATGTAGAGAAACAATTTTCTTTCTCCCTGCCACTACATTTTAGGGATGAAGCTTAAGCTCTTTAGGGGAGCAGCTGATTCTCCTCACCAATAACTTGAATCCTTATGGAAAACCAAATGCTATTTCACACAGTCACCGAATCCCTTGAAGTCAGTGTGAAGTGTTAGGTAGGGAGGAAAGAGAAGCATTAGATGTGGTAATAGCTGAAAGAGGGATAAAAGGTGCAAGAGAGGGTCAGCATCAGTGTCTGTCAGCACCCAGGGCAGCTGTAAGAAATTCCAGGAATGTGGACCATACCCCAGGTGGGAACACTGAACGTGACTGACAAAAATTTGGCCATTGGCTCAGATCTGTGACAAGCCTGTATCACTGTATCTCAGGCATGGCAGGGACAGACCCTCATCCAGCTAAACAGTCCTGCAGCTGTAAAAAACCACTTCAGTCATGTACTTAAACAGGTCTTTGCACCAAGGACAGTGCTCTGTGGAGGACGTTGTGGTAGTCAGAAAATGGACAACAATTTTGAAAAATTCTGAACATCTTTCTCTGTTTTAAGCAATTACTGAATAGTCTATGATAACAGGACTATAAAAACAAAGAAAAATAACCCCAAAGCCTAATAATACTCTTAGAGGCAGGAATTATAAAGGAGGAAAATGCCTCACCTACTGTGACAGCCTCTAGATATGTGGAGGATGCAAAACTTCACCTTTTGTCAGCAAGCTTTGAGACTGGCAGAAAGGAAGGCAAACAGTAGCCTTATTTCTCACAGTAAGTTATTCTTAAGTTATTCTGAAGTGCTTGATGTGTTTTGAGTTAACTCTGACCAAATTAGAAACTGTACTAAAGGAATCCAAGTAGCACTTCACTCTGCATAGAAATGAAAGATGAGTGTTAAGGTTTTAAACACGGAGTACACAAAGAATAGAAGAATTTGTCCACATTCTAAAGCAGCTCAAGGTCTTTCCATTCCAAGGTGTGTGGGAGGGACTGAATCCACCAAGGGAGGAGAAGACTGACTCACAAGTAGGAACATAGCACTGGCAGAGAAACCGCAGAAGACCCCAAATTCACACCAGACGANGTGTGGTAATAGCTGAAAGAGGGATAAAAGGTGCAAGAGAGGGTCAGCATCAGTGTCTGTCAGCACCCAGGGCAGCTGTAAGAAATTCCAGGAATGTGGACCATACCCCAGGTGGGAACACTGAACGTGACTGACAAAAATTTGGCCATTGGCTCAGATCTGTGACAAGCCTGTATCACTGTATCTCAGGCATGGCAGGGACAGACCCTCATCCAGCTAAACAGTCCTGCAGCTGTAAAAAACCACTTCAGTCATGTACTTAAACAGGTCTTTGCACCAAGGACAGTGCTCTGTGGAGGACGTTGTGGTAGTCAGAAAATGGACAACAATTTTGAAAAATTCTGAACATCTTTCTCTGTTTTAAGCAATTACTGAATAGTCTATGATAACAGGACTATAAAAACAAAGAAAAATAACCCCAAAGCCTAATAATACTCTTAGAGGCAGGAATTATAAAGGAGGAAAATGCCTCACCTACTGTGACAGCCTCTAGATATGTGGAGGATGCAAAACTTCACCTTTTGTCAGCAAGCTTTGAGACTGGCAGAAAGGAAGGCAAACAGTAGCCTTATTTCTCACAGTAAGTTATTCTTAAGTTATTCTGAAGTGCTTGATGTGTTTTGAGTTAACTCTGACCAAATTAGAAACTGTACTAAAGGAATCCAAGTAGCACTTCACTCTGCATAGAAATGAAAGATGAGTGTTAAGGTTTTAAACACGGAGTACACAAAGAATAGAAGAATTTGTCCACATTCTAAAGCAGCTCAAGGTCTTTCCATTCCAAGGTGTGTGGGAGGGACTGAATCCACCAAGGGAGGAGAAGACTGACTCACAAGTAGGAACATAGCACTGGCAGAGAAACCGCAGAAGACCCCAAATTCACACCAGACGAACCAATAGGAATCTGCCGAGCAAAATTCATGCTACAGTGAAATTTGTGGGAAGTGGGCAGTGCTTTGGTTCCATAGGAAGTAGAAATAACCTTCTAATATTTCAAGAAAGTATGCCTGGAATATATACAGAGCTAATTGTTAAAGTCCACACAAAAGGTTGTACGTGGGATGTCATATACTGTATATTTGAGCCAGAATTATGCTGATGCCTGGAAAGAAATGCAATAATGGCAAAGGTTTAGATAATTTCACATACCTGAGGAAAGCATGTGCTGCAACAAAAACAATGCCAGTGTCATTAAAAGCACAAAAATATTCTTCATAGGAGCAGCACATAACACTCAAGCAGAAGATGAATGGACTATCTGCCTGAAAGGAACTGAGATATATTAATTTTAAGTTGGATTTTGGTGGACAAGCCAATAGGATGTCACAAATAGCGTTCTTAGGAGAGAAAAAAAAATACTAAAAAAATACTAAAAGCAAACAGAATAAGCTAAGGGCAGCTCAGGGCATTTAAGTGAGGAGCTCACAGATTCTCTTAAGAGGGTTAATCAAACCTACAGGGACATGAATTTGAGAAAAGTTACAGATTACCTTTGCTTCAAGGGAAAATAAACTTATCATTTGATTCCTGCTCTTGATGATATAAAGTCACTGGAAAATCAAGGAATTGAAAATAAGTAAGATGGATATGTGAGTGTCTTCCAAAGGATAGAGGACGTATTTCAGAACATAGAAAATACATGATAGTTCAATCCATGTGAAAGTCCCTCTCACTTTAAGGTATAGATTAAAAAAAAAAAGAAGAAAATAGGACAAGATAAAAAGGAACAAGATGTTCCTCATTGCTCTGTCCCAAGAGGAGTATTCCTGTGAGATAGGAAAAAGTAGAACCTTTCCCTTATTAATACACTCAAAGGAACTAATGGCATAAATTGGAAGTGTTTCTCACCCAGGGACAGACACCCTTGAAACAATACACCTTGATTCTTTGTGCATCATCAGGCTGTGAAAAGGGTCTGTAGGGAGGGAAACAAAATATAAGCAGACAAGATGACTTCCAAGACTCTTTGCAGATTGATTAGACAGCTTCCTGGCGTCTTCCTGGCCCTAAGCTTTTGATTCCTCATGCTTATACATTCTGGGTAAGATAGGTCTTTTTGCAGCCTTCCTGAGGTTCTTTTCATAGACAAAGTAACACTTCTTTTGATGACACAAAAGATATTAAGGTTTTCATCAAGTGCAAAATCACAGTATCAATATAAAATCCCCACGCAGCTTTGGAAGTAACAAGAGCTACCAAACCAAGAGATGTACAAATAAAATTAAGTAGATTCTTTGCCATATAAATAATAAATGAGACAATGAGAGAAGCTAATATACTCAGGAAAATCATCCAGTGACACCACAAATATATTCCTCCAACACATAAGAAGTGAGTATGAGGATTTCCTGAATTAATTAATTGAAAAAGAGAATTTGCTTTTAATATGATTTCTGAAATCTGGCAGTTATGATGGAGATGGAATTTGACTTGCCAAGTATCATAGTTTGATCTGGAAAGTTCTGTTTTCAGGAATGAGAGCTGTATTACACGTGTAAGTACAAGTTAGCCCAGTTGAAAACCAGATGGTCTGTCTCACCTAACACAGGCTGCCCACACCAACATCTATGGAGCTGTTGAAGTAGGAGCGGTGTATCTCTGCGTGGACCTGGTTTTGATCTTGCAAATCTATCCTGTCTTGCCAGTCATGTCAAATTGTAACCGGTTATGAAGCCTAGGATGCTGTGAGAGAGTAAACAAAGTTGGCCATAGCTATTTTTTCAGAGAGATTAGTCAGTTTCCTTACTCTAGAGACCATTGTGTCTGCAAAAATCTAATAGCAATATGCTCAGATAGAAAAGGAATTTTTCACTTCAGTCAGGGTTTAACATTTTTCTTAAGTCCTGAGTACAGAGAACTTATTGCTGTTGCCAGAGGATCTGGCAAATAACCTGTTGAGAAGATTATTTTAATAATCTTCAAGTACTGGATTCTTGGTTGCATGCACACACTCTGGAGCATTTGACAGAAGTACAACAGAGCAAAGGGCAGAGCTTGATTATATATATGTTTTTCTAAATTTGATTCACAAAACCAGCCCGTCTGACCTCAGATGAAGTATAAACTGCAAGTTCCAAAGCTACAGCTGAGATTCCCCTCAAGAAAGGAATTAATACTATTACCACAAATCAGGTCTGCATGTTCCTGGCCCAGACATTTTTTAAAATGTCATTATTAAATTGTTAAAGGGGCAAAGATAGTGATCCCCCAAGGCTTCATACAAAAATGTGTGAAGATATACACAGAGGTGACTTTAGACATTGAAAAGTCTAAGAAAAGTCTGAAGTCTGGCCTCAAATGAAGCATGAGCTATTAAATATTGTCACCTAGGCCAGCAGTAGAGACCACATTGTGTGAAAGCGCACATTAGCAGACAATCACCATCATACTGATGCCACATAAAAAGAATTGCCTGTCCTATGCTGTCCTGTCCAATAGAAGGATTTAACAACAATGACTAGAAACAACTATATAATAGTTACATTATTCTTGGTCCCCCTCAGCAGTTTTCTTTCAAGATACTAGAATTAAATAGACAATTCTACATCTGAATTCAATTTATTTTTCTGGATACGTAAATACTGACAAGCTCAATAGGCTGCTTAGTATGTGTGATTTTAAGCCATTAATTTGAAATACGGCTTCAGACTCCTGGCCAATATTTCTCATCATTCATAGCCCAAAGGGTTGCTAGGAGAAAGTGTCAAAAGAACAAAGAACCTGCTGAGCCAGACTGGAGTTGTTTCCAGTCTTCAAACTGAAATTAAAAAATAGTTTTAGCAAAACATAGGTCACCACTTGCTGATATTTTGTTCATCAAAAAAACCTGCAAACCTGTTGTCTGAATGTTTAAAAACTAAAGCTGCACCATCAGAGACACAGAGCTAAAAAGCCACAAGAGGAAGGTGTAAAACCAGCAGTATGGCTTGGGTCCCAGATTTATCCCACAGCTCACACTTGAAACTTCTATCTGTAAATTGCTGAAAGAAGTATATAAGGGCTCCAAAACCTGACTCTTTTGGGCTTACTGTGATAATTCTGTTTTCTTTATTGGGGAAGAATTCCAACTGTTGTGTTGTCTGTGAAATACAAAGAGCGTATAATTAGGACCAGATGCTTACATCCCGGTTTATGCCTAACAAATACATGGTAACAGGAAAGCACATGAAGTCCAATTCATCAAGAGAAAAATGTTGTTTAAGGTTATATGGGAAAGCACCGAGAAATTAATTTTACTCAACTGGGTGGAAAAGATGCAACTCCCTCCCCCTTAAAAAAATACCAGCCACCCTTTTAAATGGTGGGATATTTGTAACACAGACACACTGCCATAACAGCACCGGAGCATGTGTTTTCATAGGAAAAGACAAACAAACATAACTTTCAGCCTTCATAAATAAAGAAAAGAAATAAAATGGGGCAAAATTTCTGGTGAGATAAAGATGTTGAGACTCATATACCTTTTAAAAATGAAGTTCAGCCTTGTTGTGTGACTGAATGTCTCCCCACTGAACATTTAAAGTTTATGCTCATGGTTTTAATTTCAATATGCATTTTTATTAAATAAAGATTACATACTTTAGTTTTCTTACAGAAGCTGTATAACAATTTCAGATAAATTGCTGGCGATGTGATGGAAAAGAAGTTTTGGAAATTTATGCCGAGTTAAACAGTAGGATTGCTTTGGTAGTTTTGCATTCATTACCCTGAACGTGTCTGTTTTTACTTATACTTATCTATAGAAGAATTCATTCAGTTATTTGCGTGATTACTCAAAAAAACTGAGAATTTTATTTTAACACAGTGTGTTGAGAAAGACAACTAGGCCAAGGCCCAAGGTTGGCTTTGGAAATATTGGCCTGTCTGGAAATGATTGTTCTTAATGAATGCTGGACAGGCAAAATTTAGATTTTCAAAGCTGGGCTGGATCCAGTAGCAGTAGAAGCATCTTTGCAGAGAAACCATAGGGAATGCTTTAGCCCATGCCTGGATATTCTTCCTGCTGTTTGTGGTGGAACATATAAAAAGGTTAGGTCTGTAGTAAAGTTACAGGGCTCACCAGCTGGAAACAAATGCTTGTAGAAAGACCAGTAAATACGTTAGTCAAGCATTTAACATACTGGCTAATGAGAAATAAGTAGTAAACAAGCAAATATGAATGATAGGATTGTCTTGTTCAACACTTTGATCAATTACCTAGTGAAAGGAGCTTAGAGGCTTACAGCCCAGTACTGAAATTTGTATAGGATACTAAACAGAGAGGGATCAGGATAATGAAATACAGAGAAGTCAAAACATTAAGTTTTAAACTAATGAAGACAAATAGAAAAAAAGTCCTCAAGACAAGAATATGGAGTGTTTTAGTTAAATTTACCCAAAAAGTCCCTTGGGAAAATGGTACATAGCTTATATTCTCTAGTCACTTAACTCAGACACTTCCTAATGTTAAATACAGGTTCTTGGATTAGCCTTTGATTAACGTTCCTCACATCAATCATAGGTCTTACAACATGGATACTAGATTCTTTGATAGAGACAAGCAGATCATAAGCAAAAATAATTCATAGGAGGTGTCAACAAATGAACACCTTACATTTGAAGTAAAATTATATTTCAGATTTAGTTTAGAAATGTCTAGTCTTACAGAATGAAGTGTGAAATAATTAAAATTAATCAACTTGTATTCTCTAGGGCCCATTTTTAGCGTTTTAAGAAATCTAATAATTCCATGGAAGTGAAGGAAGAATTGATGGTCATAGCATATGTAATTATCCCAACACCTAGACCTTCAGTAACCACAGGAAAATCACTTCCTACATTCTTCCTTGTAATGGTGTAGCAGGGGCTTGGGAAGGAAAGAGGCAGGAAGGAGTCTGGCTTAATAAATATAGGATGAATATAAATAAGTATTGTCTAGCACTAAGATCTAATAGACTGTGCAGTGAACTCCCAAAGGAGGCATTGCTAGAGACTCTTAAGAACAGGATGATTAAGGCATTGGTGAATATACTCAGGGGAGCTATCCTGCAGTGGCAGAGAAATGAGCTAGAAGACGAAACAGGTAATTTCCAGCAACTTCAAGGCATGGCATTCCATCCCCAGCAGCCATTCAGAAAACTCCAGAGAAGCAAGGTTATTTCCTATGTACATAAAATTCGTGTACGGGAATCAGAAACTCCTGTATTCAGCATATAAATGCACATGGTTGTGTGATCTTAATACAGAATATAAATAAACAGTGACAGAGATGCTTAAAATACACACACAGTAGCTGACAAGGTATTGTCCTCAATGTATCTGAATGCAAAATGGGATTAGCTGCTCTATATTACATTCCTTGCTGGTTTTAAGCTTTTCCACATTCTTCAAGAGTTGAACAATTTTTGTAATTTATTTACTCTTAGCGTTAAAGGGTACCCAGAATTAATTTACATCTGACCCTTAACCCAAATGGACTTTCTTAGCAATTAAAATTGGTGTTTAAAATAAAAAGTTTTAATATTGCAACATTGAAAAGGCAACCAAAGGCTTTCACTGATTATAAGTAGAAAGAGGAAATAATGTATTATTCAAGCTCCAGAGGTTGCTTAATGCAAGATCAATTTTGTTAAGTGTTGCTTAGCAATGGATTATGAGCGCAGATCCTGAATATTAATGCAGGATGGGTATGGCAGCAATTCCTGTGAAAGTATTTTAAAAAGGAAAGGATTTTCCTGGTGAACCACAAATAAATACCTGCAGAGTTCCATAAACAAAGAGAGCCCATATCTTCTTCACCTCTTGCATCATTTATTGGTTACCAAGCTGCACAGCAGGAACTTTTAGATCATCTTTTGTTGTTTTCCAGGTATGGACCCAAACTGCTGAGAATCTGTTCCCATACCCTGAGGTAGGCAGCAAAAATTTACGATGGTACAAAATACAGGAGCAAGCTTTTGTAACAGTTTTCAGGAGGATGTGAGATTTTCTTGTGATATTTTGTAGCTGCAATCCAATGCATCGAGTTGTTTATATTCATTATATAACTAACACCTTTATCTTCTCATGGACAGTGGTGGTGTACCTTTCTCTTATAATAAGAGCAAAAAACTTAGCGCTTGGCATTTGGGTGGTTTTGTTTTTGCTGTAAAATAAAACACCCAGCACCTTATGCAGAAAAATCCTGTATTTTACTTTAGTATGGTCCATGGAAGAGATGAAAAGTGGGACAGGCTATGCTGTGAGAAAGACAGACTACTGGAGAGAAGCAGAGGCACAGGAAACATGGGAGATGTGCACCTGAAATGGAAGTTCCAAGGTGGGTTTTCTTCGGTTGAGATTCCTTGCACAAACTGGGTCTGCCTCAGGCATCTGAAAACAGTCTGCTCTGACAACACTTTAACAAAGCACTAACAATGCTGCTTTGTTCTAAATATAGACCCCTCTATATTTAAGGTTGCAGTACAGTTTGTAATATAGATTTAACTATGGCTTTGGCAAACCATGAAGATGGCAGAATGTCATTTTGACCTTTTACATGACATACATTCTCTGTTGCTTTTATTGTACTCCATTACTTGAATTTCTTGATTTTTCTTTATGAAATAGAAACAACAGGCACATTTTCATACTATACCATCACTAAAAGCTCCTATGTGTTTGTTCAAAGCCCTGATTTTATTAACTAAAACTTTTCTGTCACTACATAGACTTGATCCTATATGATGAAGCACAAGACTGTTCTGAAAGCTGTCAAGTTTATCATGCTTTCCTAACATGTCTCTTTTTCTAGTCCCATGTTATTTTTCTACATCTATCTTTGCTAAAGAAGTGAATTTGTAAGAAAGTACTTATTTGTCTCTCATTGATTATGTTCAATTTGTGCAAACAGGTTATGCCAAATAAAATGATAGCTTTTTGAGTATATTTCTTCCTAATCCTCTACTTCCCATGCAACTTGGGAAATCCTGCTCATGTTTTCCTCTCAGACTCAGCTTTATTTACTACATCTCATTTTCTTTAAATGTGGCTTTAGAGGAAGTCTCTTTGGGGAACTGAGGAGAAAAATATATGTGCTTGTAGATGTGTAACTGTAGATTGTCAGACCGCTTTCAACTAATAAATAGACTGTAAACATTTCAGGACAAGGGCAGCCTCATAGTTTACATCTGTTAGAGCAACGGGATCCAGTAGCTGACTGCTATCTTCAGCCATAACATTAAAAGTAATTACTAGTGTTTATATTATAACATCAACCAGGGATTTCAGCATTCATACATAAAATATGAGACAGCCCTTGCCAGAGCCCTAATAGCAGAAGTGAGTTCAGCAAAGTGCTTAAACATAGATATGACCTTGTGAGTAAACTTAGAGGCAACTTCTGTCCTCCCCTCCCCCTGTTTTTCCTTTAACGTTCTTGCTCCCCAGATTGGCAGCATGTTTAAGAACCCTCAAGTAAAGCACAACAGTAAAGGAAACTCAGGAGATACAACCATCCTTGTAGTAACTTTGTTCCTTAGCAAGAAAGGGAGTTACTTGTCTTTTTATTTTGGAGAAGACAGTTCCAGTCTCAGAGTGGCTAATGAGAAAAAGTTTCTACGTAGCAGATAAATCACCTAAAATCTACTGGCACACTTGTCTTACGTCAGGGCAGGGATCCAGAACCAACATTTTATTCAATCATGTCCAAATCCACGGTAGTTCTTTAATACTAGGAAAGAAATATTAACTAATTCTTCATCAGATCATTGTGTCTTGATCAAAGCTTGAAGGGAAGGAACCAAGGTAAATCCCAGTGACACCAGTTAGCAGAAAGGCTTTTACTAAAGCAGATCCACTGCTGTGTAAAGGAAGGTGTTGTACCTTACAGCTGGATCTTGAACTAGTGAAGGATAATTCAGCAAAAAAACTCTCCTGTGCCACAAGAATGCTTCTTCTGTAAAGGATAAGCTTTAGAAGAGTCCCATTACCCCCGTGCAATGTTGCTGCTGAAGGAAAAGGTGAAGGCAACAAGGCTAGGTGCTGTCAGTGAGGGAAAAAAACCCACCTTACTCTCTGGAAATGCACAAGACATTTATTATGCTATTATTCCACGCTGGATCTTCAGCTACTATAAGAAGACACCATCCACAATTAAAATCAATAGTGATGTGTTGGTTTACATCTGCTAAGAATCTAGTTCTGTACCTCAAGCATCCAAACCTCAGGTGGAACTAGGAGGCAATTTAGATAAGAAACACTATCTTCACTAAGAGCTGACACAACTGATTTCTGAGGAAAGATATGCAGAGCTTTCCTAAAGGATGACTCACAGCACATCAAGGTATGGGATGATGGGAAGACTCTAGTGCTTCTAAGAATTTGTTTCCCTGGAAAGGAAGTGAATTAAGAGGGGGAAAAAAAGAGGTGATACTTAGGTAAAATGAAAAAGAATAAGAGTAAATATTAACAGTGGCTGTAATAGTTAAACATGAAATAGTTCTGCTAAGAGTAATGATAAAGACATGCAGCTACAATACCATGAAGCTAGATGCAAATGAGTCTGAAATTATTCCATATACACTCACCTTTAATCAGATTTTTCCACCTTGTTTTTGTTGTATAGGATTTTTATGGTATATAGGATTTTACTTATATTGTATTATCCTAACCAGCGAGAGCAGATGATAATCTGTTGAAAGGGCATTCACCTATTTTTTCTTGGATTCTTTGGCAAGTCAGCCCTGTGGTTATGCCATGTGGCCCCAGAGAAGCTCCAGAGACAAACATTAACTATTGCCTATTAATCTCTCTGTATAGCAGCTCCATTGTTAAAGAAAGACAAATTCTTAGAAGGTGAGCTGGGCACATCATATTGCAGAAAATAAAAGAACGTAAGCCCACTGACAAAATTCTTTCAGCAGGCATCCCAAGTGCTGAATTGTATTTATTAGAAAGCTTGAGCAAAAAACCAATAGTCTGATTTTTGCTGGATGATGCAGGTGCTGAGGAAAGGGAAGAAAAAAATCAAAACGTTTCTTTGTGCACCTCCAACAGCACCCTGCCTTTCAGAGACAGAAAAAGAGAAAGTGTAAACTCTCACCTCAAGTCCTTGGTTCCCAGCTGCTACTTCTCCTCAGAGTGAAGGCTGGATTAGATTGATAAAGAAGAGGATATAAAGTCCCAGAAGCATTGTAATTAAACAATTGAAATGGCGAAATCTGAACAGCTGTGACAACTGCATTTGCATGACTTCATGATGGCAAGCACAGAGTTAAACAGAAAAGACTAATTATGAAGAGAGATGGGCAAAAGTCAGAAGGAAAAAAATTAAAACTACAAATTGAGATTGTGCTAGAAGTGGTGAGATAAAAGCACCTGGCTATATAAATGCAGTAGTTACTTGAAACAGAATGCCTGAGAGTGTTTTATTAAAATTGGGCTTTTATTATAAAAGCAGGGGCTTATTTAATAAGTATTCCTCCTAAAGACTTAAAGTGTCCTCTGTCCATGCTGCCTGCATTCCAAGGTTATCAGAAGAACTGTTGCTATGGGCTGAACTCAATTTAGCACATGCTTTTTGTGTGGTGAGTGGATGTGAAAAGGATTCAGCAACACAGATTTGTCTGTGTTCTGAATGTGAAATGAACTTTTGTTAAAGATCTTGCAAGCCTCAACTACAGCTGCACAATACTGATACAGCCAGGCAAGAAGAGGATGACCTATTTGCGTCTCTCTGAACTTTGTGTTCATCTTTTGATCACAAGCAATGAAACCTGCAGCAATACACCAAACAGGGAGATGTAACGAAATGAAACCCTTGATATTTAATTGTCTTTGTATGCTGTTTAACGTAAGATTTTTAATTTAGGATTTTTCTCTTACAAAATCTTTTAGGATCTGAAAATACTGTATGTTCAGGAGATAGTTAATCATTATTATGATAAAGGAAAGTTCAAAAACTGCAGGCAGAAGGTTAGAAAGGCCAGGTATTGTAATGCAAATTTCATTGTTAGGATCCACAGAAATAGACATCATTTCTCTAAAGAGGGGAAAAAAACCAAATCCCATCATTATCTGGATACATGGCACAACACAGGAGTAGCTAATCATGAATAAGGTGGTTTGCAAAAAGGCCTATCATTTGCCTGCCCCAAGTATTTGCACCCTGCAGTATTTTTGCACATTTCTTTGATAGGAGATAAAACTGTTCTATTGACTTATGTGCAGATTGTTGAAGACCCAGAGGTCTAAAGAGGACGTTTACTGAAATGCTACAAGATGGTCACCATAATCTAATAGCGTCTAATGACATTCTCCCTCTAGTTTATATCTCTTCTCCATAGAGAAGTTCTGACATTCATCATAAATGGCACCATTTCACCCAACTAAGGCATCGCTGTAAGAGAGGCAGAGTAGGATCTTTCATATGGGCCTAATTCACAAGATATTCCCTAACAAACACTCTGGGGTTTAAAAGATGCCCTTATCTTTATGCAGCCTGTCATTGGCAAAGGAAAGACCAGCTTTGGTATTGTCTAGAAACCCCTATTAAAAAAAAAAAAAAAAAAAAAAAAAAAAAAGGAAAAAAGTATTGAATTGTTTAAATATGTTTAATTGCCTATCACTCAGATTTAATATTTATACTTCTAGGCATCTTTATCACTTTTTGCCCCTCTCCCCCTGTGCAGGAGCTCTCAGAACATATATCTTTCCTTTACCAGAAAGTGTGAGGGGAAAGATGGACATAGTTCACCTAATAAGGCAAAAAGTCCATCTGAGACTTATAGCTCATCATACAGTTCTGGTGATTATTTACCTAGTTCAGTAGGGTCTGGATGTTTCTGACATTACAGTCTCTTGTTCACCTCAGGCACACGTTCTAATCAGTTTTCATTATTGTCAAATAAGTGGCTGGAGGCAGTTTTCCCCCCAAATTCATTTGGTTTAGATCAGTTTCTATATAACCAGGGTTCCTGCATCTGCAATTGCAGGAAGATAATTTCAGCAGCCAAGGTGGTATGGAGCTGGTACGTTTCTTCTGATCAAGTGTCACAAATTCAGATTTACCCCAGTGGGCAGGAGTGTTCAGGTAGGAAACTAAGAGTCCAGCAGAGCTTGCTTAGCTTGTTTCTTCTGCCCCAGTGCTGCTCTTCAACCTGACTCTCACACTGGGGCTATCAGGTAATCTTCTCCAGCCTTTGCCTTGAACAAATGCTCCTGTCTAATTACACACAATATTTATGAGATGTCCCATATGAAACGAGCCCTGAAGAGCACAATGTAACTCACTGTATAGAGTCAACGAGGATCAACATTGCAGTATATGAGCCCAGACTTGTATGTGCTGCATAAACTACAGCGAGAGCCACACCTTTCCCTTTCTCCCCAGAGAGGTGGAGAGGTTGTTTCTCCTTTTGGCTTTCTGGCTTTATCTTTTGATAGCGTTCCTGTGCCAATTCCTAAAAAGCACAGTCCAGATTCACCGCACAGTGTGAGAGAAATTGTGTACATAAGACACTCATCAGCTCAGAACTATTTTTGTTAGCTATGTAGAGAATATCACATGATTACAGGGTGGTCGCATTCATAGCCATTAAAATAGAGTTCTATATAACAGCCATATTATGTTGTGATAATCTGTCACACCTTTGAGCGTGCACCCATCCCAGAGTTATCATGCCTGAAGGTATTTTCAATAAGGCAGGTACATCTCAATGTTTAGATCAATCAAAAGACTCTTAAATTTGGTACTTGTGTCTTTTTATGCATGAAATTGTACTAAGTTTGCCTCTCAAATGGATATAACAAAGAGAGCGAACACATTCGCTGGCATTTTAAGTACTGCATTCACTAAAGTTAACTTATGGAAATCAAAACTACACAGCACTAGGGAAAATAAATTCAAATTCTGAGAATCTCAAATCAAAAGAAGATCCCTGTATTAGGATTCTGCTAGAAAAATTCAGTTGTGATAACAGAACAAAGAAGCTGCTGCTTGAGGAAACGAGTGGCACAGAAGAATAAGAGTATTTGGTAAGATAATTCTGTCACCTAGGAGCAGGCTGTTACTGGAATCAGAAGGGTTCACTGCATATATTAAGGCTCAGCCTAGATGCCAACTCACAAATGTCCACATTAAGTAGAAACTAAAGGGCATGAGATAATGAAGTGAAGGTGGGCAAGACAAACCCTTAAGAAGCAAAAAGGAGACAGCAATCAATTACAACAAAAGTGCAACAGCAGAGTGAGAGGAGGGGGAAAGACTGGCTTGGACACTCCCGACAAGAAGGGGAACGTAAAGGAGAGGTAATAAACCTTCTAAGTGTCATGCAGGGAAATCACTGAGCATCATTGCTTTTCACATAACTCAGTGCACATGTAAGCAAAATAGGTGGTGTGGTTAGTAGGAATGAGCATCAGGGTAGAAGTTGGTAGTTTTTACATTAGTTTCATATTTCCCATTCCTGTCGTTCTGTGATTTACCTTTCGTGGCTCTTCTGACTCACTTGTCCCGTGTCCAACGATTTGGAGGCAGCTGGGCCTGCCAGCTATAGACTTCGGGTTTCCCTCCCAACTCAGATTGATGTCACGCTATAGAACTGTTCTTCCTCTGCTCTTAGAGAGCAAAGGCAACCCGGGAAGCTGAAGTCACCCATCATTTAAACAGCCCTTTCTGACTTCATTTCCCGGAGAGACGTGCAGTCAGTCTTGAGTGAGATGCAGCAGAGAGAGACAGCTTGCAGGACTCATTCAGGCTACACAGACACCCAGCCTACAAATTACCCAAAGGCTCTGGCCCACTTTTGACTCCAGCAGTCACAAACTGATGATATGATATGACATGATATGATTGATAAGATTGATATGATATCATACGATATGTTGATATGATAACCAAAGGGTGGATGGGCGTACGGGTAGAGGATAAATGAGGACACAGACCTAAACTAAAAAGTAGAGGGAAGGCGTATCCTTTAATGTCACAGCTTTGTTTTGTCTGTGTGTAGCATGGAAATAATCATGTCAATGACAGGCAAAGCTACTGGGAGGATGTACATTCTGTTCCATGGCAGCTTTCAAGATTAGACAGTTTTAGTTCACAGTAAGCAGGAAGGGGACCAAAGCCCTGTGAAAGTTGTCATGAAGAAAAGCAGTGTCACAGCATTGAGTTGCTAATCAAAACCCAAACATTTCATCTCTGGACAGTATATAAATGCAGTCTTCCAGTAAAGGCTTTCCTGTAGGAGACAAAGTATTAAATTCCTGGCCTCTTTATTCATAGTATGGCTTTTTGCCTTTCTTTCTTTTTATTTTTTTTTTTTTTTCTTTCTCCTAGAGTACATAATAATCTGTCAGAAGAGGAATCCAAATCTTTTTCTTGGCATCCCTGGGTGACCTAACAAGTTCTTCTCAGAGCTGTTTTCCCTTCCCATAGCACAGCTCGCCCTCCATTCTGTGCTATTCAGGGTTTCTGTCATGTTCAGGGGCTGTTTTTTTTATATAGAGTCTCTTAAGAGAAAATGGATTTCCACACCAGGACAGGTTACTCAGCAGCTGTGAGAATCAGCAAATTTACCTATGCATTCTATACGTACCTCTGTACTGTTGCAGAGCAGGCAGTATATTCCCACCCACGTGGTAGCAAAGGTGCTTTGGAACACAAGCTACACCCAGAGGGTCACGGTGTGAATTAACGTATTACCTGATGGAAAACTTGGAAGTCTTTTTTCTCTCCACTTTGGAGCAAAAAAGCAACTACAAAGTCTCGGTAATGCAAGCAACCCAGCTGTTTCCTCAGAAATGTGCAAATCTTGATTAGGGAAATAAAAAGTTCAAACAATGCACCCCCAGTTAATAAGCTCAGGCTATTTGGCAAGTTATAAATATTCTTGGAGAGTCGTCAGCATCTTTCAAAAGCACAAGAAGTTTTGCTTTGTTAGGATTGCTCTTGCGCAGATATTGCAAGGCATCAAAAAGAAGGCAGCCTGGTGTGGTTTCTTACAGCTGAATTATTTACATGAAAGGCTTGTGAAATTAGATCCTTTCTCCATAATCAAAAGACTCTTTACAATGGTATGAAACAAAATGCTTTCATGAAGTATATAAGTCATTCCTGTATTTTATCTTTATACCCTCATCTCCTTTAATCTTATAGCATGATGTGGACATCAGTTGAATCTACAAGCCTTTTAGCTCTGCAGAGACTCTGCATGGAAAAAAAATATATCTGTGATGACGTGCATATTAGAAGAAGAAAGAGATATACCGATGTAGAGCTCTTATCTTGCTTTGACCATTTTCTTTGTTTCACAACAATTTGGCTCCATTTCTAAGCAGTGGTGTAACACGGTACAGAAATATAACTTGAATCATTGTTTTGGTTTGTTAGCTAATATTCCTTGTGATACTTCCCAAAATTCTAGCAAAGATTGTATGATTGAAGCCTGCTGGTCATTAGAAGAACAGCATTTTGATCTTTGACATCAATCCAAATCTCTTAGAGAAATGCAGCAAATAGTAAAAAAATATCAGTCTAGAGTGTTTGGTTTTCAACTAAGTAACATGATCAGGAATCAGAAAGGTTCAGATAAAAAAACCTGACAGTCCTTAATTTGTTCGTAAGACGTGACCCAAATACTCCAGCTGGAGTATTAGAAGCCCAGAACATACCAGTTTTCAAGGCACAGCTTACAACAGCTTTGCAGAGAGACTCTNATAAGATGTGACCCAAATCTATAGGACTTTGGATCATCTTGGCTTGTATTTTATAATATTTTCCTTCTCCTCACACATCTTTTAAGCTTTCCTTGTATTTTGCAAAATTCACAGTAGTTCAAATTCAAACCATAAACTAGAATGAAGAATTTTACCATCAAAGCACTTGACCTCCTGAGATTGAATCTTTTCAGCTGGAGTATTGGAAGCCCAGAACATACCAGTTTTCAAGACACAGCTTACAACAGCTTTGCAGAGAGACTCTGTGCAGAAGTAGAGATTTAGTCTTCAAGAAGGGACATTTCTGAGTTCTTGGGTGATACAGTCTGTATTTTAGAGAATCACTGTTGTGCAGTGTCTGGAAGTTGATTGTATGGCTAGTCAAAGATAAGGCAGAATTATTTTCTTTTTCAATGGTTTAATAATATATTAAGGGGTTTTTTTTGAATCTTGAAGCTGTCAGAAAAACCCTTTACTCTTGGTCAAACAAAAGATTTTAGACAGAATAGCTAAGATGTGTACCGTGATTATTCAGAAGCTTTGCTCTCATTTTAGTCTTTAGGCACAAGATCTGACAATTTGCTCTAGAACGTTTGCTTCAGAATTAAACAAATACATCTGCTGTTGAAAACAGTGTACAAAAGCTTTTGCTAAACTGGGGCATCCCTATTTTGGAGTGTTGTGGCTTGGGAGTTTTTAAAAACTTCCTGAACTTTCTGAATAGCACAAAAGTGCTTTGTTCATCTTCTGCAGATTCATCACAGCTGCATAGCCAGTTTGCACATTTGTCGTCTTATATATGACAACTTCAAACATTTTTTTAACATCTAATGAATCATATAGTGACTGATGGCTCTGGTGAATTACTGAGAAGTCATGCCTCTGAATATATAAAGGAACAAGATGGAATGTCTTCTGTCTTATGTGTTTCCAAAGGCAATTGCTCATTAGCTGGTTTTAGGTTTTGTCTGCAGGTATTTGCATTTTAAGAAAGTGAGAAGTCTTTTCAATGGGCCACCATCAGTCATCATGTCAGCGGTAGCAAGAGATATTTTCATGCATTGTTTCATGGAGATAACTAAAGGAAATGTTGGGGATGGCATTTATTTAAATGGTATTATTTCTGAGAGAATGATGACAACTAGCTTGGATGCAGCCTGCCTAACTTTATGGTGCTTAGAAGGTTATAAATTTCATTCACATTGCAATAATGGCAAGTCCTTTGTAGAATGGAAGGAGGGGGCTATATTCTCTGTTAGCAAAGGTGAAGACACTAAGAAAATAATCTCCCTGGTCTAAAAGACAGTTAGGGGTGTTCAATGTAAGACAGCCAAAACCTTCCCTCAAAAGTAGCACTTCTGATGTTGAGAGATTTCTGCCCACTCTCTTTACAGTGGATGAAATGCTCCCTTTCTAAGTAGCTAAACCATTGACTGGTTGCTAACAAGAGAATGTAATTTTCACATCCTAGCCCTTTCCCAGGTGTAAGAAGTAGTTGCTTAACATTTATATTCATCTTACATTTAATTTTCTTCTGGCAGAAACCAAAGCTCAACACAGTTTGAAATTTTCACATTTAATTCAACCTGTTTTGAAAACCTGTTATTACCAGTTTAACGGGGCTTACTATAGAAAGTCTCTTAAACAGGCCAAGAGAGACTATTAAGACTGAGCATAAAGACTGTTTTTCACTCCTCCTATAGTAAGATTCTCTTCAACCTCATGTTTCTGACTCCCTGGTACATTTCTTAAGTTGCTTTTATCTCATCTTATCTTATCTTATCTTATCTTATCTTATCTTATCTTATCTTATCTTATCTTATCTTATCTTATCTTATCTTATCTTATCTTATCTTATCTTATCTTATCTTATCTTATCTTATCTTATCTTATCTTATCTTATCTTATCTTATCTTATCTTATCTTATCTTATCTTATCTTATCTTATCTTATCTTATCTTATCTTATCTTATCTTATCTTATCTTATCTTATCTTATCTTATCTTATCTTATCTTATCTTATCTTATCTTATCTTATCTTATCTTATCTTATCTTATCTTATCTTATCTTATCTTATCTTATCTTATCTTATCTTATCTTATCTTATCTTATCTTATCTTATCTTATCTTATCTTATCTTATCTTATCTTATCTTATCTTATCTTATCTTATCTTATCTTATCTTATCTTATCTTATCTTATCTTATCTTATCTTATCTTATCTTATCTTATCTTATCTTATCTTATCTTATCTTATCTTATCTTATCTTATCTTATCTTATCTTATCTTATCTTATCTTATCTTATCTTATCTTATCTTATCTTATCTTATCTTATCTTATCTTATCTTATCTTATCTTATCTTATCTTATCTTATCTTATCTTATCTTATCTTATCTTATCTTATCTTATCTTATCTTATCGTTGAGAATAAAAGGCACTTACTTGTTATTATGCTGCCCTTCAAGGAGAATAAAAGAATTATTTTGGACTGAACTAAAATATAAAGACATTTGAATTTAAAGGGTCCAATTTAGTCTCAAACATCTTAAGACTCCAATAGCAACTAATAAATCCTCAGTTAGATGCAATTGTTAACAGTGAGCTTTGTCCTACATTCTCCATACAAAGGAAAACTTTCCCTTCATTAATTGATAATAAGCACTTTTTCTGCTCTGAAACCATAAGATTTTGAAAATCTTCATGAAATTTTCCTTGCCATTCTCAGAATACTTCAGAGTCACTGCAGAAGGAGAAGTGTGTTCAGAGAGGGACAGTTTGGTCACTCGGTGATGAGGGTCTTAGGACCAGATTCAATGCCAGTAAGCTTTAAGTCAGTAACTGAGGCACAGGATTTAAACATTTTCAGAAAGTATTTCAAGTGCCATTAACTCCCTCTTAAATGCAATAAAAAGTCTAGGCTTCATACCAGCAAATTAAACAACATGATCAGTAATTCCTGCTTCAACATATAATATCTATATCATATATCTCTATATATCATATCTATATCTATATCATAACTATGTCTATCTCTATATCATATATCTATAATATCTAGTATCAGTGGGGGAACCACCCTTAACTTATGTGAAGAGAAGAGGATCCTACCTCCTTCAGTAACCCAATTTGCTGAAAGAGAAACACTAAACAACTAAGGACTAGCTTGCTAAATTTCAGCCTCTTTCAATGTTTTCAGTAGAACTACCTGTGGGAACCACATGGGAACTCTGCCATGTCTCATCTGAACCCTGCACAGCGTCTCTGAGTTTATGACGTAAAATGGGTTTATCATAGGCTTTGTGGACTTACGGTGGGCTCCTTGTAGTAGACAGTCAGCTGGAATCCAGCAGCTGGAGCTTCCCAGTTGCCTACTTGGGGAGGAGTTACTTGCACTAATTTGAATTATTTGAATTTGACTAATTTGAAGTTTTTACAGTCCTCACTGCATATGATATCATAATAGTAGTGGAAACAAAGGGCTGTAGATCTAATTTTCTATAAATTCTTTTTCATATTCTTTGTAAAACTGAAGTCTGCAAGCAGAGGAATTCTGAATGTTACAGCACGGGCAGTACATCTCAGACAACTCAAAAACTCACAACTGTGATGCCTGTGGTTGAATTAAACACATGCTTGACATAAATGTCAGCTTTGCTTTCTCTTCCCTATTACAATAAAGATATAATAGCTTCACTGGTGGATGCATATCCAGATATTAAGCTCAAATTCTCCTGCTTACTTGAGACATCTGACTGAATTAATCATCTTCATTTGTTACTTAACCTTGCTTAGTACGATCAAATAAATATGTGGTTTCTATTAATCCATAGAATCAAGGCTATTTGTTACTTATTTGACTACAAACAATTATGCAATGAGTCCTCAGAGATATTTTATGAGAAGGACCATGGAAGAGCTAATCTTAGCAAGGTGATTTATATAGGACTGTTTACCATTGCTAATTTTGGGGTCAATAAAGCAAAGCAAAGAAACATGAGTTTGGACTCAGAAAACAGATTTGGAAAGCAAAGAACTTAATCTGCTTTTGGACATGAAGTGTTTGTTCCCTTTATATAAGCAAAAAGTTTGAGCCTAGCTCAGTGAGACTCAGATATCATTGGGGAACTCTTTTGTTCTCAGCAACATCTACAAACACTTATTATTGTTATTGCTCTTCCTTCCCTGTCCAGTTCCTTCTTAAAAAACAGAATAAAAGGCATAATTAATCAAGTATCAGCCTTCCTACACAGAACCCATTATCATCCTTAGGAATAATTGCTCCCCTAGAAGTGATTTTGTAAATACTAATACATGTTACTTGGCAAAGAGAGGCACTATCTCAGCAAATGTATTCCAAACAACAGCAACCCAAGAAAGCATTGTAGGTATCAATTAGTCACTCAAAAAAGACAAGTGAAAAATACAGAAATGACAAATGTTACCTATAGCAAGCTTTACTGCACCATCACAGCTTAATCTAAAAGCCTGCTAAACTTCATGTGAAATATTCACATTTTAAAATACAGTAAGTCTGTATTAGGTACTAGAAGTTTATCAAGTGGGAACCAAACAAGTATGGCTGTTTTCCTTTTAAGTACACAGCCTCAGACAAAGTAAACACTCAAGTACACATGCTTTGAACACGTTTTCCAGAGAGTATCTTTCAGCACAAGCTCAGGAAGACACCCAGCTTTACATCTTCAACAGATCTGAGACTGGAGTAGATGGAGAAGTCAGGCTTCATAATGTAAATATCTGCAAATTGTATAGTATTTCAGTCCCTCCAAAAATGGGAAAAGAACCCCTGCTTGTTATTGTGAGATTCTTTGCTATTCTCAAACACAGCATTGATCACAACATCAATAGCCCTTCTGGTATTTTGCCTCTCACCAAAATATTGGGTGAAAGACGAGACACCATCCGCAACTCAGACCAAATGAGAAAGATGCTTCAGATTGCACGTGTTTGACGTTACCAGACCTGAAAGAACAGGATCCTAATTAGGTCTGGAATTTCATGGCATATTCCCCTTCAAGGAGAAACCATTTGGATCCAAATGTTCCTTTTTGCACCTGTCTTTTCAGGGTAGGCCTTATTTCTGTTAGGTTTGTGTTTCTTTGTTGTAGATTCAGGTTTTTAGATTTCATTCCTTTTCACATGGCTGGAACGACTCTAGCTAATTATTTTTGAAAGAAGCTTTTCTGCTTCACCTCTTTTAATTGGACTTTTTAGCAAAAAAAAAGGAAGTGAAAGTAAAAAGAGCAAATAGTGGGGATCCTATCTGGCTCCTATTTGCCAGTAATCTGCCTCGTTTGTGTAAGAGGCCAGAGGAGCCAATAATACTCAAGTCTGTACTTCTTCCTCCCCTACAAAAGCAGCTGAAAACTACTGCAAGGAAAAAAAGAGGAATGTTTGATGGGAAATCCATTTATCTATTGTAAGAGAGGAAGAGATTGGGTAACATTGAATAGTCAACAAAACAAAAGTCAAATTGAAAGGATTCCTTTGAGGCTTTATTGAGAAGTTTGCTCCAGATAATCCTCCTCAAAGACTCATTTTAATCTGTAAATACAGGACCACTTCTTCTCTTCCTGTATCGGTGAGATGTATCTATAGCCATCATGGCCACGGCTGCAATACAGTTACCCAGATCTGCTCTGGGTTCATGCCAAGTAGCTCAGGTGCTGGTAGCAATCCAGTTGGAAGAACAGGGATGGATACTCAATTCTTTACTGATGTTACAGCTGGTACAGAGTCCCCCAGTACTGCAGGAAGCCCGTTTCTGGTGTTACAGCTACAGATAAAGCTAATTTGTCTCTACTGCGGCACAGACTTCGCAGGTTTGATAGATCTATGTGGGAGAAGGGACACATCCAGGGACAAAGCCCTGCTTGGGCCATCTTCTCTGATACGTGGTGACACCACATTTGTGTGGCTTGCAGAGTTGTACTTATCTGTTAGTCTCCCTTGTGACAGTTATTTCAGCTTTGATCCTTTTTTTTTTTTTTTTCGGAAAAATTGGAAGACTTATTGCTGATTATAATGGGGGAAAAGTAAAGATGAGTTTTATAGGATTCAATATTTTAAAGAAATGTTTTCCTTGATAACCTGTGTGCGGTGTTCACACTACAGGGGCAGTAGTGGCGTTGTCTCTGTTGCCTTCTGTTGGGGTCATTTATGAAGCTGAAGTTGACGGGACATATAAGCTGCCTAGCCAGCTGTTCACAGGAAAGAGGTATCACCCCTCTCCAAAGACAAAAAGACCTCAGAAAGTCCAGGCTTAATGACATATTAATTAATGTCCTTCTAACACTAGCAATCTGCTAAAAAAAGAGCCACACAAAGCAAACAGAGAATGTCTGAATACTTCTGTACCATCCAAACCAGGAGCTATTAAAGCTTTATATTCAACACAACTTTACATTTCAAAGAGTATGTGCTGAGGTAAAAACAACAAGGTCATTTCAATAAACTAGAAGAGTCATTAATACTTTAGCACCGTGATATTTACCTAGCAAGTCAGAAGGCAAGCTTAAAGTATGGATTATTTGGAAGTAGTTGAGCTGAAATAGTATCTTTTTTATTACCTCCACAACAGGACTTCCTGTTCTGCACAGACAGCTTCAGTCCCACTCTAACAGAGCTTTTCTTCCAGCTCTGCAGCAGCCCATCTGCCAGCCTTATTATTCTTTTGTCACAAAGGAAATAATGTTTCTTTCCCAGGCACAGCAATGGATAACTATTTTTTAAAGCTAGCTCCTCATTTTTAATTACAATATATTTCCTAACCTAACACCCTAGAAAGGCTGCAGGAGTAATGAAGGATAATGCAGCTTTATATGCAGTGAGTGTAAATACACGTTATTCATTCAGTCTTAAGGAGCAAACAAAAATCCAAAACATTACCTTGAAAGGCAAACAATGGCTCTTTTAAATAAATACATCTTCATCAGCAAAAAATATTATGTTTATTAGAAAATCATGGTTCTCAGATAAAAAAGGACATCTCCAGAGGTTGTTATAGCTTCGTAACTGAACTGTTGGAATAGATCCAGCAGAGGCCCAAGAAGATGATTAGAGGGCTGGAGCACCTCTCCTATGAGGACAGGCTGAGGGAGCTGGGGCTGTTCAGCCTGGAGAAGAGAAGGCTCCGGGGAGACCTTAGAGCAGCCTTCCAGGATCTGAAGGGAGCTCCAGGAGAGCTGGAGAGGGACTCTGTCAGGAAGTGGAGTGATAGGACAAGGGGTTTTAAATTGGAAGAGGGGAGCAAATATTTGAATAATTTCATGGGATTTTTAAAAAGAGCATAAACCAGTATAATAGCAAAGTCAAAATAACATGATACACAGCCATCTGCAACATCAAAGTACAGTATTTGAAAGCTTTGACTAAAACTATTTGCTACTTGCTGCAATCTGAAGAAAATACCACCAAAAAATCATCCTGTTACAGAAAGGTCATCACGTAGACCTCATTCCAGGAGTGGGCCCACTGTTCAGAAATGCACATTCCTGCTTCCGACTAAAAAAGGTACTCTGTTGGGAAGTTAGAGGAAGATAAAATAGCAACAGCTACTTGTTTGAACAAACTTGAACTGCCAAGCTATATAAAGTATATATTTGCTTCACTGTGTATTCTGCAGTGGAAACCACATCAGGTTCTTTCCCACTCTGCTTTTTGGTCTATACACAAGGATGTCTTGGAGGTACGAAGACACCTTCTGCCAAGCGACAACATTTAACTGTCTGTAGCAATGCCCTCATGACAAAGCAAACTTTTAGTCATTCATAAATGCTTATCTTGTATATTTTAAACCTTGTCCTGATAAGGGTCATGGTCATACACTAAATTCTGTAGAACCTGATAGTCCCTAAACTGGTCCCCTCTAGTCCTTGCTTCCTTTACCTTGAGGTCCTTGGCTTCCCTTGTTCAGAGAATGCGAAGGCTCCCTTGTTCTTTTTTCACCACCCACATCTTTAAATTCTCTCAACAAATAACTGTATGGCCTTACTACCAGCTTTCCCACTTCCTCCTCAGTAGCTATTTTAGGCACTGTCTCTAATTGTCTCCTTGAACATAAGTGAAAGGTGTAATTAGACGTTTGTCCCTGAGCTGCAGCTGTGCAGCCTGTGTGTATTCTAGCATATATTCTGGCAGGAATGGTCTCCTCTGGACATTCTCTGTTATTAGTCAAATTATTACTCCTTGCTATCCCCTGGTTATGAGAGAGGTTATGTCATTCATAGAGAATCTGATCCAAACATCTACATTCAGTAACTCCCTAAAGCAAGAGTGCAGAGAAAAGTCTCTCAGAATACACTAGAAAGAAAGAAAAGCCTAGGTTACATAAAATAAATTTCTTTAAGCTTAGTACACAAACAAGCAACCAGAACATACTGACTACATTTTCAGTTGTTTGAGTTTGCCATAAAGATCTTTTAAGTCATAAAAAAACCCCAAACCATGAACTTTCTAACTTCAAAAATCTCAGCTCAGACAAGTCCTTCGGGCAGGATGAGAGAATCACCAAGACCTAATATTTTCTGCAGGAAGTAATTCTGGCTGGTGTTATACACTGCTCAAGCACTGTCCTCATTAGACAACAGGAAATATAGGTTCCAATATATGTCAACCAACTGAGAGGGCAGGTTTTTCAGTTCAGTGAAAAAATATCTAGTGACCTGAAAGACTAACTTCTGGTGGGTCTCCACCATTACAAGAGCTTGCAAGCAGTGAGACATAAGTACTCCAGCGTTTCACTTACAAACAAAAGCAATCTTTAGTGGGGCAGTCATCTTTAGCAGGCAATTTAGAAACTAACTTGATATAACAGTTCCAATATTGATCTGAAATATTTTTTCAGTATCTTCAATGAGTGCTTTTGGATCAACCAGGGTAGATTCTGATGGCAGAAAATGAGAGGCCATCCTTGCTCAATTCTGTATTTCTATTTCATCCCTTGTCATAGTGGCCAAAATTGACACAGCTGATTCACCTTCAGTTGGCTCTGTTCTTTTGACTCATCTTCCTAGAAACCGCTATATGCACTTAAATCCTACTGCTTGTGTGAGCAGAGACCAAGTACTAAGGGATAAAGGTGGTTTTTTAGGATGACAATAAAAATATTGGAGCCTTGTGCCACGTTGTGATTTCTACTTCATGTGAAAGCTATGTGTTCATATACTGCTCTTGAATATCATATTGCAGTTCAAAATTCTATTTGAAACAGAGCTTAATCAGGCTATAATATTTGTATCTCTATGCTCTCCCTTACGAATTCCTCTGCAATCCTTGGTTTATTACATTATCTGAGCTCCTTATTTTTTAATATGCTTGAGGAGGACAGGACTTCCCCACATTAAAGGCAAACTAAGACTGAGAGCAAACTAGCGAGACACTAGGAATCAGATTATTAAAGTGTTTGCATTTGGAAAGAGAGGAGCCTCGCAGGGATTTTCACGAGTGCTTAAGAAACTTTTTAATTCCTAGTGGTCTTAAATCTTTTCCTCTGGGGACACCTCTGCAGGGACATATCTGAGCTCTTTCTTCCCTCAGACCAGCAAGACACAAGGTTGCTGGAGGTCAGAAGCTCAGCAGGTACTCTATGTACAGCAGAATATGTATTTACTTAGCCTCAGCCCCAAGTCTAGCTTTGCCAGAGAGCTCATTCTGGCAGCTTGGACCATAGGGCGTGTTTGGGTCTGTCTGAACCCTTTGGGTAGATGCTCCCTAAATCCTTGTCACTGAAGCATCCTTTTCTACCTAACCCAGCAAAGTCAACCTGTTGCTGCTGAAAACCCAGAGAGAAATTTCTAGACTGCAACATGTGGAAAACAACTTAACCCTTTGCCCTTCTGCCTCTAAATAGTTGCAAGACCTTAATGTACTACAAGGTTTTAATGCAAAGTTTTGGTGATCTGTTAAAAAGAACCGGAGGTGCATTTTGTAAAACTGAAATTTGCATTCAGATGCAGTTCTTTGGTACAGTGACTCCCGACTGAGGTGAAGACCTCTCCCGCTAACCAAATCATTGATACAGCACCGCTGACCGTGGGAAATGACAAGAGCCTAATTTGTCTTTATTTAACTCCAAGTAATTTAGAACAAGACCTATTTTTGTTTTTTCTGAATCGGCAGTAGTTTCCCTGTGGACCCCAGGATATGTTCTCTGACATTATGATACAACCTATTGAACTTGCCTGTTCGGCTCTTTCTTCTTTTGTCACATTGGGAATTCTACAGCTGAACAGACCAGGAAGCCTCTCCCTGAAGAACAGGCTTCCCCTTCAATTGGCTGGTGGCACTGAAGGTTCTGTTCTCCTCAGGGAGTTTATTATGTGAAAGAAAGGTTATGCACAGTAAATTCAATGAACAGAAAAAGAGCCTTACACATATACACACACAAAAGACAATTTCGAACATATATAGCTCCATTTAAAAATATATTTCAAAAAGCTTTTAGAGATATTGAGTACTCCATGTGTGGAGATAAAGGTATTCACTTTCTGGACCTTTTTTTTTTTTTGTCAAAGGAGTCGTCTCACTTTTGTTTTTGCAGAGACACTGTATCCCTCAGAAGCTCTCATGCGAGAAAAGGAGTGTGACGAGCAGTGGAGATTTGTGTGTGTGCTAAAGAAGTCTTCAGGGATTCAAAATACAGAATCAAATGAGAAGTGCTGAGAGTTTCCTCTGAGATGGCCAAGCAGAAAATAGTGAGGCTTCTCAACACTTCCCAGGTACTTCCCAGGAGTTTTTCTCTCTACACTTCCCTACATTATTTTGCTAAAAGCCCATCCCATTAAGTTGCAGGATTATACACACACACATACGTGGATCCTTCTTCATTGAGTGGGGAGGGGGCTGAAGCATCTCCTTGGATTTGCAAGAACTGCACAACCCCCAAATTAATGCTTGCAAGTGGTGCTCTGCCAGTCTCGATTCCCTTGCACCCCAAAGAATAATGTGGATCTTTAGCCTGCAAAGTCCTGCAGTTTTCAAGAAAAGGAATCACATCTAATGCCATCATTAACCACCCTGGAACCACCGCTGGAACTTTGATGCCTTGTCAAAACCTTTGATGTCACTGATAGATGTGGAAGTACATAAACCCTTCTGCATTTACTATTTACCTACACAGTGACCCAAGACACAAGGCTATATTTTAGCATTTATCTGGAACTATTAAAGTCCAGTCTTCTGCTTGATACTCATCTCTCCTCCCTCTTCCCTGCACATACAAATAGTTAGTGATGCTTTACTTATTTGTTGTTGTAGATGGAACCCAACTGACATTTCAGTTTTAAACAGAACAGTACGTGAAGTTATTTTGTCTCAGCATGCAACAGCTTCTGTAGCTGTTAGATATTCAGATAGATAATAGATATTCAGCACTGACTTTTTTCAATTCCTTACTCTTATTGAAAGGAAGAGACCCTATCCAAATGATCACAGGTCGGTCCCTTTTCAAGGAATTTGATATTTTCATGTCTTGAAAATAGATTGCTGTTGATGCTGGATATCTCCAGTCATATATGTGCCCATGAAAGGGATGTCACAGAGAGAGACAAGTCAATAAGATTCACTACTGACCTGCAGCTGATTTCTATGAGATCAAGGCTTTTCTAAAACTTTTGGCTAATAACTTCAGAGTTATATAAAGGCCACCTGGAAAACAAAGCAGAATAAAAGCCCAGCGGACTTCTCAGTGGGAAGAGAGCTTTGGCAGCATGAGAAACTTTACTGGAAATTATCAGTGCGAGCAGCCACTGCTTGCTAAGGGTGCAGTTTGGCCTTAGGCTGATTTAATGTCTATCTGCTGCTGAACAGGGTGGCCCTCAAGCTAAATGACTCACCTGCAGCCTCACAAGAAGTGATGGTGCATGGGAAATGCAGAGGAGGTGTAAGAAGACTTTCCATTTGCAAATAGCTGTTTAGGAAGACTCCGGTTTTAATCTAAGGTACACTGTTGGTCTCCAAAAGTAAAGGCACAAGGAAGATACAGAAATATCTTTAGAAAAAGAAATGGAAAGCTTGCACTGCCTGTTGGAAAAGCACAGGGCAGCTTTTGAATTGTCAGTTCTTGCAACATTTCTTAGTCTTCAAAATATTTCATACTTTCCTTTAAAGCCTGGGATCCCTAACCCCCCTGAGAATCTTAGCTGTCATTATTTTTAAACACGAATTTCTGTATTCTGCACTGCTTAGATTCCCTGAACTCCATACCAGTAACTCCTAATAGCTCAGAAAACTGAAAAGCAACCCAATTGAATCTAATTTAAAATGTTTTTCAAATCCCCAGGTATCTTGCAGTTCTGGGGAGCTTGATTCTCAAATTATTTTAGAAATTATTCTTTGTATGGCTTAAACCATAATGAGGACAAGGAGAGAGAGAGATTCAGAATAAGAGAAGCAGATGCTGAACTGAAGAAGCAAGCAGCATCCCTCTGACAGACAGCTGGGATGAAGAAGCAGGGGCAGTCAACTGAAATGACCTTTCTATTATACAAGAGACTGATGTGAACCTCATTAACACAGCTCCTAATTCTGGTGCCCTTTGCAATCATCCATGCTGCTTCCTCCAGAGTATGTAGTACAGAATATATTCCAGGAACACTCAGGGCCTTAGAGGATAAAAATCTCTTCTCTTGAACCCTGTTACTCAGTATTAATCTTCAGTGGAAAACAAGCGATTCGAAAAACTTCATGATAATTGTCATTACAAATTAAAGGGCAGTGGTAGAGAGATAACCCACACATTTATTTTCTTCTCACATCAGTTCCCAGTTGATGCAAATGTATAAGCACTAATGGAGCTACTCCTGGTGTATGCTCTACTGCAGCTGAACAAGAACTAGCTCTTTATCTTTCTTAGACCTGTAATACCATCTATGGGGATCTTGGCTGTGTAGCCTCTGAGTGGAAAGAGTCTTTGATTGTTATATCATAATGAAATTAAACATGGGAGAGCCTGGTGATGCCTCCAGCTGACCACACTCCAGCAGTTTTTTTACTGAAGGCAATTCATGAGCCTGCATTGCCAAAAACCCCAACAATAAAAACACCTTAAAACAGCCAACTAGTGAGAGAGGTAATGGATGTATTTTCATTTTAAGCATTACAGTGACTTTCTATGAGACCTGAATTTTATTTGAGACAAATAGATTTGAAATTGTTTAACTTTCAAGGGAGATCTTGCTGCAGGACACCTTTCCATGTAGGGAATTTAGCTCAACAGAGCTTGTTTTGAAAAAGGATTGGGAATGTAGAGCTGGGAATCCCAGGACTTACTTATACATTTGAAATAAATAACTGGTTTTCTTACTAGCATGCTGAATCAGAAGAATGCTGCATGTCTGATTTATATGAGAAGACAACTTGGCATTACTGTAGATGTAAATTGGAATTAGTCATTATAAACAGTCAGAAATGGAACTTGTGAGTGAAATATTCCATTTCTTTTCCTGTCACACAAAATTGTAAGAAGCATTGTTTCAGTGCTTAGAATTACATTCTTTAGAAAAAGTCATGATCTAAATCCTACTGGATGGAGGGCTTGTGTTGACAGTGTCCTACAACTTTTGAAAACCTCTTTTGACTCAGACTAAACTATCACGCATCACTCATAAAGAGCTTTTGAGATACAGGAAAGACCGCATGGAACTGCAGAAGACCAAAGTATACAGGCTGACTGACTAATTTTTGGCATCCCTGTTTTCTGCTAAAGAAATAATTAGTTTTCAGGCTAGGAGAGTATAATTGGGTAAGACATTACAAGTCTGTACAATAATAAAGACAACCTTTAAATCACTAAATATTTGCAGAACTTCTAGCAAATATACTCTTCTGGCTACAGTGATTACCTGTCTACTGAAATGTTTGCATACTTGCCTGTTTTTAGTATCACCCACTGCCTGCTCGGTGTAATACAATGTTAAATAATTTTTCAGTGTAATCTTGTAAAGGACAATTGCTGTTTGAATTGCAGTGGCTAAAACCAAGCTTAATTACAGAGTGGAAAAAAATGGGAGTGCAGCCCAAGACTGAAGAAGAAATAACTCCATGGGAATGTTTACCGTTATAGCTACTGTCACTTTGGTAACTAAGAGTGGTTCCAAGGTTGGCTTCAAGGTGAGATCCTCAGCCCTTCCCAAAGAGAAAGCGTGTGAGGTGGGGTCCTGCCTGCAGCTGGATTGTGCTTGGTGCATTGAGTTGTCTGCATGATCGCACAGGTGAAATGGCACAGGTGGAGGGCAAGAGTACCTACACGTGACTTCCCTGAAAGGCTCCTTCCCAGAGCTCTCCAAATGCTAATTTGTGCTTATTTTCCCAAATCCAGTTTCATCTTAATGCTTGACTCCTCCCCACGGGTTACAGCAGGTAGCAACTAGCATCCTTCAGAAACTTAGAGAGCAGCTACAAAAAGGAAGAAGAACTCTATTGGTCTTCCTTCAGTGTATTTTCTGTTATACCAGCTGTGTATACAATGTGAAGTGTGGATTAAATGACAGAGTCCCACTTGTCAAACCCTGTTTACTTGACAGGCATCGACCCTAAAATTTGGGATTTTTGCTTCTTGGATACAGCTCTGACTATGCCTTTTGGGTTTGAGATTCATGGACAGAAACATTCTGGTGACCAAACTGACTGATTTTTTACATTCTTGGAGCAGTTTACTGTGCAGATTACTGCACCGTACCATATTATGCCAGATGAAATAAAGAGACCATACTTCCCATTTTTTTGAACCTCACACAGTCATTGGCACTTATGCAAAGTGGATATTAGATTTCATTTTGTTTTGGCATCCAGACCACTTCATAAAGTTCAAATGCAGAGATTTTTGCCTCCAGAACAGGTGCATTAGCAGTTTTCATGCACATTTATTCTGCTAAAACATTTTTGCATGCTTTATCCGTGCGCAAGGTCCTTTCACTCTTCAGTCTCTCTCTCTCTCTCATTACCACTGCTGACATGCATTTTTCTTTGGCTTGTCATACACTATGTTATGTTATACCATGCAGACGGGGAATTAGAGATCAATAACGATACACCAGTTGAAGCATTTTTGATTCATAATTCAGCATAGCTTTTGGCTCATGACCGCATGCACGTCCTAAAATATTAGGCACTGATAAAATACTTGGGGCTAACGTTAATGTAAAGGGCTGGAACCATGGAATAAGTGTAGACTGAATTCCCATCAAGTGATCTCATTGCAATGTAGAAGTAACACAATCTTACTTTCATTTAAAAATACTCTTCATCTCAAACCTGCACATAGAGGGCTTCAATGTTATTAGCTTTAGAGAAACTGTCCCTGATGCTGCTTTTCTGTCCTTGTTTTATAGCAGCCCACTTTGCAGGTGTCTTATTCAGGAAGAAGATACGCAAGAACAACAGTATCATCACAGCAGTGATGAAATACACCCACTGATGATGCATAATCTACCTCAGAATAAACAATTTAGTAAGG
This sequence comes from Pedionomus torquatus, assembly GCA_013398155.1. NCBI lineage: Eukaryota > Metazoa > Chordata > Aves > Charadriiformes > Pedionomidae > Pedionomus > Pedionomus torquatus. The sequence goes on from VZRU01010608.1 coordinate 480,036, forward strand.
TACAGAGTAGCCCCAGACTCTGACTGCTCTAAAGAAATCATATATATGGCTTGGTGGAAAGGCAACAAAGGCACCTACTTGAGATATATGGTAAACAGTAATTACATACTTAATATTTAATTGTTTTAATTTATCCTTATGTTACTTTCGAGCTAAGTGTTCTCCAAAACAGAAGCTTAGCTGAAATACCACAGCAGGACTCAAACACCAGAGATACCTTGAATTGCTTTCTCTCTTCTCCCTTTTGTTTGCCTTGTAACACAGCGTGGAGTTTTTCTGCCCAGTGAAACATCTTGTTCACGTTAAGGGCATCTTAGAGGAGCAACACAACCTCTCCAAAGCTTGCTGAGCAGCATGCAGATTGTTCTCAGGGCCTGACAACGGGGCTGGTAATGTACTCAATCCTCTCACGTTGCCCCCGTTCTGAGAATACTTCAAACCCAAGTTTGTCCTGAGCATTCAATTGGCCTTGAGATGAAACAGCTGGCTCAATTTCCTTGGAGGGAGGCCAACGGACTATTAAGGAAGGCATTGGATAGCCTAAGCAATGTTCCTGGTCTTGTCCTTTCATCTAGTCTCCCATGACACAAAATGATCTCTTTCTGGAAGCTATCTTGCAGCTTGTGAATATATTAGAGATGCTGGTTAAACAGCTTCTCCTCTTTCCCCTAGCTCAATAGGCTTCATTCCTATTTGTAAAGCAGTTTAAAAAGCCACTCAATAACATCAACCTCAAGTAAAGGCTTTTGCCTAGGACTACGCAAATGCCACATTCTCACTGAACCCGAATGACTTTAACATAGTACCCCCCAAAAAATGGACAAAAAGCCTCAGGCAATTAAGAACCAGGTATATTTCAGTAGCTCTGTGCTGCCAGCATCAGCTGGCCAAGTGAGGTGTGTGTTCCCATGGCACACAAAGCCAGGTGACAACACCAGCTCCCACCCATGTCCCTCCTAACTCACACCACAACTAGGTCATTTACTGTGGATTTCCTCTGATAATAAAACCCACAAGCGCAAAACAAAGTCATGAAGTGAAACACTCCCTTTTTGTTGCAGCAAAAGATACAAATGCATGAGTATCTGCTCCGAAATTTTGACCTTTTCTGCTTTTCTTCAGGTTTAGAATAAAATCCCATTTCAAATTATTGCAGTCTCTAATGAGACAGAACTGCTGTCCTCTTCACGGCTCCTTGCAGCTGATTCAACAAATCATTAAGTGTGATGGCAACACTTTGGAAAAGGGAATGTTGAAACACTCTGATACTTCTCTCACCAGGTTGGAATCATTCAAGATTAGAAAAATACTCTCAACAAGCTCAGTAGCTTACTGTTTATTAAAATGTAGAGATCAATGGGCTTTGTTAATATGCAATACCTCTGGACATTATATGCCATCAGAAAACAGAAGAATACCTATAAGCTGTGTGCTTGATACTCAGATGAAAATGTTAACCTTTCAGGAGAAAAAACCCACCCTAATCTCCCCCAACCCTGGCTTCCCTCAAGAATCCACTTAATCATATTTTGAAATCTAATAGGTTTTAGGAGAGATAACAGTAGTCTGGGTTGCAGCAATAGAAAGGAATGGATTATTCTAACCTTTAACAAGAGCGAATGTGACGGGTGATTAATTTGTGAGGCTTTCTAAGGCTGGAGATGAAATCCTGCCTCCCTTGAAGTTTATAGTTTCAGCTTCTATTGAGATTGCAGAGCAAGGATTTCACTCCAGCTCCTGTCTGACTTCCTACAATGAGCCGCCTGGAGTTACAGTAACACTAAATAAGCTGTCCCTGCACACAGAAAAGGAATTAATGGTTGTATGATACATCCCGAGTAAGAGACGGAAGAGCTTAACACTGAAACGGGGTAAGATTCCCATCCCGAATTTTGGAACAGATCAGAGTAGATTATCACCATGGTTCTCCTGGTTTTAGACATAACCCACGAACAGAGGAATCTACTCAGATAAGTCCCTGGAGGGTTAGAGTACAAGCTCTATTGAGCTCCTGTAACAGCAGAACAAATAATATGCAAATAACCACTTTGAAAACCTTGTTCCGATATGTGTTTTCATTCCCACCAAAGGGCACTTCTCAGTAGAGGCTTTGATCAAGCAGACTTTGCCAGTAACTTTGATAATGCTTTTTCTTAGTAAATTGTTCTGTTATTGGCAGTAACCTGAAATCACCTGCATTCACTTGGCTGTAAAGTTTCCATCGCTTCAGTGTGTGCATTTATAGAACATCTCCAGTGTGAGCTGGGAGGAAAGAGAGGAGGGAGAGGGCTGGGGAGGGTCTGGTGTGGAGCAGAGGGATGGCTTAGCAATAAGTGTGTTTCTTCTTTCTGGGCTTGGGTCTCGGAGACATAGTTACAGAAAACTCCAGTCTTAAACATCTCAAATTTTCAGAAATTGAATTGTAGGCACCATTTTTAGCACTAGGAGATATTTTCTGGTGTGTTGTTGACTACAGCAGACAACAGATTTGTTTTCTACATCGTAAAGTGGTTTGTTTCTTTGCTTTTATACAGCACAATTATGCAATAAGGTTCTGACATTTTTCCTTTTCAAGTCACTAGAAATTTATGACTGGCTTAAAAAGCAGCAAGAGTGAGTCCTTGATTATAGATAGACAAAAATGTCACCTATTGTACTTGCTGAGATAGCTCCTGGAATAAATGTATTTGTCTCTCTCCATTTCAGATATATCTTTAACCTTTACATCTCATTCTGATCCTCCCTATTATGCCTGGGTAGAAGCACTGCTGCACCTACTTTGAGTAAGACTCTTTACAACCTGTAATTGTCACAAATTTTAAGATTTGAGAAGACAGGAAGAAGACCTCAAAATGATGTAAAAAGCCAGGAAACTTTTCCTATAAAATTCTAATGCAAAGGGAAGCTAGCACACAAGAAGACGCTTTGATGCATATGGGATAAATGCAACTGATGGACAGTATTAAATCATCATAGATATATCCTCTTTTAGGAACTCACACATGGCACCGCAATCAGTCTGTTCATGTTTTACTAATAACCAAGGCATCATAGCAACCTGTATTATCACTGAGACCCAGGTAAGCAAGCCAGCCTACAGTAAATGCTATTGGAGAGATGTTTCTAGATTGGTTTTTGGTCTTCTTTCATCCTTAAGGTTGACTACATGTAAGAGCTTAGAATTATTATGTCACATTTAAAAAAAAAAAACTTTTAAAATAAATATTTATTTTTATTTTTTATTATTATTTATATTATTAGTTTAAAAGTTCAAATCTTCATGGCCCTGATANATAAAATGTCACAGCAGATTGATATGGCTTCAGGCCTTTCTTTTTCCTTGGCAAACAGTAATGGTGATCAAAAAGCCACAGGACAGGAGAATGCAAATAAGCCCAGTTCCCATCTTGCTTTATACAACCCCATTTCTCTAGATTTTTGCTTGGGTTGACTCAGCTCAAGATCTCATCTGGGAAGCATCAGACTTCAGGGCTGTGAAATTTGACTTCCGTAGCTTCACTGTAGGAATGACCTAACGCACTGCCCATAAAGAGCTCTCTCTTATGGTTTTAATATAGATTTGCAAAATGATTCTGCATCAGTGGGAGATGAGGTGTGGTGAGCAGGAGAGCACAAGAGGCAATCCACGCAGGCAGTATGCATTATTGCTGCAGGCTGAGGAAAGCACTATTGGCTCATTAATTCTTAGCTGTGTTGTTAATCTTAGATGCTCACTTGTTCTGTGATCCTGCTAGGTTTCCATTTAACACTGCCCTCTTTAATATTTCCTTTCCCAGCTTGCTTTTGCTGGAACGCTGCTGCTCTCTAGCTTTCAAAAGCTTCTTGTACCCTCCAGCTTTCTCTCACAAGTGCTTTCATCACACCACTGATTTCTTATCTGAATTAAACAGGAAAGTCCTATCCATTTCCAGCCAAAGACGCCACATATCTTTTGCATGCTTTTAAAATGCAAAAGTAGCAGAAATTACCCACCTCTGAAAGGAAAATGATCAAAAGCAATCTTTCTCCCAGGAGTAAAGGTATAGGCATAAATATTTACAGCATTGGGAAACATGCAGATCTTGTGAACATAGTGCTCTGCACCGAGAACTCAGAAAAGGGCATATACATGCAAGAAGTCATGCATATACACGCAAGAAGTCATGGACCAAGTCACACATGTTCACTCCTTTTCCTGCTCACTAGAATGATGACTGCCACGTGTGCTGAAGCCAGCTCAGTGACCCAGTTGCCCACCCAGCACAGGAAATCTGATTGGAAATTGTTTCATCAGTATCTGCAAGGCTCCAAACTTCAGATGGCTTGGAAAGGATGCTCTCCTCTGGTTACACAGCATTCTGTAACTCATTATTCTGCACAACATCTAGAGCTACTGAACATCAGATCTGAAACTGGGCTTCCCTCCATGGACTTGGCGTTTCAGAGGATGCAAAGGTCCTTTACCAGTCAAAGATTCACACAGCACCATAAGTGGGCAAGAGAAGAGAAGGGCTGATGAGGCTGTTGTGAGCTGTGACCTGGTTTTACACTTTATCCACCTTCCTCTTATGTAGGCAGAAAAGAAAGAAGAATGAAATAGGAGGAAAGCAGGGGCATTTAGCCTGCTTATGAAGATGCTGCTGTACAGCAGAGAGATAACTGCTCCAGTAGGTCTGGATGGCCTTGGGGAATGAGTCTGCAGCTGCATGGGGCAGGCACCACAGGGGAAGGGCACTGCAGAGAGATGCCCCAAGAGCCCAGGGCCCACTGGAGCTGTGTGGTACTCTCTGCATGGATGTTACCTGGCCTGTTGGAGATGCCTGTGTCATTGACACCAGGGCTAAAGAAACACCAGCTCTAGGAAAGTCAGTGATTTCAGAACAAATTTGCATAAGACACTTAACATGGCTAAAGTCTCTTCATAATCTCCAGGAGAAATTTTAACTCAAGATAAAAGTACAGCCTCTGGTGAATCACCCTTTTAATGTAACATTTGTTTAAGGATATAGTCTGAAGCTTGGTCAGCTCGTAAAAGCAACATTTAAAAATTGAGTGCAAGGCCCTGGTTATGACACTTCCTGCCATACTGGGACAGATTCACTTCTCTCACCTCGGCAAACCTAAGGAAATGCTCCCCTTAGAAGCTCTGAGGTTATGGTAATGGCTTGGAAATCTCTGGAATCTGAAGGCATTTGATCAATGAACAGCCTTTCATTTCACAGATCTAAAGACAACTTCAGAAGCCTGAACTGTGGAGAGAGGAGTTGTCCTTTATGCAACCAGATTTGTCAGCAAGGGAGAGCTCTTTGATCTGGATCACTTCGCAAAGGTTTCTCCTGACCTTTCCTCCTACACACAGGCATCTCCTGGGACACAGATCCAGCAGAGGCTTTGAATTTTGTTCATATACTTGGACCTTTCTTGTGAGTTCAACCTCCATTTCAGTGATTAATCTGAGAGCAAAATTCAGCTTTGCTCACAACCTTCCTGTAAGACAAGTTCAGGTCTGTGTTTGGTATCTGACTGTTGATCCCTTTAGACCCAGGGAAATTTCTAATTAGGATTATGCAATGTGGAAATCGCATTGTGCAGCTCTCAGCTTACCAGTGGTTGACAGTGTCCACCTGCCCAGGCTGGGGCAGCTGTGGATGGAACTCTTTGATAGAGGAAGAGAGAGGTCCTGGGTGAGCTCTCTCCTCAGAAAATAGGAACCATCAACATCCATCCCTGGCTGAGTGTTGTAGCACTCAACATTACGAAAGAGCGAGCCATGAACACTTATATTAATCTTTAGAGTAATATGTAAATACTACGGAGCAAAGGCTCCCAGTACTACCAGTAGTTACTTGGCCAAGTGCAACGAACGTCTTCTTGCAGGTGGCAGGCTTGGACAAAGTCATGAACTTAAAAAAAAAGCTGTCTGCACTGTCTGCAACTTCAAGTCTTAAAGCAGCCAACGCTGCCCTCTTCTGGGTTCTTGCTGAATTTCTTCCACTAAAATGCAATTAAAACCCGCTGGCTGTGAACCGTGTGGGTTTTGCCACTAGTTTATTACTCTTCTTAGGCTTAAAAAGAATGATGTGCGCAACACTGAGCAGCAGTTAGGAAACAAAACCATTCTAAAATCGTTTCTCAAGTCGTTACTTTTAGTATTAGGTTCTGGAAGACTACCTGGATCTCTAAACTGTTTCCCAGCATGCTTATACGTGTATATACTCTATATACTATGTATATACACAATATAAAGTATGTTATACATCTATATATATCTCACGTATTTTATATATAGAATATATAGATGTGGTAGCGTGTATTAAGGGAGATAAAAATTCCTGCATACTCACCAGATGCTGGGTTGGATACTAAAGTACTGAAAGCACAGATCCAGGTTCAGTATCATAAACCAGAAATTCTCTGGGCTTGGTTTAAAGTCTGAAAATGCCACTCTGCCCCTTCTTTATGCCCAGCAACACACTGACACAAGACTCCTGTGTGCAACAACTTCAGCTCTTTCAGCCTCACTGTCACCCCCCTCAGAGAAGCTCCTTCTCCACCACCAACTAGAAAAGTGTCTCAAGGACCCTGAAGCCCGTCTAGAATTTACATCCCTTGAAATATTATTTCTATCCCTTAGTCTGGGTCTTTGCCACTTGAGTCTCCCCCACCCCTATTCCTCTTTATAGTGGCAAGTCACGAGAGAGTTTCTTCCTGAGCAAAATTAATTTGAGGTTCACCTTCAGGGTTAAAATCCAATTATGTTAAAACTACTATAAATTCCCAAGCTTGTAGATCACACCCCAGTTCTTGAAGTTTTCCAAGCTTAATTAATCACAACAGCAATGGACAGCCTTTTCACAAACTGTCAAGCAACTGGATCAATCTTACATGTGTACTCAGCGTACTTGAAAGACCAGCAAAATAATTTGTGGACAGTGATGGAATGGCTACTATCCACAAATAATAATCAGAAACAAACAGATAACGCACCGCTCTGAAAGAGAAAATAAAGTTTGATGGGTGCAAATGAAAATAAACTGGACACAACAGCACCAGCAGAACACCTGTTTTTATATACAACCCCCTTGCAGGGATAGTAATAGCACTTTGTGAATACAGACAACTGCGTAAGAATCAAGCTGAGGAAGGGCAGAAAGTCAATAAGAGGAGGGCAAAGAAAAGCGAGGGAACATCTGAGCAGGTAAGACTGGCCGAGTTAAAAGAATTAGGGGGATTGGTTGTTTTATCTTCAGGTTTCAGATATGGGAGCTGGAACAGGAACTCAGGATTTCTGCCTTGTGTGGAGGGGCAAAAAAAATAATCAACACAGACAAATTGCACCATGAAGGGTTACTGACTGATCTGTAATACCGCGTTTCAGTGACGGACGCTTAGCTATGTTAAAAAATGTGGAAATATTGTGAAACACAGCTGGAGTATTTAATCTCTAGAGAATCAGAATGAAGACATTTCTAGTTTGAAGGCTCTGATGCCGTAGCTCAACCAGGCTGGACACAACAGCACCAGCAGAGGTGGCTGTAGCTGCTCCAGCGCTCGCCGTCATGAAGTCACCGTCTACATGCCAGAGGAGGTATAACAAATCCCTCCTGGACACTTGCTGCTCTACACTGAAGCAGTATCTCTTTGGTTACATTCTGACTTGTCTTTTCTTCACCACTACACAGATCTCCTTGATTATCCTGCTTCAGACAGGAGAGTTAATTGTTTTTTTTTTTTTTTAACCCCTTCCCCAGGGTGCCTGTGCAGAGGCACCACGTCTGGAAACTGGGGAGGGAACTGCTTCGGCTCCTGAGGCTGCTGACAAGCAATTAGCTGACTGTTCACGTGTTGGCAGAGGCAGTGATCTGTATCGGTAATCTGTTCAAGATTCTTGTTTCCTGAAGTTTTGTGAAAAAAGCACAAATTACTGTTCTCACGGAACAGTTGTTCATTGTCAAAAGCAAATAAAGCGTATCTTTGGCAAAAGCCTATGGTCTGTCTGCACTCTCACAATAAAAGCAAATGGTAAATGAAAATTAATGATAAAAGACCAAACTACAGGTTATAGAGATTTCTTGCAAGACGAATTTGCTTCAGAAGGACAAATGCAATCCCTCTTCTGCAAAGGAGGAGAGATCAGCAGTCCCAGGGTGTGCTTTCAACTCCCCTGAAGCTCAGCCTTTGTCTCAAATGACACTTAGAATCTGGGATAGCTTAAAAAAAAAACCCCAAGTTCTGTAGTAAGGAAATTTTATAACCATACATTCCTCTGGAATTTTCACTATCTTGAAAATCTTTTTTCAGTTGCATCTCACAGTTAGAAATCTACCCACCTGTGAATGCATCCAAGGTACTCCTAGTGTTAACTAGATAGAAGGAAAATTCAGTTTAGCTTAGCCCCAAACAGAAGTGTTTCCTCCACCATCATTAGCAATTTAACACGACAGAGCACTTTTTTTTTTCCTACTATTTTTAATAAAACATTGCCCCCCCAAAGAATTATGCTACATGTAGACAGTTTTTCTCCGTATAAACTCCCACGCTATAAATTGCAGTCAGGTAACAAAATAGTTTTTTAAGTTCTCACATAAACCTTTTCTTCTATCTTGTTTTGAACTCTTGTAAAGAGCTAAAAGCCTCAAATATCCATCAAAGTCAGCAGCAGACAGGGTGACTGAGGTATTCAGTCTCCTGATCATTACTGGGGAGCGGCTTGTGGGATGAAGCGCTGGTGACAGACCTGACATACAGCATTTACATCTAGTGACTGTGAAAGTTTAAACGTGCTGAAGCTCCTGCACGAAGCAGCTTTCACCTTGCAAGTAGGAAGGGGTGTGTGTGTTATTTTTAACTCCAGGTATTATACAGAGACATTAAGTGCTGATGTTAGAGCGGACAGCACGTGATTAGCTAAAAGCCAGACACAGGTGTTCTTGTAATGACAGCTATCGTACTAGGTATCACTTGCAAATGGAAGTGTGGCTAAAAATAAATAGCAATGGGATAAAAATATACCATGCAAAAATTACAGAGCTAATGGAAACAGTAATAAAAGATATATACATATGAAAAAATCAGACACTGTCATGTTTCTACAGCCACACAGAGTTACCTGAATCAGAGAATAAAGAATCACTCCCTTTAATAGAGTTCTCCAAAATGGCTTTAACAATCTGCAAAAGGGCAGCTCTGCTGGGTATGGTAGGGCTGGAGAGTGGCATTGCAGCTCCAGGACATTTCTCAGGAACCAGCTGGTTTTAATCTGAAAACATCCTACAGGTTGCTCTGGGACCTGTGGCAGTGAGCATAACCGGGGCAGAGCTTAATGCAGCCAAATCAAGACACACAAAATAGTATTTGCACTCACACACTGATCCCATGATCAAGCAGAGCTACTGAAACAGAAATACCTTGATACAGAGGTTTTCCGAGTACACTATTGACCATAGGAGCCCAGCCAAGTAGTAATGCCCATACATCTAAATATATCAGCTAGTCAGACAGCGGTTTTTAACTTACTGGAGCCTTTTTTCCCCCAAAAGAATTAAAAACCCCACTTGTTGGAGAAATTCAGGGATGCTAAGTTTTGCTAATTTTTTCCTCAGCTACTAAGGATGTATTCTTTGCCCGGTTAGTGTGTATCTGGCCCGTGGGATTCAGCAAGGGAGAACTGCCTCCAGGCAAACCTTGCTGAATTCAGACTCGGCGGTGATGGGCAGAGCAGTAGAGGGCACCCGCATCCCACGCAAACAAATAGATCAGCAGCAGAAATCCTTCTGGTGTATTTTCCATTAGGCAGAGGAATAAATATTGCAAAGGGAATAGTAATATTAAAATATTCAATTTCCAGTTTATTTGGCATGAAAACCTATTGATTTCCATGCACCTAACCCACTCAGGGGCTAAGGGCGCATGTTGTATCAGAGTGGTAGAAGATTCCTTAGTCCTTAAAAAATAATTGGGTGTTTAGGCGATGCTGTGCACCGATCCTGTTGTCTGTATTCCAGTGTTTTGAGCAGGGCAGTAATTTCTCCAATTCTGAAAGGCCTTCATAACAAACACATCATAGAAAAGAAGAGTTACAGCAGGAGATGGATCAGCAATGTATATTTAATCAAACTAGTCTTTTTGCACCTGAAGCGTAAAACTGCAGAGTTCGTTGCTGCTTGCTTCTATTTGTTACTTGACATAACAAGCACTGGGAAGTGCCATGTTTCTCTTCCAAGGTGGTGGTGTAGTTCATCGCTCAAACCCCCAGTTTTGCCTCATCCTAAGCTTCCTCGAGAAACCCACTCACCAGATCTGACCATTTCCTGCAGCAGAGAATTAAAAAACACATCCATCCTGCTCTCAGGTACTTTGTGCTACTTTGCCTTTTGCTTGGACCCATCTGCTCCCTGCCCTCTGGTTGTACAACTCTCGGTGAAGTGACTGTCCCCTTGGCTGGGTGCTCGTGGAGTGGCTGGGGAGATTTTCAAAGTGCTCTGGCAAATACCACAGAAAGCAAAAATGGCTCTCTGGAGCTGAATCGAGTAACAGGCGGGAGAAAACTGGAGAAGCCCTGTGAGAGCTAAGTCACGCACCCAGCTATTAACAGTGTCACAGTGACAGTCAGCTTATTAGCTCGTGACCTTTCGGAGCAGAGCATTCCCTGGAGATGCAGAACACTCAGGTCTCTGCCCTTTGCTCCTCCAACAAGTCCTCACTGTGCCCAGGGAGGATGGTGAATGTACCAGCATTGGCAATCCCTACCAGGCTTCACAGCCACCTCTTTCATGCCCTTGGCTCCAGGTGCCAGTGATGGTCCCAGCAATTAATTCTGGAGCACAGAAGATTTCAGAGCAGGATACTGCAATAGTGTTTCTGCTGCTTTCCAAACGTCTGATTCACTCACTGAGCTTTTATAGCCTAAAGTGCAGTAATTGCCTCAGGTTAAGATGCTGCACAGTTAATCACCCTTAAGCCGTGCACCTTTTGCATCCTATTTCTATTGGCAAGAACTTCCTACACTCTCTTTGTCTGCCAGTGGGACTTAGAATATATTCCTCAAAAAGGAGACAATGCAGAGGTGTTGGTCACGTTAGTCATAATGATTGTGTTATTTTATGGGGAAAAAAAAAAAAGAAATGTATTAATTGCAGAGATCTGAAAATACACAAAGGGAAATATGTCACCCATTGATTTCAGTTATTTGATTAGGAATTCAATGAATTGATGCATTTCTATTAATCTAAAGAAGTATTTTAAATGTATTTCAATCAACAAGTTATTGGTAGCTTACACAGAAACTGCTGAAACTAGATGATGCTGCCACCTGGAAGAAAGGGCAGAGATGGTGACCTTTAGCTAATTATTTAAATTACTTTGAAGTATTTGAAAATAAATGAGCAAGTAAAAGTAAATGAAAGAAATTCCATTATAATAAAAAACGTTCTGCTTCCCTCTATTCAGTATTCAACTTCAGCACCAAACCCAATTAACATTCTCCTTCTGAATTAGAGGATTTTTAATAATACATTAAATTATTCCTTGGGGTCCACAGAAAACTCCTAGCATATACAATGGCTTTCTTCACTGCTCATTTACACAAAGCAGTGCGTTGATTACCCAGCCAGTGTCTGACCAACACACTCCACAGCTTCACAAATGAAAACCTTCCACTTGACGGTCAACGGTCCCACTGTGATCTTAATTGCAGTGGTCAGCGAGTACCAGTCTGGAGCCTCTTAACTGAATGAAGTCAAGATTGCTCTTACAAGCGTTGTCTGTGTGGTTTGGAAAATTAATTCCGTGTTGTAAATAATATAGCCATCTAAAACGTTCCCTCTTCCCTTTTATGAAAGAGCTGGGCAGGGGACGGTGGAGCAATGGTGCATATGCACCAAACGCCCCCTGGGCTGCACTGTTACCCTGCTGTCTGACCTCAGCTTCCTACACAGAAACCTCTTTGCAAGCTGTACAAAAATGACTGTTGAATAACAAAACACCTCTTCAAGTGGCCTATGACAGAGCTGCAGTTCAGAAAAATCCTGTGAATGCATATAAAGCATGGATAAAGATTTTATCTTCAGCAATTTTACTTAAGACTGAAGTTTCAGCTGGTTATGAACTCTGGATAAGTGGGTTCCTGGCAGAATATGACTGAATCATTTTTGCTGTATCTCAGCATTTTTGACACATACTAATACTGCTCGCAAGGGAACCTTTCAATTTTTGGACATGATTACCATCCCTGTCTCTGGCCTTGAAGTGACAGTGACAAACTCTCTTGAGATACTTTTGCTAATTATTTTCTCTTGCCAGTGGATATGGAAATGGTCATCCCACAATTGTTATTAAGGCAGATTATCAAGCCAAGACAACATGTGTCTGCTAGGGATTCCTTCCTCCCTTGTCCTGGTTTCAGGAGGAGACTTGACTACAGTTTTTCATTTGATTTTTTATATTATATTTTTTTAGTTTTTTCTAGATAACAGTGTCAAAATACCCTCTGCCATTTTCCATATGGGACCTATTAATCAGGAAAAAATAGCCTTTTCAATTTTGGATCCAGAGCAGATAGACTTTCAAATTCTGCTGCATGAAGCCAAAAGTGTTTCGGGACCTTTTTATTCAGCTCAGAGACTGTACTGTTAGAGCAGCACAATGCAGTCAGCAGGGAGCCAAGGGGTAGAAGACTTCTAGGCTGGTTAAACCTAGTTCAGGGACAATGATTTCCACAGCACAGACAAGCTCTGGAACTCTCTTTTGAGCAGGTCCCAGGGACAGGGAGAGGGCTGAGCTGTAAACGTTTATCGCCAGTGCTCTTCAAAGCTTTTTGGGACAGAACTTCTTGGGAGAAGGGGAGCTGAAGGATAATGGAATTTCCTCGTTACTGTAGGAACAATAATGCCTTGGAGATGCAGGAACGACATCCTGCAAGTCTCCGAGTACTGCCCTTTCGCTCCTTTGTGGGGCTCAGGATCTAACACGCATGTGCCAGCCTGCAGTTCTACAGTTCTACTTTATTTCTGCAATGTTCTAGCTGGAAGAGTTACATAGAATTATCACCACTTTTGCAGATGCGCTGGAGTTGGCACTAAAGGAAAGTTATAGCTGCACCTTTCCTTGGATTTCTTGAAAGGCAGACAGCAAAGCTATTCATATCCCAGCTCCAAGCCTGCCTATATACATTTTCACAATCTTTCAAATTTCATTCCAGCTTTGAGCTACCCTTTAATTCCTTTTTGTTCTTTTATCCTCATGGGATTTCTCAGATTTACTGGATTGTCACAGATAGCTGCTTTTGCTCAGTTGTAATTATTGCCTTTCCTATATTTTAAGTACAGGTGGCTCTCTGCTGTACATCAGCTGTGATAAACAGGAGCGAGTAAGTTGTTTACAAGCCACACTGTACGGATGTGACATTAAGATGAATTTTCAGTTTAACAGCAGTGCCAGAGCAAAATATTAACCTTGTAACCTAGTATTAGCTGTACCATCTTGCACTGAAGATCCGGGAAAGACAAGTAATTCTTCCAAAGGGAAATTCTATTAAAGAGAAAATATATAGAAGCTTGCATAGACAAACCCAGCCTTTTCTTGGGTGCTAGAAAGTTACACAACAGCTTTTGGACAGATATTACTACACTTGTTATAATATCATTACAACATGAATATCAAATTAGAAACCTCTTCATTTTTACATTTGTTGCTTCTTCTTGATGAGTATTTGCTTCTCTAGGATTCTCTAGAATTCTAGGACTCTCATGCAAGCTTTGAATACCAAAATATTTTCAGAAACACCACGTGACGTTTCATGTTTCTTGGTGAGTTTTGAGGACAAGGTTGGCTTCATATTGTGAAATAGGAAGATTAAAGCTGTCAAGGTTTGGAGGAACAGGGTATTGAAGGGAGAGGAGGACCAAGAAAAACATGAAAAATGAAGTAACTTATTTTTTCTTATTCTCCTCTAAGAAGAACAAGACCTAGAGAGTACAATTAATCTTTAAGTCTCTCCTGATTTCTCTACCTATCATTTATTGAAAAAGAGAACTTTATCTTCTATTAATGAAAGTGAAGGTCTATATTCTCGGAAAACTAATCTATAATTTCTGTCACTGTGATGCTTGGATTGATTTTCATTGTTGCTGATGTTAATTAACCAGCATTTGTTTAAAGAAAGAAACAAAACTCAACCCCCAAACACCTGTCTTATCACAAAATGAAATCATGCCCACAGTTCACTTTTTTATGCCTTGGAAGCTTTATGCTTTGCTTTCTTCTTCCTCAAATGAATCATGTGTGACAAAGATGCTGCTATCCCAGTGATAACAAGTTTCTGCAAGTTTTGTGAAAATGGACAGCCAAGAAGAGAAGAGACTTGTTAACGCCTCCGCTAGAGGAAGAGCGCAGCGAAAACAGCGCTTCTTGGGGATCAAAAAGCCCAAATGAGAGACTTCCAAACACTCAAACGGTGAGACAAATGGCAATCACTGTTGGAGTGTACATTAGAGAACTGACTCTCAGGATAAGGTGGTTTTGATGGATAATGTCTCTGATGTCTAAAGAGGGGATGAAATCCTGCCAAAGCTTTGGTTAAATTCTGCTAAGAAGAAAAGATTTGCTGTGCCTGGGTCAGCTCAGCAGAGTGCTGGAGCATTCCCTGCACTGCAATCAATAGCTCACTTAACAGAAAGTTCCTTAACGCTGACTTTCCTCACACTTCTATTGCCTGGGGCTGTCTTGTTGGCACAACTGTATCATCCGTCATCATTAGAGAAAGGGAGCATCCACTTCTGAGCTTCAGAAAAGAAATTACAGGAGCAATCAGGCCAGGACTCCCCTTTGCCTCTCATTGCTACCTGGGAAGGTGGCTCAAAACTCTGTCCAGATGCACAACTGAGAGCCCAGCTGATGTGTTTTCTGAGTGGACCTGGACAGATAGTGTTGAGCTGCAATTAAAAATGTTTTACTTTATGGTGGAGTTTCACTGCTAGAGTAATGGAAAATTATTCCACATATATCACCTATAGAATTTAAACCTAAGGTAAGAGATCTGTGTCTTCAGAAACAAAGGACTAGGGCTGGAGGAACTTGGTCCAACTGATTTGCAGAGGGATAGGGTGGCCTATGTGTCTCATTCTCATCTGGGGTGCTTTGGGAAAAAAGCACTGCCTACTGGGGTATTTCTCCACTTTTCTGCCTACAAATGGCTTTCAAGGGCTGCCCCTTCCTCAATGTAAACAGGGAACAGAACGTTTCTCCTTCTTTGGACACCCTGAATTCTTCCTCAAACTCACATCTGGCAGGGAAGGCTATTTGGGGTAAGATGTCAGAAACTTTGGGGTAAGGATCACAGGCCAAAAAAACCCTGAAATAATTTGATACACTTGCCCTAGGGAATAAGCATACTTGACTTATTCATTTCTAGCTTATATCAATCTTAGCACAAGCAAAGCTTGCAAACCAGCCTTTGCTTTTATTTGGTTTGAGAGCATTAAGCAGTCAAGTTTCCCAACTGATTTCAGATTCCAAGAGGTGTTTTAAATCCTGAGAAACAAAAGCACATCACCTATCACAAGGAGCAGGGGACGTGTCAAATAGCTCAATTTTCCTCAGTATCAGAAAGTCACAGTGATATCCAGGACTTTTCTCCTGCGGCAGGCTCAGAGGAGTCTGAAGATGTGCTTATTGCTCTCCGTTCATTAGATACTTTTACGCTCAGCAGCTTGGAATAGCATCTACTTTTTCTGACAGGGTACCATGTACTCATTACCCAAAACAGAGACGGGGGTTGTACATGCTCACGTGAGGGTAAGCAAGCAGAGAACAAGGAAGCAACGACGAAAAACCTTGCCAGTGCTCGTAACACATCCCTGCTCTTTCATCAAATGCCTGGTCTGGAGAACTGCCAGGGTACTGAAAGGAAACCAGGAGACATGCAAAGAGTGAGGAGGAAAAGGAAATTAACACAAAGCTAATTGTATTGGATTTCCACAAGAAGAATCGCTGTCTGCCTTAGCAGGTGTGCCGGCAGAATACCCACTGAGAAAAACAGCAAATTTGACCTCGCGTTTCACCCCCACCCCAGGATATGGATGACTGTCTCCAGAAGAACAAAGTAGCTATTTTTTCCTTTAAAAAGCCAAGTTCCTCATAAAATCACAGCAAATATAGGGTGGAAGTGACCTCAAAAATATCTTGTCCAATCTCCCACTGCAAGGCAAGGTCAGCTCTCCTGCACCACACCTGGGAGAAGCTCAGGGAAATCGCAGGTGTGGAGGGGGGGTCTGCAACCTCTCAGACATAGGAGATCTTAGGACTCTGCTCAGCTATGAAATACTTTCCATAACCAGAATTGCACTGGCCGTAGCTCAAACTCTTTATTTCCATACCTGGGAAAGTTCATGCCTCAGCAAAAGTTCCTGTTAGCTGGAATTGACTTGTGGCTATAATTGTTTAAAATCAGACATCTGCTGAAGCACCATGCTGAGTATGGGCTCAAATTAATTCCTACATCTCCACTATTCACTCTCTGTTCGCTTCCTCCCCCTTCTTCAAATGACTGTGACAACAGTGACCTCTAAGTACACACTGTAGCTTATGACATTTTGATGGAATATAAAGCCCACTGGTCAAGTAGTACAAATTCAATTAATTTCATTCATGGATTTTAATTTGCTTCCTACAGAGTGGGTTTTTGCATCCCAGCAAGTTAATTCTGGAGCCAATAATGACTGCCATCATCATTTCAACCTTTCAGTTCAGTTTCCTGAATCACATCTGTAAATCAATTCTGTTATTGCCATAAAATGCATGTGCTGGTTATTTGATTCGCTCCCTATAAAGGCACTGTCTTTCCCCGCCACAAAAGTAATTGCAACTATAACTTGTTAAACCAAAGCTTGCCTTTATGAGCTCCTGGCACTAGAGGTTTGCACAGTTCTCTGCTGTCTTCCTACCCATCGCTGTGGCTCAGCTCCAACCTGGGCATCGTGCCTCATGGCATCAGGCCAGCGGGTGACTACAGAGCTCTTGACCAAGCACTTCTGGGTGCCTGATGATCATCCCCCGTAGTCATCACTATTTAGGGCTACTTCTAACTGGTTTATGAGACCTTATAGCAGCTTTCTTCCTCTGCATTCTTTCCTACAAGAAGGCTAGAGAGGCACTTTTTATGAGGGCATGTAGTGATAGGACAAGGGGTGATGGCTTCAAGCTGGAAGAGGGTAGACTTAGATTAGATATTAGGAAGAAATTTTTCACTGTGATGGTGATGATGCATTGGAACAGATTGACCAGAGAAATTGTTGAGGCTCCCTCCCTGGATGTGTTTGAGACCAGGCTGAACTCAGCTTTGAGATACCCGGTCTAGTAGGAGGTGTCCTTGCCCATGGCAGGGGGGTTGGAGCTAGGTGATCTTCAAGATCCCTTCCAACCTAAACCATTCTATGTTTCTGTTGTAACTGGGAAGCTCTGTATACTTCTAGAAAGCAGATTCTCGGGCATGAGGCTGTGGGTGCTAAACTCATCCTTTGCAGGGAGCCCATGACAAGGAAAGCAGCCAAGGTGCTCTAGCAGCACCTTTGTCTTCTCAGCCTGGCTTTCTCTGCTCCCTCCATGATGAGTGGGACCCAGCAGGGCCCAAATGCAGAGCGGCACTCGCATGCTCTTCACCTCAGTCCTCGATAGGCTCCAGCACGGGCTCAAGCCAAGGGGGAGTCCTGTTGCCATAAATGATGATCTAGAAAAGATGAAGGGTTTTCAAAGGAATTGTGGTTTTTCAAATGATAAGTAAAACTAACAGAGACGGTGCTGGTGATTTTCCCGCAAGTGATACGTACAACTGTCAGTCAGTGAAATAAGCCCCAATTTTAGTCCTTTTTTTAAGCATTCAACACGTCTTTCCCCAGTTGAGACATTCTGGCTAAAGAAGCACAGTAGGAATCCTTCATTTTGTGTCGTCCTGACTAACTTAAGTCTTCTGACAGCTCTAGGTCTCGTGGCAAATATAAATTATATTCAAGGTCTGTACACTCTGTTCTGTGGTAGAGTCAAAGACACATTTGCTGGCATGGAAACCTCTCTTCCTCTGCATTCTTTACCAGGCAAGCATACCACTACTGCGTATCCATTCCCAAAATGTTTCAGCACTTAAAATTGATTTCTGTTCAAGTTTCCTTAAAACCCAAGAAAGTACATTGCCAGGTTGTAATGGACACATTTCAGATTCCCAGCTCTGGCTGCCAGTTGGTTTGCCAGCCTTTGGAGTAGATAAATAGGACAGCAGCAAAGCAATTTGCCTTTTACACGAAAATCAGGATGACTTGCATGAAAAAGTGTGTATTAAAGGTTAATCAGGGCATCACTATAGGGATTTGGTTTGTGCTTTAATGTCTGTTGCTCTGTCAAATGTAACCTGTGGGTTTTTTTTTTTTTTTTTATGGTGGACCTTTCTATCAATACATTAAAGTAAATTAATAATGCTTCATTTTTTTTTTCCTACATCACAGAGAGTAGAAAAAGCAGCCAGGAAACAGCAGAACATTTATGTTATGAGGTAAGATCCCAGGTCCCCTGCCTCCTGCTGCAGAATAGCTAATGCTATATTCTTAAATTGCAAATAGATAATAAGTTCATTAGTTTAAGGGTGGTTACATCTATTCTGCTTTCCTGTATAATATAAAGTACACAGTGCACTTAGAAGCTCTACAATTGTGATTCAAAACATGACAAATATCCTTTCAATTTTTTATTGGTTTTGTTTTAAGGCTTATAATGAATACCTACAAATTGCCGCTCTTACAACGGTGCTTCTTTTAGCACACATTCACCTCGGTGAACCTTACAGCTACATCTGCAAAGATGACAAACAGAACACCACGGGTTTTCACGGGTTTTTCAATTTGGCAAGTACAATGTTCTGCTTTAGAGAGATTCTTAAATAACTTTGTTACATTGCTCATTTCCAGAGCTCGATGCATAAAAGCACAGAGCACAAAACTCATCTGCATTTAGCTGCAACGTTTTTTAAAGCTCTTGAACTTTTCAAGTGATCCAGGCCTGATTTACAGCTTCCTATAAAAGTCAAGCAGCATTTCAAGGTTTCGTGTGCATGTGTCAGCAGTGAAGCGATGCCATTTGGACTGCAGTTTGCTTTCTCTTTGTCACCTTTGAATCCTGATTATAAAAATACACATTTGTGTTAACCAGTCCTACATGATGAGAATGAAATGACACATTCACCCAAATCTCTCTGCACTTTTGTTTCCTTCATTATCAGAGACCTTTAAATGCTCCTTAAACTTATGGCACATGTATCATGATGCCTTTCTCCCGTGAGCTCTTGGTTGTAGACAGACACAGCAATACCCACTCCAGTATTGAAATATGAATATATGAAATATGAATATATTGAAATAGTATATGAAAACCCTCAGCTCTTCCCACCCTTTCCATAAGACCCAGGTTTCCTTAGCATTTATGCAAACTGGGCTAATGGTGCTGACTCCACTGGAACTACTTCCAGATTGCACTAACATAGTTTGTGATTCTGATCTTGGCCATACCTATTTGTAAATTTATGAGCTAACTTTAAACTTTTTCAACATTAAACAAAAAAATTAAGTAATGTTTTACCAAACTCCTGATGACAATTACATTCCTCAGAACAGTGAGATTGATAATTCTTTGGTATCTCCCCATTTGTTTCTCCCAAATGCACTCTGGACTTTATATCCACTTTACATCGTATTTTGTATCCTTTAAAACTGGTTAGTGGAGGCTCTCACTTCCATCCACTTTGGTTCCGGTATATGGCATAACAGAGGTCCAACTACCAAAGTATTAACCTATTGTAATACAAATCTGGATTGAGTTCATGTTCTCATAAAAATAAAACTCTTTTTATCACTGCACTGGAATCCTTTCACTGCAATGAGCACAAACCACATGCTGCAGCAGGACACACGTAGCAGGGAACATACACATACATGATGCAAAACCACCACCCAACTACTTTTCCAGCATTTCAGCATTTTGAATTTTATACATCGAAATGGTGTGGAAAAAGTCTTCCTGAAATATTTCTCCCTGAGAAATTCCTCCAACTTTAATATAGTTCTGCAAATTACTTTTTTTTTTTAAATAAAACTTTTTTTTACAGTGAAACTTCTTTAACTCCAATGGTTCTATATTATAAATTGTGCTTCTCTGCATCTAAATTCTGATGCAGAATAGCTCCAGGTACAGTATTAAATTGAAAAAATAAATCATACTAATAAAGCTCTTAGTTCTAATGTTGTTTTTTTCTCAGCTTTGACACCTCCTAATAGAGCATTCTGTAGGAAAACTCTGTCCTGAAAGAAATCAAAATGTATGGGATACAGAAATCTCAAGCTGCCTTATCACATGCTTTCTTCTTCTTAATATTCAAGTAAATTATGGCCGTGTGATATATGCAAGAGGTTAAGAAACATAAACCAAGCAAAATGGTGCTTATGATAAGAAGCAAATAGCGCAGGCTTCAGGCTTCTCTATTTCTACGTTCATGTGAGCATCCCAATAACTTTAAGTAATAATTAATTACTTGTATTAGAAAATTGCTATTTGAAAATTGATAACTGGATGCTGAATAAGTGGAGTACGTGTTTAGCGTGCAATTACGTTCCTTAGCTAATTCCATTAAGTGGAAATAACTGTGTACATCTGTCCTTTCAGAGTGACGTCTTGCTAACATAATTGAATTAAACAATTTATCCTTCATTGTAAACCCTTCCAGTACTCTGTTCAAAGATGTATCCTAGGATCCCAGTGTAAGAATAGGGAGTATTTCTTCTGGTGCCTTTCCAGCAGGTAGAGCTGGGCTGGAGGGGACACGCTGGCTGCCAGCTCTGCTCGAGGACACCTAACCAGAGCTCAGGTGCCAGCAGAGTCTTCTGGCCAACGCATATTACTCAAGACCATCTGATGTTCTTATTTAAGCATGTTTATGTTGTAAAAAAAAAAAAAAAGTATATAGGTATATTTTAGCAACTAGTGTTTGATCAAGTAACTTGAGTTTTCACCAAAGCACAGATTTTGGGAAGACTCCTAATAGGATGACAAGACCCTAACCAGATAAAAAATTAAAATACTATTACTAGACTTCAGCACATTGTTCCAGTAGGTAATTATGCACACCGACAAAAACATCCATAGTATTTCTGAATTGTTCAGTGTCAGGTTCTAGTTACTGGCTCTTCTCATCTCTTTCTGCTAGATTAAAGAGCACTGGTAGAGAAAGAACTTTGACAGGTAATCATATCCCCTCTCATCTTGCTGTATTACATGGAAAGAGCCTCTGTAGAGGGTTTCCTCCAACATCAGACTGAGCTTGCAGCTCTTTGCTGTAACCACTTCAGTTTTGAACATCTTGTTTACAACATGGACAACAGCATTGCCATATGCAGCAGGAAAAACCTGATTTTTACACAATAAATCTTAATTTTCACTAATGTCTGTTTTGTTCCAATCAAATGCATCCATAATTTTCCAGTGCCTTAAAAATCAATGGTTGTGAAGCACTCAAAGCGCGTACAACTATTAAGACTTAATTTTTCCATCTGGATTATAAACATGTACTTCTACGTTATCATCACTACTACCAATTCCCTTCCTTGTTCATCTCTGCTTGTCGTAAGGAGAGAAGCTAAAAATATTCCTTCCGCTGTTTGTTTACCGTGTTAGAAACTGTTCCATTTTTTTTTTGCATTTAGAATATAGCGATGCCATTACTAATAAATGCAGATGATTCCCACCGTATCACAGGGCAGCTGAAATCCCTCACAGTAAATGTGTGTTTCCGTACTGGAAATATGGATGCTGGAATATTTTTCCCTGAGTGTTAGGAAGGGACTGCCTACAGTATGAGTGGAAACGCAGAGAAACCATTAACTTCCAATTGTTTTATGAAGTATAAGTTGAGAAGAAGTAATAACAGACCCTTTAGAAAATTGACAATGAAAATTAACGTTAGGAAGTTTCTTACAGAGAGTGTCAGCAGCGCGTATGTATTAATTAGTAAGGAGTCTGGCTGGGAGAGGCAGATGTCCTGGTTCTCCATAACCCTTCTGTACAAATACACTCTTTCAAGTACCAGGAGCAGGGAGAGAAGAAGAGCAAACACAGGTGAGCCATCGCTGGAGCAAATCTGTCTCTGCACTGGCTTTTCCTAACGGCTCCAGGAACGTAAACACAGAGCAACTGGACCCTCTTCGCTACCTGCAAATGCACTGGGCCAAGTTCTGCTGAAGGTCAGATGGACCTTACAATTATTCTCTGGAGGATCATTAAAATTATTCTCTGGCTTTTACCCCAATGTATCTAATGGTCAGACACCAAACTTCAAAACAAGCAATCCAAATCACAAAGGCCCATTCTTAATAAGTAGATTAGTAGGTGCACACAATAGCTAGGGAGTAAATCTCAGAGCAAGTAAGAAAAAAAATTATAAATGTTGTTTTGGTAAAATCTTTTAAATTTTTTCCTTCTTTTCAAGAAGTCCTTCCAAAGAGGCAGAAAATTGATTCTTGATGCTAGGTGGGAGCTGCCCTGGCACGTTACAGGAACTGTACAAATAGCTGCTGTGTAAATATTCAGCATATGCTTAAGAACAACAAGGAAGTCTGCCAAATGTAATAACAAATCTTGGGTGCAATAGTACACTGTGCAGTGAGATTAATGACCTGGGACACAATAACGTATTCCTGAGGAAGCGAAGCAGCACTGAAGTATGAATGCAAAAGGCTCAGATCATTTGCATAAACCCTGCTCAGGCTCTAAATCATCCTGGGTCAAGGTTTCAGTAGTTTGCAAGCACCTGGAGATGCAGATTCTCTGTTTATTCCTCTTCATCTAGGGAAGGTCAGACCTCAGTGAGCCCTTCGTTTAATGTCTGCTGAACCATTCTTGGTTCAATTGCAAAAAAATATAAACAAGCTCAACAGAAAACACTTATCCAGAAGAAATTGTTGTAACTACTGTTTAGATCTTGATTCTAGTCTCCATAATATACCCCTTACATTTATGTTTTTCTAGTTGAGAACATTAAAACCACAAGCATATACAATTAACGTAGCTGTAAATCATTTTTTAGTAAAGCTATTGTAACATTTATGTTAAGAGATGGCAGCTCAGCAACCATCTGGGAATGGCTGGAGGTAACCCTAGATCCACATGTTTATGGCTTCTACTAAGTCTAATAATGATACACAAAAGCCCTTGTCGTATCACACTTTATGGCAAAGCAGCTGGCTTTAGCAACGAGGCTCAGCAGATGGAATGATGTGGCCAAAACCAAAGCAAGTGATGGGAAGCTGGGCATTTTCAGGCTCAGCAAGTTACTCTGTGAAACGTGCCGTGTGGGATTCAAACGATGCACGGGAAGCACACGCATCACAAGTCATTCAGGGCATGCAGTAGCTGAGTGTTGCTTATACCACATGGATTATTAATTCCTCTGTAATCCCACTTACGGTTTGATGCTCCCAAGCAATAATGGAGCTCCTATTACAGACACAACCAGTCCACACCAGCTACCCAGGTAGAATACTGTTGCTGGTAGAACACCAATTCTTTGGGGGGAAAAAAAATAATATTGGGGGCTAAAACAAGTCACCAAGTTACAAAATACTGAGGAACAGAAGGGAATATAACTAGATACAGCATATTTCTATGTCTTTGCCCATAGGAGAGAACCAGAAAGAATATAAATCCCTTCCCCAAAATTAGCCAGGGGTCAGGATGAATGAGAGAGGTTTCTTGTGTGCTTTATCCTGGAGCTATTTCTGCTCACCATCTTCAGCTGAAGTCACTGTGCATCTCTTAACTCCTTGGCCTTTCAACTTTTTGTGGAGAGGCTTGAGCCTATAAATAGTTACAGCCAAGTTAATATTGTGATTTTTGCAGTGGCAGAAGGATCCCTTTGAAGGGCTGGTCCTGAAGTCTGCCTTGTTCTGAATAGTACTGTAATGAATCCACACGACTGAGGCCAGGTGAAATAAGAGCACTAATTCCTTCTCAGGCATCTCAGTCTAGAGAAAAACTGATTTTACCTCTCTCTGTCTAGCTCAATACTGAGAAGCCAGACAGCCAGTTGAAGACATAGTGGGTTATGAGATAACAGGTATAACAAAGAGGGTTGTACCTGGTATTTTTACTGGTGTGGGTTTAAATAGGCAGCAGATAGCCCTCGCGTGCCAAACCCTGGCACAGTTGCTACACAGAATAGTTCTGCATGTCCAGCCTGGTACCTCCAGGCACCCCCTCATCTCCATCCAGCCTCTGCTGCATGTCAGATGCAGGGTTTACAGTGAAAAATTTACCCTTAATTTTCTGGCACAGTCTCACACTGTTCCTGTCAGCTTGTTTCTCTGGATTGAGATCTCTGTTTTCATTCCATCACTGCTAGGGAAAATAGATGTGGAATAAAACCTCTAATCCAAATATTTTCCCAAATATCAAGAAAATTTAAATCTGGATTGAAACCTGCTACCTCAGGCCCTTTATTAAATGCAAATTATTCTGGTTAAAAGTTGTGTATTGAAGACTGATCCCCAGACATACTACTGACTTGATCAAGCCTCCTGCTGAACAAAGTTATAAATATTACTATAAATATTCATGAAGTTCATGTAAATAACATCCCCCACAGTGCTGCTGCTACACAGGTAGAGTGCGTAAGGAGTGTATTTTTATTTATCTTCTTAGGGAGGTGGTCCACTTCTCTATTCCAGGGAAAGAAGAGAGCCATGAAGAAATACGAGGGGTACCCAGGAGATGCTGAGTCACCAGCAAGGTCAAAGCCCTGGTGAGATGAGAGTGATTTGGTCCTGCACAGCACATGCGGCTTAGATTCAAGACGGGAGAGATTGCCACCCTGTCCATAGCAGAAACCCAGTTTGGATGCTACTTCACACCAGAAACGTCCCCCACAAGGAACAAACGGTTATGCAGTGATACCTGTGCAGTTGTACAGACCAGAAGGATCTCTATATGTGGAGGATGGTGATGTCTCAGGAGAGCAAAGCTGTCACCAGCCCAGCTGAGACCGGCAGGCCACAGCACCAGATGAGCTGGTGTTCAATCAGCCACAGGGAGAGGATGAGGCAGCTCTTAGCTACTACCTCGAGTTCTGCCTAGAAATAGGTGGAACACCCTTTTCTCTTCACCTCTCTACAAAAACACCACCCCCACCCCGCAACCCCTCCTTGGAAATAATTTTTGATGCAAAAAGATAGTAGGAAGTTGGATAGACAAGCAAGACTGCCTTGGCCTTTCCAATCCAGCCAATCCCTCCTTCTGTTCCCTCACAGGGATGCCAAGGTCAGGAAGGGGAAGAAATTTCTGCCCCATGTCAGGACAGTGTTAGTGGGCAACTGGCAGAGTCCCAGAGTTATCTCATGAAATCATAATGGGGCTGCAGATCAAGGAAGGCACCTAACTCAGAAACGAAGCTTAATGCAGAGTGAAGGGTGCCTAGAGGTTTTCCAGAGCACAGAATTCAGCACAATTAAGACCTCTAAAAGGAAAGATAGAGGCCAGACGGCTCTTACTCCATCTCCCTATCCTTTGAGGGGACAACCGCTGCTGGGAAGGTTTTCATATCATCTTTCTGATCTGCTCCATAACGAAGGAGAAAACTCCTACATGCCTCCAACCCAGATACAGCTCCAGAGGACTTGAAGTCACACTGTACCTGCCAGCAGGAGTTTTACCACAACTGAGAGAGTTCCTGGGCTATTAACTCTGTGATTTTATTTTATTTTTTTTTTAAATTGCACTTTGTCCCATTTTATAGGTCTCAGGATGAGAGAATAAGCTCTCGCCAGGAGATGAGAAAGAGGGAATTTGAAGAGAAAGCCTCATTAATAGTTCATACGGGTAAGACTGCTCTGAACCACTCTTCCCAAGGGAGAGTAATGGCTACAAAAACTCCACTCTTCCTTGGTTTATTTTTCCATCAGAAAAGTTTGAGACTAAGAATAAAACTTAACAGTAAGGAGAAGAAAGTTTGGGGTACTTTTTTTTTTTTTATAATGACAAGGTTTGCCTTTCCTGTTTAGAAATAAATAACTTTTTTGAAAGACTAAAAGTTGCCCTTCTTATTTTACACTCCAGTTTTGCTCTGCAGGGCAGCAAGTTTTTAAATCCAGAACTCTTCTGATCCTCCCCACAACACAACAAGTCTCCTGACTGATCAACTAGCAGAATGTATATCTGCGAGTGACTCGCAAACATTGATCTATAACTCATTAGTGAGCTGTACTTTTTCCTCATTTTCAAATTAGTTTTTAAATATTCAGGAGCCCGACGTAGAATAAGACTTATCTACGTGCCTCATATCAACATCACTGAGGGGTCTTATTTTGGGACTTTAGAAAAATGTATATACACAGGGAAGAAGTGAATAATTAGGATGATGATTGCCAAGAAATGGGAACCTATGCTCGTGAATGATAGTTGAGTTATACAATGAGCTGAAGTGTCAGCACAAGGCACAGAGAACAAGCAGCAACAATCACAGCTCATTTGTATGGGCTCAGCCTCCCACAGCCTCTCGGTCAGGATACCCCTGCTGGAAGATGGGTCGAGAAAACAGAGACTGCCCAATTCGAAACTGCCGGTTTTCTTCACAAACAGAGAGGGGAAAATTGCTTGACCCCAAACTGAATTGTTACACCTTGCACAGCGGGGACACAGCTTGCAAAGGGGAGTGCTCTGGGGCTGTCACATTTGGCACCAGCTCTTCGTGCCCGTGGGAATGTCACCTGCAGACAACTCTGCAGCTTCCTCTGTTTTCCTCCACTTGCCCCTTTGGCTATGGGGATCCTCAGCAAGAGGACAAACCTCCCTAACCCACAGCTTTATGGACTGGCACAGGATCAGAGGAGTTAACTTTTGGTGTGACTTCTAGTCCATGTTTTTTTTTGTGGGGATGCTGCCTTTATTCTTCTCCTTGATGTGAACAAGGGGATAGTTTCCACTACCCCCTATGCTGTGGTAATGGTGTCATAACACAGACTCTGCTCTTGCTACCTATTAGCAGAGCTTGGCTTAATCTATTTCCTTGAATTTAGAGATAGAAGATGTAGGTAGCAGACAGGACTGATTTTTGAAACATCCTTTTCTTCCTCTTAATCAGAGCTGTGAATGTGGCTGGGCTTGATTATCTACAGCTCAGACACCCTCATGTCTGATCAGCTGGAGCAGCAGTCAGTCTGGTGGACGTGACTCCTCCCCTCCCCTCTTCTCCTCAGCCCATCTCCCCATAACCCTGTCAGATGAACCTGCCTTCACACTTTTGCAATAGCATGGGGTGGATGCTCTTGAGACCTCTTGCCAAAAATTGTGAAACCTACTTTCCGTCTCCCTAGATGGATTCTGTGAGTGAAAAGTAGGCATTTATTTCAGGGAGAGAGGCTCTGCACATTGTGTGAAACACTGCTTCTCTACCAGTCTAGAAATGAAGATAAGCGCTTCAAAGGAGGAGTAAAAAGATTTGCAAAAGCTAGAGTGAATCTTACTGATAAATCAATAACTAGCTGAAGTGCAGGTATTTAAAGTGGCTTTAATGCAGGAAGTAAAAGAAAAAAAATGAAGAAAGAGCAGGAACTGCAGGAAAATAACCTGAAAATACTGATCACTTTCATCCCAAGTTAAAACAACTATAAACAGGAGTAAAAAGAAACCAGACTCTTAAAAATATGTTGATCTGGTCCATATCTCTGAAAGAAAAGCATCAGGACAGAAACACAGCAACAACAGAAAACTGCAGCACTGTTAGCTCTGCACTTGCCCCTTCTACACACCTCTGCAGATGGTAATTTATTCTAGTTTTACATAGTAAAATGAACTATGTCAAAGCTAAAAATATTTGCAATAGGCATAGAACATCTATAACAAATGGCAGTCAAATAATCACAGATTTAGATGGTGATACCTGACTCTACAAAACACATTTATTCTTTTAATGTCATGACACAACACATCTCTAGGCCCCCTACCCCCATCCACTATTACCACGATTTCATCCCCAGCTGCAGATGTGCATCAAATTGGAAAAATATTTTGGTCCAGATTCTCTTCTTGCACTGCTTCCCCAACTCCCTTCACATATCAAAAACTGTGCTACGTTTGGTGTTACTGGAATGGAATTCAGTGTTTTTTAACATAAAGCCACTGGTAGCCGAATCTCTTGCTGGAGTCTTTCTTGGGTTTAGCATTGAGGTTTTTTTTTCTAACAAACCTCTGTTCCAAAAAATAATTACTCTATGTCTGTCTGTCACTGAAAATAGCTAAACAAATAATAGTGGTACTTGGTACAGTAATAATCACATGACATTTCACAGCTTAACGCGTATGCTTGCAAGAGAAGATGAATTCTATCCATTTTTTAATAACATGTGAAAAACGCAGTTTTGTCTTGACTTCATGGAATCACGAAAGATGGAGCGAGAAAGAATTTTAAAAGGATCTCTAGCCCATTCCTCTGTCCCAAGACACAGTCAGGTCTACTATGTCATTCCTTGAAAGTCTTTGCTTTAACATTCAGGTTAAGTGAGAAAAAGAACAGTGGAAAAAATTACCCAGGGAAAAAATTAGAGACAAGACTGCAACAGTAAAGAGACAGGTTGTCAGCAAAGGGGAGAGATACAGGCAAATAAATAATCCAAGGCCAGGTCTCACCAGTAGTAAATCAGCCTGGAGTCCATTGCCTCCACAAGCCTGGGGTACAGAAACCATGCAGTCCCCCTCACAGCTGACGCTTTTCTTGCCATCAGAAATACTAAGCCTACTAAAACTGAGCTGCTTTTGCCAAGATGTTTGCAGTGGGGCCAATATGTCAGACAGGAAAATGCCTATCACAGGTACTATGTTAACAAGGGAGACCAAGTTTTGGAGGCTTAACAGCTTTTTCTCTAAAATCTTACATTGTATAGAATCCTAGAACGCTTTGGGTTGGAAAGGACCTTCAAAAACTCATCTAGTTCAACTCTCCCACCGTGGGCACGGACATCTTTCACTAGATCAGGTTGCATAAAGCCTTGTCCGACCTGATTTTGAGCAGTTTCAGTGACAGGGCATCCACAATTTCTCTAGGCAACTTGTTTCATCTCAAAGATCAGTTTGAGATATTAGCAAGGTTTTTCACAGGGAGGAATCTCTAGGGACAGAAAGATAGTAAAAATGCAGCCACGATAAAACCCCAGGTAGCAGTTGAGCAGACAGGGTTGCATTGCTTTATTTATTTGCGTTTAGCCAGTTGTGTGTACCTGCGGGTTCGTCTGGCCCTCAATGCTATCGTTAAACCTCAGTGCAGCTCAGCACTTAAATACACAATTAGCTTTAAACATCTAATACTTCAAGTGTATTCACAAAAGTCATACCTAGTTCCTGAACAAATCAATCAAATGTACTGTCCCTTTTAAATTTTCTATGTACAAAGAAATTGTAGCTATTAGCCCAGAGGGAATAATCCTAGTAAATCCATCAATCTGAAAGTAAGAAAGAGGGATAAAAGACCTTATGTGAAAGGCGCATCAGCAGTATCACTCCTGAGATGGACTTAAGAGCTTTCTCACTAACATCAGCCCAAGATAGTACTTCACAAAATAGCCGGAGCCAGTATCTTTTCAAGCACTGCTTGTTAAAAAAAAAAATAAAATAAATGAAAGAGCACAAAATAGCTAGGTATAATGATGCCACCTTTACACAGGGGAAAATAAAGAGGCCCGCTCTTCTGAATGGCTAGTATCCCCAAGTATAAACTAAGACATAAAGAAACTCAGCAGTGAACTGCATTTTACTTCAGAAAAACAATCATTCAGGGTACATGAGTCTTTCAGAAGAGCAGGCTAACATGGGATGGCAAGCGCTCAAACTGGCCTGTGGTCTGCTAAGTTTTTTCTCCCTCTGCTGAACTGCATGGGTAATGTAAGAATTATTGTTCAGGTTTGTTTTTTTGTTTTTTGTTTTTTTGTTTTTTTTTTTTTTTTTTTTTTTTTTTTTTTTTTTTTTTTTTGGTTTGTTTATTTTTGGCTATATTATTTTGGTTTGGGGTTTTTCTTTGTGGAGGTGTGTGATTATTTTTTTCCCCAGCTGCTCAAGATAACCTGCATTGTCTCTCTGTACTGGGCAGAGAGGAATTTCTCTCCCTAGTTCCACTGCAGTTATTTAAATGACAGTTCTGTCCAACTTCTTTAAGCATTGGGCTCATTTCTGTCCTCTTCTTTCTGATTCAGGAAAATTAGTATTGAACAACATGTTCTTCCAACCAGGCAAATTCTCCTGGCTGTTTAGAAGTTGTTGCTGCCCCATTCCCTGTTGAAGGCCAGGCTGGATGGGGCTTTGAGCAACCTGCTGTAGCGGGAGGTGTCCCTGCCCATGGCAAAGGGTTGGAACTGGATGATCTTTAAGGTCCCTTCCAACTCTAACCATTCTGTGATTCTATGATCACTTTTTTAGCACCAGTTTATTAAACCAATAGAAGCCTAGGTGGACTTTTTAGGCAGCTACCCTGTGGTGCTCTTTGCTGTGTGCCCTGGTCCTCACGTGTATACTCTGCTTGTACAGGAGATGGGACCCTTCATGTTCTCGTATAGAGTCTGTGGCAGCAAGTCCTGCATCTGGAGGACATCCAGGTTTTACATCATAGTGTGGTTATGTCAAGGCTGGTACTCACTTAAGGAACCAGCCAAAATGGCACACACACCTCTCAGTGACAACTTATCACTGCTAAGCACAGAACCTTCTTTCACATCAATCAGTATTGGTTACATACTGGTTTCTGTGGGACCCTGCAAGTACTGGGTACTATAACAATAAGAGTGTACATTCTGGACTGGACCTTTAGGTATCCTGGCTTTATTTCATTTCACAAGGGAAAAAAAAAAAAAATTCAATATAATTCATTCCCACCACCAACAAAAGACTACATAGTGGCAGTCTGTGATGCTTTGTATGTTCACTGCTAGAGGGAAGAAAATATGTAATAGGATTTGAGTGGTTTAATCTGTTTCAGGGAAGCTTTTCTTTTTTATGACTGTGGACATTGTCAGCAGGAGAAAACTAGGCTGGGAAGAAGCTTACAAGTCAGTGGTTCTATCACACAAGCAAGAGGAACATACAATGAAATTAAAAAAAGAGGAGATACTTCTTGGTTCTCCATCGCACCCCGAAGGAGGGCAAAAGCAGAGCTATCTGCTTCACAACCACCTCTTCAGGGCAATGAAGGCATTGCTGGTTACAGCTCTCCCTGTGAAAGAGCAGCTACTGAAGCCTCCAAACACAGAATTGCCTTTGCTGAACTGAAAAGGCACCCCTCACCGTGATGACAGCTTGCATGGTTCCTCCAACAGAATCTCTGCTTTCCTCAAACTGTGGACTTTTATTTCAGGGGAGTAACAGGGTCACTTAAGTATGAAGGGGGAGAAAAAAGGCAAAGAAGCATTGCTGAGCATTTTGTGGAAAGCTTAGAATAGAACAGCTCATGAAATGTTTAAGCAGCCAAAACCAATTGCTTCATAACTGAGTTCTGACCAAAGTCAATGTTAAACCTACCAAATAAGGTACCCAAGAAATTTGTGATATTTCTTTTCCTCACTTCATTTACTGTGTCCTCTGCCTCTTAGGAGTAGAAGAAGAAAGTCAAGCTTTTCTGTCCCAGCCAGTTTTTAACTTTGTAAGGTTGGCCAGGGTGATACTGGTCAGAAATACAGAACAGTTCCCTTCACAAAATGCGTTTTCATCCAAGCTGATAAAGATATTGTTAGTAGGAGAAGTTCAATTCTCCAATCTGTCTTTTCTTTTTTTGTCTTCTCCAAGCATAAAGGACTTCCAGCTTTCACAGCTTTTACAAGAGCCCAAGGGGGCAAATCACATTCATATCCCTGTTTTTAGGATTAAGGTTGAAATTATATTACAACATAACTAATCCTATCGAAATTATTAGATCCACTTGATAGTGTTATTCTTCTAGCAAGTAGCAAGACCTTCTATTTTGACACGGGCCAGGTCATACTATCTATATTCATTTTTTTAGTGGCCTTTACATCAGCAAATGGGACTTTAACCAAGGAAGTGATCCACCAGAGTAAACAAACTCCACACATTTTGGTACAAATACACAACACAGTTCAAGGCAGGGTTTGTAGTCCCAACTTAGTGCTTGAACTTTAAATTTACATGAGAGAAATGAAACATAAAGTGTTTTCTTCTGTTAATTGTTCTGAGACACAAATGAAAGTATTACATAGTAAAGAGGATTTCTGAATATAGGATACCTGCAGCAGCACTTCCCCTACTCCTCCCTGGCAAATCTCCTATCATGTTACCCCTCTGAGGAAAATGTACACTTTTGCCCTCTACTCTTTAGTTCTACAAGACTTTACTTGAGTGGCGTATTTGTTGTTAACACTAAGTTTCAGATGCTGCTAAGATAAAATTGTCGGCGTTAATGCTACACAGAAAAAAAAGCCATCATATCTTTTTGGATGTCTGTACTAATTGTTTGCACACTTTAGTTCAAAGGACTAAGCCCACACTCTATATTTAGCTGCAGCTGTATCACTGGCTTTTCCTAGTGATTTGTACCAGGAAAAGAAGTAGAAGAGAAGAAGTAATGACTCATTAGCATCACATTAGTTAAAATTAAAGCTTTATCACCTGGATATGCTCCTTTCTACACAGAGCTCAGCCTCTTACAAGACCAGAAAGAACATTAATTTAAACACTGCACAGAGAAGTGGCAGATCTATTAATCTGTGATTTTGGAAAAAACTATTTTTAAAACTTTGTACCGATTTCCATATGTAAAATAATACACAGGACTGAAGGACATTCATCTTGGAGCAAAATTCTTCTTAAGTGATGGTGGATTAGGAATTTAGACTGCCAGTAATCCAATGCCATTTGAGGTTTAATGGGATTTTATTCGTTTCACAGTGGTAATTTACAGTAGGCAGACACCAAAAATTAATTTTGTCAATGAGGACCTTGCTCTGTGAAAGGTCGTACCATTACAGCCCCCAGGAAATGGGGCTGGCCAGTGAAATAAAGGCAGATATATGGGAGCAATCCTTCCTTGTGGGTAGCAGGAGTGGTGCATTACTGTTGCAGAACAGATCCTGTAGCCTCATAGCTCTGCAGTTCTCATCACCCATTTTGGATGGATTAGAGGGTCCTGCTCCTTTCCTAATCCACCCATGCTCCCTTACTTTGTCTAAAAAGCTGCAAAATCTTAGACAGCATCCAATCCAGAATTCAGCTATTCTGTTTAAAGCTCCCCCCCAGATCCTTTGTGTTCAAGCTGAGACCTGCCTGCCTAACAAAGATGTTCTGATACCAGTGTTCACCAGACAATACTTCTTCCTTTCCCACTGTTCCATTTGCATTCCTGGCCCTGCACGTGAAGTGGAAATGCAGCCTATTGACCTTTGCAGACCCTGAAGGAAACGGTCAGGGAATGGGGTATATCTGAGCTCAAGAATTGTGGTTGCCAAATTGCCATCTCTCAGGCCATGGAATGTCTTGACATTAGCCAATTCTCCGCAATGCCAAATGAAAAGAAAAGCACGTGAAAAGTGTTTATATGCAACACCCAAAATTTTATGGGGGCACAGAGGACAAGCAAAACAAAAGCACTTTAATTTCCTGTCCCAAAGGGTTTCATTTCCCACTGTAGAACCAGTTAACAAACTTTCCCAGTGGACATCTTTCTGGTCTTCAGTTGCATTCCTGTGTACTGACCGCAATCAGGGGGAAACATCGTGTCACAGTTAACTCACTTGCCTTTCATGCTTTTTATCCAGTGTTTACAGAGGTTCAAGCTTTTCTTCTGTACAGACCCACTGCTCATCATGCCAAGCTGGATGAGGAGACTCTTTCCTCCTCACTCCTTTCTCCCTTGAAGATGTTAGTGCCTCTTAAGGTTGGTTCCCACAGATGCCATTGTAGCGTCAAGTATAACACCTGCCTGCCTGCACCTTGACTACATGTTCAAGTCCTTGTGAAGCATGACCACCCTTCTCACCAAGCTGACAACGTATCTGAGCAGTTTTTGAGTGACAGACATGTAAACAGTTGATGCAACTGTACATCAGTGGAAATAGCACCAGGGAAAGCCAAGGAGTGAGTAGCTGCTAACACCAGTTTAAACAGCACAGACACTGGCTGTGAAGCCACAACAGTGAGATGAAGCCTCTCCGTATATCAAACCTCATACTTCTTGTAGACAAGAAATTATTAAATGCACTTTGTATGCATATATAGATGTAATTAATGCATGCAGCTGACTGCAGACCTTTGATTAAGATCAAGAAAAACAGCAACCAATTACTTTGGAACAGTATGAGCAAACCAGCATTCAAATCCTGTTTTGAAGGGATACCTTGACACCAGTTTAATGGGACATTAATGAATTTTTTGTAGTCTTTACAGATTGAAATTCCCAATGGCATTTGTGGGAGCTCAACTGATTGCTAGGGCAAACTCTTTTTCCTGAATTAACTGCAAAATCCATTACCTGTACAGGGGGAGAGCACACAGCACAAAATCACAGGTCCATCTGATTAACTTTTCAATTCATGCTAAATAAATTTCTTCTCCATGATATGCAAGATATTCTGCAAGGTGCTGGGAGGGCACCACCAAATTTCAAACTTGAATTCACCCATCTGGAATAAGGAGATCCTCTCATTTGACACCAATTAGCATGTAAAAGACTCCACAGTGCTGAGAATCAGACTATTTAAAAGAGTTTTCCAGACATCTCAGCTTACTGTATATTCATAGAATCATTCACATACATTCTTCTTCAAATTCAGGCCCAAGTCGTTCTCTTTGCTGTTTTGATCCACAGCTGACTGCTCTGGAGGGAATCTGCAAAGCCAGGGAGCTTGGCGGGGACATAGCAGTGATGCCAAGTCAAACCATGCAATGTTTTGTCAGCAAAACCTCACAAGAGCATCAGAGCAGCAGGTGGCCATAAGTTCACAAAACAGTGGCAAGGACATAAGTAGAAATGATGTTATCCTTCCAGTGCCGTGGTCATCATTGTCTTTAATGTTTTATGAGAAATTAGAACTTTGGCTCCTGTATTATACTTGGGAACATGCAATGCCGGTGAGAAAAATCACTACCCTAAAGATCTTAGTTTAAAAATGAGGAAGAGAAGGACACAAGCACCCCTGAAAAGGACATTGGGCCATGACAGGAAGAGGTGGTTTCAGCCCACGTAATGCTACAGATTTTATACATGCAGCTTAAGCACAAGAGCTACAGGAGTTATGACTTCTGCACATTTTGCTATTAAATTCAAATGTGGACTTGAGATTGCTTTCAAGGTGGCCTGGGTTGCTCTTCCTGTGAGCAGGCACAATAAAGTGGGAGAAAATAGAAAGATTCCTGATAGAAGGAGAAAGCAGGCAGATGAAAATAATTTCTTGTAGTAGGCTATAAGCCTTCAGCCCAGACAATTTACCAAATGAGATAATCACAATCTGTATTAAAACCCTACTCTGAGCCCCTGGACTTCAGAGACATTTAATCCCAACCTTTGGGTTTGGGTCAGAGATTCGCTTTGGTTTAGTGTTTCCAGCTGGAACGAAACAGTTTTCCGGCCAAACAAAAACTCTATGTGTTTTCTCCTCTGGGAATCATGGCATTAACCAAACATTATATTTATTGAAGAGAAATGCCAAAAGAATTAGTTTCTGCAAATTGGCTTGCTTATTCAGAGGAAACATTATCACGAGAGACAAATTTTGCTCTCCGGTTCTAATATGACTAGGCACAGCCTGAATCACCAGGAATGTATTTTTACCACTGAAAATCTTTAGCAACTGTCAAAACTTGTTTCAGTAAGACGTACTCACGAGGAGCTCATAAACATTCAGCCTGTGAAACAAGCCTGAACTAATACAATATGTGTTATGTTTGTAAGGCTGAGAGTAATGCAAACTGTGACAGTTTCCTTCACAGTTTTAGACAATTAAGGTCTGCTTTATTCCATGGAGTACCTGTTGCAGAAGTAGATCTATTTTAATGCTGCATTTTAACCCAGGCTGAGGATGCTGCTCAGTTCCAACAAGTGGAATAACAACCTTTTAGGATGCTGCTCAGCTCCACGTTAAGAGCAGAGCTACTATCACTGCCTGCCTTTGCCTCAAACACATTGTTACCTGCACTAAAACAGGACAGCACAAGCAAGACCCCGTCTTCTGATAGCTGCCAGGCACTCGGCACACTGCATGCCCTCCTTGCACCTCCTGGGGGACACAGTCTTTAAAGCTTCAATTCCATTCTGTGCAGACCCAGGGAAAATTTAATATTTTTTTCTATTTTTTTTTTAAACCTTCATGGGAAAAACCTTTTTTAAACCTCCCTGCCCTGGGCAGGGACTCTGCAGCATAGAGCTGCCAGAGTGCTGCCTGGGGGACCACACAATAAGAAGCAAAAAAAGTCAAGTTGCATGCTTGTCAGCAAGTGGCAAGCAGTGACTTACAGGCATAGATTTGCCATTATCATAGAATGGTAAGAATCATCCAGTTCCAACCTCCCTGCCCTGGGCAGGGACACCTCCCACCACACCAGGCTGCTCAAAGCCCCATCCAGCCTGGCCTTCAACCCCTCCAGGGATGGGGCAGCCACAGCTTCTCTGGGCAACCTGTTCCAGTGCCTCACCACCCTCACAGCAAAGAATTTCTTCCTAATATCCCATCTAAATCTCCCCTCTTCTAGTTTAAAACCCATTATCCTTGTCCTATCCTATCACTCCACTCCCTGACAATGATTCCCTCTCCAGCTCTCCTGGAGCTCCCTTCAGATACTGGAAGGAAGTAATCAGAAATAGTCACAAGTCCATGAGAGTTATGATGCTTTGAATACATTTTAAAGAGCATCCTTCCACTCCAGTGTTTTAACCTGTCCTTTGTTTAACCAGCTAGAACACCACTGGAAATGCTTTGTTCTGCTACAGTGGTTTATGTTGGACAATTCGTTATCACTGTAACTAATTCCTCTGTTCTCCTGTGACTATCAATGGCAGAAAGCTACAGGAACATTCTGAAGTCCTGCTAGATTCTTGTTCTAGTGAGAAAGGTTTACAAAAGTGGAACTCATACATGTAATTGGTATCATTATCTCTTTACTGGATAGATGTAAAATTTAATAATCTCTCTAGAACAGCTTTCACAGATCTCACTTATCACCACAGATAATTAAGCACAAATATTCCATTATATTAAGGGAAAAAAGCCAGCAAGATCTTCTGACAAAAAGTTTGTAGTTTGTCTTTAACCACTGGAATCTATTTTGTCCTTATATTATTCAGTACATTGTATCTTTTTTTTAACATGCATTTTTATTGGTGTTTCGTGGTTGGTTTTTTTATTTTATTTTATTTTCTCGGGTCCCTGATAAACCATCGTGGTTTTATTGAATGAATTTGTAGAGGAAGAATAGAACTGCTAAACCACTGAAGATACTCCGAAACATTATTCTAAAAGTGAGTGCACCTCACTTATCACAAACTGCACCCTCCTCTTCCTCCAGTTTTAGCTGAGATGTCAAAAGGAACCAGCTAGAACAGGTAAGAGTGTGACAGCCCTGAATGCTGGCAGGAGGGAGCTGGAGGTGACAGCCTCCACTGCAGTACAGGTGGGGAGGACAAGCACAGCAGGACGTTTTTATGGCCTCGGGACATATGGATATTTGTCACATACGTCTCCAGGCTGCAGGCAGCTAACTCAGACATCCTTCAAGACAGGGAGCAGCTGAACGCTCTCCAGGATGGGAGAAAACCAGACATAATTCTTGAAGTCATCTTACCCAGCCCCTTCTGAGCTGCTCCAAGCACTAAATGCCTTTTTTTTTTTTTTAGGAAGATAAACTGCAGGGTTAAAAACCATAAGGGAAGACCTCCCGTTTCTCATTCTCCTGGTGTTATGAATATTAACTCTGAAATTACTTTTACTATGATGATGTGATGGGAGAGGAGGGACTGTATTATAAAAATATAAAATAGACTATGCCTATTACAGAAAATTAATAATGTATACAGTGCTTGCAACATTCTTATAATGATAGATTTATAATTCTGCTTCAAAATGAGGAACAAGGATAACATGAATTTTTATTACTGACTGAAGAGAAAGAAATTACTCAGAGGGTTTTTCTCCAATATTCTTTTGGCTTGCTGAAATTTAAATTACCCTGAAAGGGCAAATTCGAAAATCAGAATGATTCTTGGGAATGAGATATTTCCAAGTCCTGGATTTTTTTTTATTTTTTTTTCATCAGAGAACAAAGACTATACACCCTGAGTTCCCCTCAGAATTTTGTTTCCGGATATTCGTAATGACTGGGAACTGTGGTGAACAACCTCTGGGGTCATTGCAGCACATATTTCCCAGGAATAGGTGGGAGCTGAAATAGGCTTATTCCCTCCAAAAGAACTACACTTGCATTTTTAATGAGTGGAAACAGGGACTATATCGTGGGACACTTTTTATTTCCAGAGAGTATGTCCTTGTGCTTCCTCGTTCCCTTTTGACCGCTCAATCTATATTTTTATGAAAAATGTAGGTGAAATATTAAAGCCTTAGAAATTACCCAGCTTTTCCCTGGCTATTTAGGGAGGTGGCCATGCAAGCATGCCCTGTAATCCATTGGAAATTTGCACTAGAGAAGGCAGGACTCAGCTGGGACAGAATAGCATTGAGGAACTGCAGCTCATGCTCTGCCAGTACTCGTACGTCCACCTTTCCCTTCATCCATTCATCTTCCTCCTCCCCCCCACCCTCTGCTCCCTTCATCATCATTCTGCAAAGGAGGTGCTCTTGCTGGACAGCATGTCCACAGTGAGCAGGATGAGAAATCTCCTCAACAAGCAGAAGTAGCAGGTCACCTCCCTGACTTCGAGCCCATCTGCCTCTGACAGCCCTGGCTACTCTGAGACATCACTGATGCCAGTATGAGGTGAAAACATGACACCAGCAGGGACAATTTCAGGCCACAGAGCTAAGTTTTAATCATGTGTCTCCCACTAATGTCAGAAGAAATTATGTGGCTAAACCCCTGCCAGCTGTTTTGAATATCTGAAAGTTAATTTTACAGTTAGCACTGGGGCAAAGAAATGGGACTGCCCACTGGCACAGGCAGTGACTAACAGAGACTGGCAGGACAGAAGAAGATTAGTGGCTGAAAAATACATCCCACTCCATTATTTCCCCCCGAAGGGTAACGATGCTTCTGGCTTCAATACATTACTGTCACCCCCAGAATGCAGGAGCCTGCCCACTGCATGTACTCCTGTCCTTCCCTGCTCCCCTCTAGGGAAGGACACAGACACAGGATCCTTGCAAGGATTTCTGTGCACAAGCACTTTCTTGCCTCTGAAGCGCTTGGACAGCTTGTTGCCAGGCTGAGTGACTGCCTTTAAAGGCAGCCTCTGACATCCTGAGCTAATTGCCAGCAACAGAAGCATTACTGGATCTCTTCATATTCCCAGGCAGGGCTCACATACAGCATCCCCGGTGCCTCCATCATCCAAAACAGCTCCACTGGCTGGGCCCATTTCTAAGACATTTTGTCCAGGGTGCTGGGCACCCTTCCTTTTCTGGAAAGGGCAGGGAATGGAAGTGCTCCCAAATCCAATGGTGGATACAGAGCAGGCACTCTTGGAGGTAGAATAGGAAGTGCCAGACTGTCTTATAACTAACAAATACTTTCCTTTCACTCCTGGGTAACAGTTCGAGTTGGTTTTGTGGTTTGATGCTGTTTTTCCCAGTAAACTTTAGGAACCTGCATCCTTCCACTTGTGAACCTGCCTGAGGTCACTCCTGTGACAGTCGCAGCTGGAAGAGGCTCTAACACCCAGGAAACTCTGCTTGCTGTCTCCCTTTTTCAAAGGGATGGTCAAAAACTCTGCAGACAGACAGCTTTCAAAGGTTTTGTGTTTCAAAGTGCATCCAAACAAAAGGTTTTCCTACCAATACATAACACTGCTAAAATTGGTGAAGTCCCATACAGTTCCTGGAAGCACTGGGCATCCTGCCCTCTCACTACACTACCTTCTGCCTGATTCACTCGGCAGTTGCAGTTTTAATGTCACCACAGCTGAAGAAGTCCTTAACATGTGGCAATCGGTTGGAAAACAGATTACTTGGAGCCTGTCTGGAGGGTGTTTTTGACCATTTAAGAGAAAAAGTTCCATGGGATGATACCACCTTTCATTTCTGTAAGAGGCATTACCTTCATACAACAGTTTCTTGTAGCTATTGAGGCCAGCTGAGACTATCCAGCCAGACCACGTCTGCCAAAGCTTGACACGGAGTATTTGGAAAGTTTCAGGATTATTGTGGAATGAATTCATTATGGGAATTGACTGTTTTTGCATTTTCTCAGGGTTAGACCAGTAAAAAGGAAAAGTACAGAATTGTAAGGTATTAAAGGAGAGAGGCATCTACATTGAAGATACATAGCACGCAACTGAAACATCTTTGGTTGGTATGTTAGTATGTTCTCAAAAATAATTACTAGAGATATTGATTAGTAAAGCAGAAGTCTCCGTGACGTGAAAGGAATCACCTCTTCTATTT
This sequence comes from Pedionomus torquatus, assembly GCA_013398155.1. Classification (NCBI taxonomy): domain Eukaryota; kingdom Metazoa; phylum Chordata; class Aves; order Charadriiformes; family Pedionomidae; genus Pedionomus; species Pedionomus torquatus. The sequence continues at coordinate 520,652 of VZRU01010608.1, forward strand.
ATCATGGAATTTATTGCATTTCTGAGAATCCCTACAATTCCATCACTCATCATGTTTGCACTGAGCACAACGACACTCAAGTCACTGCTTGAACATTTTTATTTCTGACCATTCTAAATCTGTGCTGGATCTGATATAACTTTTATACTAGATACTACAATTTTCTTTACCTGGAGAGAAGGGATGACTGTCCCTGGAAATATTACCACCATAATGTGGCAGACACTGGCATAGAACTAGCTAACAAGGACACACTATCATTTTAAGGAACCACGTTCATAAATCCAACCTGTAATGGGCTTCCTCAATATAGACGTTACACTTCACTGCTTCCTCTATATTTCAATGCCAGCTTGCAAACAGAGGCCTGTTTGATATTGACTCTTAGCTAAAATTATAGCAGGTTCTCCTAGAAGGGAGACAAATTCCACTTTAAAAAAAATTTCAAATGAAAAAATCCTACATTGTTCAGAAAGTATTTAGATATGATATTACATTGCCTTAAGGAAATTCAAACACAAATATGATGTTCAGAAGAGGGTGGAAAAAAAAATATTGTTTGAAAACCCAAGTAACTAACACTAACAGGCAGGAAAATGAAATAAAGATCTTGGAAGTCCCTTCAATGAATTAGCTTTCATTTGCAAGTGATAAAATTAACAAAACACTAGTAAACTTCAGAACAGTGTGGCATCTACTACACAGGTACTGCTAGGAAGCAACTACTTCTGGTCTCTGAGAAATGAGAAGTCTCCCCAAGCATCTACCATCCCTTCTTTTTTTCTAAGGAAGATACTACAGACTTGAAATTGTTAATTATCTTCTGTGAACAGGTAAAGGATCCTAAAAGCTTTTAGGCTTCAGCTTCCACACGTGTTTATGGAAAGCATTACCTTAATTTGCAAAGTGCATATTGCAGAAGGAAGTGATTTAATATTGATGGGTTTTTTTGATTTTGTTGAAGTCCCAGTTCCACAAAGGGTTAAGAATGGGCCTGATTTTATTTTGCTGCTCACAAAAACTATGTACAAATCCACTAAGAGCAGGAACTCTCTCGCTTGTTCCTTTGTATCAATGTTAGCAATGATGTCAGTGGCTTTGCACAGAAGTGAGTTTGACTCTACATATGAATTTTGAAATCTTGCTTAGGGAAAAAAAAAAAAAAAAATCAATGAAGAAACCCAAGCAGAGCTTTTCACACATTTTTAAACTGAGGCAGAAGTGTTGAAGTTAACAATATTTACTTTGCTGTTCCTTGTGCTGATTAGACCAAATACAAAACAAGGATAAATCCAACGCAGATAATATTTTTCAACACTCACTGCTGAAACCATTTAACTAATTATTCTCTTGGGGTCAATCTGTTTGATCTGGCATTTTTATCTTGCAGATGTGGCTCTTGCTGTAGAATAAGAGCACCTCAGTAACTGCAATTTTTTAAGTTTCTAGGAGAATTGCATCCACAGCAGTTGAAAGCTATCATTGCTCTTGTTTTTAACAGTGATCAAGTCCCCTTTACAGAAAGTGTATCTGGTGAAGAAAAAAAAGCATCTGAGAAGTACTAATGACTTCTTTTTTCCACCCCCTAGATGAAGTACAGATAATCCACAAGACCTTGTCTTCCTCTTTGCAAAGAGATGTTCTGGAAGATTTCACATGCACACACACCCCCCAAACCCTCCCTTTTAGAGACATAAATACCTTCAAGGGAAGGAAAATTGAGATTGCCGAAACTGAGACCTTTTTATGAATTATAATAAGAAAATAAAAATCGGTGTATTTCCTGTAATTAGGCATAGAACAAATAAAACTGAAGGAAACCATAAGAGTTTGGCATTTGAAACGCCACATTAGGGAAGAAGCCTTCTAATTTCTCTGTGTTAGTCCCATCCCCCCAACCTATCCCCCAACAGCCAACATTGCATCTGATCAACACACCTCCTATCACACAGAAGCTGTTTCCTGGTGTGCAGTCAAGCTTGGCTTAGTGCTAATGTAAATTGGCCACGTGAAGTGTCATTTCAATGCGGAACTAATCCAATGAGCTGGGAGTTATAAGAAACCCTTTCGCAGGAGGGATTATTTCCTATTCTTATTCATGGAGATTAGGCCACACAGTGGGAGCTGGACAGTCTTCAGGTTGTACCAATTAGCTCCCAGTCACTACCATTTTGGTCTTCTGGTGTTCACTAACAAATAAGCAATGCAGGAACACAAGGCATGAAGGTCTGGCAGGCACTAGAATAGCTTTTAGTGCTGGAAGTAGAATGAAAAACATGGCAGTTCGCTATTTTAAATGCTTTCTATACCAAACCTGTCCCCTGGCGTCATCAGATTGTTTCTCCTCTGTCTACTGCAGTGGAGCTGGGTGCATAATTCCAGACCTCGAGAACTAGGAAGAGATGAAAACACTAGATAACATGAAAGCAGACAGGGAAACAGAAGGTTATAGGTGTGCACAGGTGAACAGTGAGAACACAACCACAAGCTTTATTTGTAACTGTCTGCTCCGATTTTTACTTTAAAAATCACCATTGTAAGTAAGAACAAATATTTTTGGGATAAGCTGACTTCTCACGTGATATTCCTTTCCTACTATTTGTGGCCTATTATAATTTTGATATAGAACACTGCTTTTTCAAGTTAAGGAAAACAAGATAACTTGCCTTTATCGAGGTGGATGAGTCCTCCCAAGACTCAGTATGTACCCTCAAACCCCCAGCAATTCCCACCAAGGTGGGTGTCACCAGCCCAGAATATCTTGCAGAGCTGACAGGAACCCAGGAAGAGCTGAGCTTTCCAGGCATCCCAGCGTTCTTTCAGCATGAGCAAAAATCATTTTAATGCCAGGTGCCAAAAAAACAGGTGATACCAGATATAAAACTATTAGCCTGGAAAAGCCTTTGCGTAACTTGTCGTTAAATGACCCAGTTTGAGTACATCGTTTGTCATCATACAGAAACAGTCTTTGTTACTTGAAACAAAGCTGAGGCTTAATATTCATCAAGTAAGAAACCATCCCATTAAAGTAAGAGCATTTTAATCTGAGGCACTTGATTATGTGGCTATTGCTTTTTAAGCATGCCATACACAGCACTCGAAAACCCTGTATCTGGGGGTGTTTTTCCATTACCATAAAATAGCCCCTTAAAAAGGAGGAGATCTCCTCTGATACATTAATATCTCACTGTATTGGACTGAAAAGAGTTACAGAACAGAGACCTGCTGCCAATACCACGAATTATTTAGCTGCTGGGGTGTAACACAGTTATTAGGTTGTAATTGGTTTGCTTTTGCCAAAAGGAAGCTGTTTGTCATTACCACCTCTGCATTAGCGCAAAGTTTATAGCTTTAAAGAAAACCACATCTGTTTTGAACTGCTTCCCTGCTGCTTAGACCTAATGGGTCTTGAAGCAACGAGACCTGGACAGTCCCATCACTTGCTGGTATCTACAGAAATAATACCTACTGGGTTGAATTCCGTTGACTACTAAATATTCAATGCTGACAATAGAATTCCTGTGCAGCATCCAGACAGATTTACACTTCCAAAGATGGAAACCAACATTTCTCTGGAGAATTCACTGCTGGTCCAAAGTAAGTGGATTCAGCGACAAAGCTGGTCACTAATGAGCTTTTACTGGGGATCACAGGAGTAGGAAGTTTGTACTACGGGAGACCAAACGTAACTGATACTCAGGAATGCTACTGGATAAAGGAATCCTTTTCCTTAGGCATCATCTGAGCTAGGTACCTTTAGACCAAGCAGGAGAATTACCTTTTTTTTTTCTTCTTTTTTACAGTGGATCATACTGAATGTACTGAATACAGGCAGGACATCCAGGGATTAACAAATATATACAAAAGCTGTTAAGAACCCTCAATTTTATTTTTCTCCTGCACTATTTTAAATTGTAAAGTGACTAAGCTATTGAGACAATTACGCATATTGCTTGTTCGTCTTCCAGAACATTCGGTCTCTTTTCACATTTAATACGCTGAAATATATGCACAACCACACTGAGTGGGGTAATTGAAAATTAAACAGCCAGAATTACTCATGACAGCAATATTTTAAATTCAAATAAGTTTCATAACATATGGCATTTGTTAGACCTAGTCTAACAAAACATTTTGCAGTTGTTTAGGCGAAGCAGGCGCTTTCTTTCTGCGATGCTGGATCTGCAGCTGTATTGTCTAAGACACAACTCCAGCCATCTGCAACATCAGGGACCGGCCTGGCCAAACAGGTTTCATATCAAAACAGCTCATCAATAGCCTTATTCCCATGATAGACTCTCCAGTGCCTCTTAGATGCTGAAAATTTTTTTATAACTGCCCTTTTGACAGTTGACATCTCCAAAGCAAATAGTTGTCTGGATTTACAGAACAGCAGCAGACAAGTTTATACATGCATCTACTGAGGCATTAGGTCAAGAAGGAGGAAGGCGGGTACACCTCAAGAAGTGGCATGAGTGACACTGTCAGACGAAATTTCTTTTATCCTTGCAGGGTACAATACCCCTTGGGTGTTTCTGAGTGCAAGAACTGTTGATAGACAACTTAAGTGGCATCTCCAAATATCAAACAGACAGATTACTACCACAGTCTCATTAAGATGTCTAATATACGTGCCGAAGTTGGGAGCAGCGTGTTCTTCTGTACTGCACGGAGTTTCTGGAGGTGATTCAGATCAGCCCTTTCCAGCTCCCAATGCAGGGACCCAGCCCCGCTAACGCAAACAGCACACTCACAGACACGACTAAGGGAAGGGTGCTGGGACACCCCAGTCACCTCCAATGACCACAAAATTGTTTTCTTAGATTTGAGACAGGATGGAAGTTTTCCCTGCAGAGTGACCCAGAACATGGAATTACACTTATGGGCTATAACTCCCCAAATGAGAAACTCAAATCTGAGGCAACTCCTTACTTCATACCTTTGCCTGCAGCATCAGGAGGAATATTTATATAAATAGCAGCAGACGATATCAATTAGTGTTTTTTTTCTAAGTAATGATTTATTCTCTCCTTGTTTGTACCCTTCAATAAGTATCTCCTATGAATTTGCTCGTTCTGGAGGTTATTCAGTCAGGGTTCTTGTAACTAAGATGCTATGCACATGTATATACGTTAACACTCCTTAAAGAAGGTATTATTTAAAGAAATACCTACTTCCACACATATAACCAAAGATTAATTAAGCATATATTGGAGCAGAGCATAGAGACGTCTCTTATATTGTGAAAGGCTTTGGGGTATTTAGGGGTTGTATCAAATTATCAAATCATTTACTGTATTGCCCGGTGTTTGGGTACGCTGCAGCCTGATCACCAATTTCACTTGGCATACAGAGTGCCACAAAGAGAACTGCTGGGGGAACAGCCATGATTTTAGATTCCTGGAATCAAACTAAAGAGTGTTAATTACTTTTCCCTTTAATGACAGGTAGCATTCCTCTGTCAGTCGTTGCTCTCTTTTCCCAATGCTGTTTGATCTATTTGTGGGAAACTCTTTAACAGTAATGCTCCTTGGCTGGGAAACAATGAGATGTAGAGTAGAAAACTGATGCTCTTCATTACAGTAATTTTCAACCTGTCTGACAGCAATAGGAATTCAATTACAGTCCTCCAGTGGCAATAAGCTCTGTGCACTAGATCTTAATTGTTCAACCATTAGATTGCAATTTGCATTTGTACTGTAGTGACAGCTGACTGTTTCCATCAGTAGTAGACATTTATATTCATGAAAAAAACCAAATACATCAGTACATCTAAGCTCAGTGAGGAAACTTTCTATAATGATAAAACAAGCTTATTTACTTAAATCATTGCAATAATTTGCAACTCTCCAGACTGACATATAGCTCTCCTGTGCTATTAAAAAACAGAGACACAACTGTGCATTCTGAGAGGTAGTTACATGTGGTATCCCATATTGTTCACATCTTGATTCCCTCCTCCCTTAAAGAAAGTAAGCAAAATTTAATAGGAAAAGGTTCCTGGTATAGATGGGTTGATCCAAACACTACGCTTTTGAAGCACTGATGTTATAGATATGCATGTATATAAACACAGATAAGCGTATATTTGTGAGGGTGCAAACAAAATCCTTCTCTTTTGTATGTGCACAGGGGTAGTCCACACCCGCAAGTCAAATCGGCACAGGGATGGCTAAAATTTCTCCCAGCACAAAGCCTTTCTTTGGCAACTGAGGTCAGTCTCCTTTTGTATATACTTGGAGATACCCAAGTTTGGTTTTCTAAGTGTTATATACCTATTTAGCAGTAAAGGGTCCACGCATTCCCCCAGGAAAAAAAACACAAAGCAAAGATGAAGCAGGTAGAGAGAAGCATTGCTGCAGCCTGGCCAGAGGGGACACGCACAGGGCACGTCTGCAGCACAGAGAAGGATCTTTCTGCCAGTGCACCTACTTGGAGGCCTTTTCTGGTAAGCACAGCACATCTTCCCTCTGGTGTAGCCATGCCAGCTCTCACAGTAACACCAGCTAGGCTATAAAGAGCACTCATCTTAAAAAGAACAGAAGATTTTTCTGGCACGGCAATTTCAGGGTGGGGTAAGCAATTGCCCTCAAGGAAAAAAAAAAATAAAAATCACCACACACACACCCAAAAAAAAAAAAAAAAAAAAAAACCCATTCATTCAAACACCTTTGCCCAAGTTGGGTCCTNACACCCCAAAAAACTTACAGAAAAGTCTTGGTAGGCCAGTTTGAAGGGGGCTTGTCAAGCCATAATAGGTGCAGCAAGACCCACTCGGTAAATCCCCACTACTGACCACAGACAAGGTGAGGTGGGTCTTTGCTGATGGTCGCAGTCAGGAACCCCTGCCTCAAGAGGCCCTAGCAATAATGTATTAACACAATTTGTGTTAACACATCACCCCCCTTCTAGGTATTTGTTAGTACCAGTTTACAGTCATTGCCATAAAAACACAAAGAGAAGAGAAAGAAGGTGAGAAAGCCTGGTTGTGTCAGTAGGGCATGCAAAGCAGACAGCAGCACAGGCAGGAGCCAGCAGTATCAGAGAACTACCTGACTGCAAGAAGGCAAATACAAGACTGGGAAAGCAAAATTCAGTAACTGAACACCATGAGAGAATTAGGCAAAACACCTCCTCTTACATCACCTCGATTTGGCAATTTGCATCAGTCCTCACCACTTTTTTTATTCTTTCCCCCCCTCCCAAGTATGTTATTAAGGGCTGGGAAAAACAATGACAACTTGATGTTGTGTCCTGCAGGCAGCTGCCTCACCCTGACGAATTACTGCTGCCTCTCACTCCACACATCACTGCAAGGCATGGTGAGCAAGAGGACCATTTTTTGTGGAAGAAAAAATACCAAAAGACTTCTGTCCAGGACTAAAAAAATCTTTTTTTTTCCCCTTCCAAGCAAACAACATAGCCTGAGACTAACAGTTTTGGGATGTTATCCAGCACAAGCCTCTCAGCCTAAAGATGCAATGTGCTTCACCAGTCTCTAAGGAATAATTCTGGCGGTGTCTATGTTTATGTGCTCAGGATTGAGCCTGCTCATGACAGCCCTGCAGAAGAAAGTTTCCACTTCATTATAGTTTTCCCTGTTGTGGACACTGTTCACGTTCTCGGTATTTGCGTCAGATATGTTCTCTGGCATCCTGAATCTAAACAGTAATTTACTACTGACAGTTTTTATTTTATGGGAAGTGTCATACCTGCAATAATAGGAAAAAAAACACACCAGAAAATTTTAATTATATTTTTTATGCATTTTACTTTTCACTTTTAGAAAATATAAAAACACAATTATTTTAGTTCAGGACAGATTAAACCAACCTGGTTTAGTTATGTAGGCTGGGTCACACGGACTGAGCCTTGATTGGTACAAACAGGAGTTGCAACCGTGCTCCAGTAATGTTAGTTTAGATATTTCGTGTGCCTGTTCTCCTTCAAAGACCAGACAAGCCCACAGCACTGGCCAGCACTGATTTCTCAGGCCTGAACCCTGTTTTGCTTTATGGGGTTACCCCTATCTTAACCTAAATTTTGTTTTTAAGTAGGTTACAAGAAATCAGTTAAATCAGCAAACTGCAGGAGTGAACTGAGGTAAGTAGCTGTATTTTCAGAGAACCTTTTTTCTCACAGGAAAGAGAAAGTTCAACTCATAAGTGCTGAGTAGATCATATTTCTCTACAGCAAAAGGATGTGGACTAAGTCAATCACTGGTACAGTGTCCAGAAGGAATAAAACCACCACCAGTATTGACCTGGATGCAGCATAAATAAACATCCAGGTAACTGCTTTAGATGGCAGGCTATACTGGAAAAATATTCTTGACCATGCTAATTATATTATGGACCCCCTCATAGTTCTTCTCCCACAGAGGCAGTGCAGATGTGAGTCTTTATGACTGGAACCAGCAGTCTTTCAGATGAGCCATGAGATACTCCATGAACACCACACAAGAGCGCTGCAAGACAATTCAAAGCTCTAAAGCTGCTGTTGAGATCTACATCATCACTTCAAAAGGGGAAAAAGCTCTATCAACCCGAGGTATGCAACGTGTCAGATGCTATTGTCAGCTCTCAGCTGCCTGCCCTGAGCCTGATAATAGCAAGGAGTTGTAATGAGAGTGCAGGCAGAAATATTACAAGCAATAAGCTCTGAAAAAATAAATAATAAAATAAAAGTCAATGGAGCATGTACCTTTCAAGCCAGTCTGGTGGAGTAACACCAAGTGTTATTTCAGGTGTTATTACAGCTTTGCACGCAACATTTATTCAGCCTGATTTTGTAAGACAAGCCTTTTAAGCACTTTCCCAACCCCAAAGTATACAATCAGTGGTATTACTGAATGTAAACAAAAAGCCTATTTGGATTTGCTTTGTGTTCCTTAAAAATTATAACTCTTATCTTCCTCCTGCCATAGAAAAACAGAAAGTCTCTAAGTGAAGATTGCCATTTAAGACAGAAAAGAAACTTGTATCTGTATTTTCTCCTTTGCATAAACAGAACTCTGCTTGGCTATGCATCACACATTTATCCCAGTGAGCTTTGACTGCAGAAGACACTATCATGATTCATCACACATGTATGTTTACTAAACTTTATAAATAGTGGAAAATAGGCCATAAATGCTGCTTTATGTTTTAAATCACTGTTTTGTCTAGCCAAAACCATCTCTAGAGTAGTGGTTCTAGAAATTCAGTTGATGAAAATTAAATAGGCATGTGCTTTCCCTTTAAACAGCAAACTGTACATTGATGGGATGCAATTTCTGGAGCGCTATGGGTACAACAAAGAATAAGATGATGCAAACTGCAGGAAAACAGCCAGGTTTCACTGTCTTCATCCCGAGCCCAGATCTGCCATGCAGAACAGCCCTCAAAGGCACACGATCTGCCCTTCCCAGGCTAACAGGAACAAGAAAAGATCAGCTAGACTTTGTCTTATTTAAATTAAATACCATTCATCAGTAAAATATTTTTTAAACATGAATTCTGCTTCAGCTGCTGCCTTGCAATGCCAAAAGTGAGGCAGAACTTGCCACAGCAGCTGAGGTTCTGCTCCAGGCACGGCTCCTGCCCAGCGTGGAGGCTGCAGGAGGATCGACAGGCAGCTGCCTGCTTCTTCCAGGCATCTCGCCAACCCATCAGGGCTATGCTAATCCAGGAGCAGACAGCTCCTGCATGCCAGAAGATGCTCATGTTAGATCCTATCCTTCCCCCCACCCTCCCCTCTTTATAAATATACATATTGACAAATCCCCAAACCTTCAATGTGAACTTGAGGAGTTTGGAAGGAGACGTCAGCGTTTTTCAGCATCCAGGTACCTTCATTTTGCTTTCGCTTCCCCACCCCACCACACGTGGATTGCAGGACCTTCTGCTGTCCACCTTTCTTGGCAGGGTGTTGTTAACGTGCTGGTGAGACAACCAGAGAGAGCAGCAGCTGGTGGACCCACCACAGGGTGAACACTCAGCATGTGCTGTGACAGTAAAGTCTATGTCCACCAGCCAAACATGTGCCCCAAGACTGTTGTGCTCTGACAGTTCAGAAGTCATTCAGTTAAATGCCACCAAACAAGGACAAGCTCAAGCTCACTGAAGGTTTAAAATGTAACTATGCCCTACCCTTCAAAGCTCAATCAAATACCTTCAAAGTAAGGGTCAAATCCAAATGCTCGTTAGGAGTTTCCTCTCAATTATTTGAGTAAGCCTTCATGGTCTGGCTGCACCCATTTTACTGAGGTCCTCTACATTCTCCTGATTCACTCTGGGAGGAGAAATTAGGTGTTTTAATCAGATTCCACCACTTGAGAAAGGTAGTGAGATTTGTCTCCATGGAAGAAGGGAATTCCTTCCCCAGACTGCATCATTTACAAGCCAAGAAGATCTGAGTGAAAGCTTTCAGGTTGGCTTTTGGTCCTGGAGAACACATCTGAGGTCCCTGCCTGCAAGCTTCTTTCACTTGAAGACAGCATGGAGAAGAAAGCTTTTCCATGATAGGCGCTCGTATTTAAGCACCAGGTGTAGGGTGGGACCAGATTCACTGATAGTGTTGAGTCTGCTAGAAGACAGAAGATATCCCACACTACAAGTTTTACCCATCCTTTGCAGAAGGGAGATCATATACTCTACGTTTGACTCTGAACCAAACATGGAGCATGCGCCCTGGTCCTTTGTCTATTGGACCAGTTAAACTTCTTACTCTCAGGTATTATATACATGATTCTTCCAGGTTAGATGTTAACCTTTGGCAAAGTCAAAGATTCCCGAACTGAACTATTAACACAATTTTGGATTAAATCTTGAGATAAGTTCTCAAAGCCTCTAAAATCTAGACCTGTATTAATATACCAGAAAAAGCCGATGTAACTGCCATACAATTCACAGTAACTTACTTCTAAAAAATTTAAAATAATACAACAACAGCCATCCTGTTTTTGCTAGATCTGAGAGCTGTGCTGTATGTACATTTACACCACTGAGCAACATCCAGATATTCCTGTCTGACTGAATGGGATGTTAAAATAATTAGGGCAGGTAAGCTTAGGATCCCTTGAGAGAAAGAGGAAGCTTGAATTGCCTTTGACTATGGCTTAATTTCATGAAAACATTAATTAAGACCCCTGAACTGCAAAGTTTCATATTTCTTTGTATCCTTTTCCAACAACAAATTTTAGAATAGATTAAGCCATGTGTTTGAAAGCACAAATTCCCTGATACAGAAGATACAAATGCTCACTGCATGCCTAGTCTTCAGTAACTGGGTAAAAAAAAAAGATACAGGAGATGGGGCAGAGGAGGATTTAAAAAAAAATATATATAAAAATCAAATGCTTAATAGGTGTAAAATTTATAAGGAAGCACAGGAAAAGCTGAATAATACCAAGACTCTTTCTCTCAGGACAGGTTGAAATTAATGACTGCTCTTTGGTTCCAAAGACAAAGGACGAACAGAGATGGGTCTCTGTTACAGATAGTTCCTTTTTATCCACTGAAGCCTCCAGCAGTTTTAATTAGTATTCTTTTACAGCTTCGCAGTTTCTAACATCATGGATTATTTCTGCATGCAATGTTTCTTTGTTATTTAAGTGAAGTCACTTGTGTCTTCAAAGAATATGTTATAGAAAATACAATGGAACCTAATATGTACAACAGCAAGGAGGAGACTTTAATGAACTACTGGCTGTTACTGGTAAGTATTCTATCAAATCTCAAATATCAGACCAGCAAGGAAGTAGTTTTAAGTGGTATACCTAAAATTTTGCCAGCAACAAATAGAAACCCACTCTTCTTCTCTTAGGTAGCTATCCTAAAGAAGGGAAGGAAATAAAGTATTTCTGAAAGCGCAGGCATGATCAAAGATCTCCTCAGCACCAAGGGCTGTAATGTCTTGGCTTTCCTTCATGGCTGGCTTCCCATTAAATTACCAGGTTAAGTTTAATATTCTCAATCCTTATCCTGCAAGTAGCTCTAGAACCTGGGTCTACAGTACATTAAAAAAAAAAAAGACTGTCTGTTGCTCCAAAAGAGACCTATTTCTCAGTCACAGCCCAATTTCAGCCACAAAAATCACACCTCATCTCTGATGAGCAGAATTTTAGTCAGGAATGGTCCACAGGTAGCAGAAAGTCTCAGAGGAGCAAAGGACTCCTGGACATCTTCCCCACCACCTCCCCGCTCTGATGTGGTGGAACCAATTTGCCTGCAAAAAGTGTGGAGAAGGCTGGTCATTTTGAGAGCGCATAAGACTCCGCTGCGTATCAAATTCCTCCTTGTGGGAGCAAACTGTGGAAGAGACAGTGACCCATAGCAGCATGTTCAACTTGGGTTCTTGCAGGAAGGGCAAGAGAGGAGGAGCCAGAAGTGCAGTGGGAAAACAACAACCTGCCGAGAGAAGGGAAATCCAGTATAACTTGATGGGTGCTGGCAGGATCAGGTTAGAAAGAGCATCCACAAGGAAAGTCTGCCACGAATAATCAGTTTCCCTATCTCAGGCTTAAAAAACTAGTTTGTGTGCAACTGAAGAAAGGGACTTGGGGCTGCTGATGGACGAGAGGCTGGATGTGAGCAGGCAGTGCACACTTGCAGCCCAGAAGGTCAATGCCATCCTGGGCTGCCTCCAAAGATGTGTTGCCAGCAGATCCAGAGAGGGGATTCTGCCGCTTTACTCTGCACTGGTGAGACCCCACCTGGAGCACTGGGTGTAGGGCTGGAGCCCTCAATATAGGAAGGACATGGACCTGATGGAGGGGGTCCAGAGGAGGACCACAAAGATGATCAGGGGGCTGGAGCACCTCTGCTCCGAGGACAGGCTGAGGGAGCTGGGGTTGTTCAGCCTGGAGACAAGGAGGCTCCGGAGAGACCTAATTGCAGCCTCCCAGTACCTGAAGGGGCTCCAGGAAGGCTGGGGAGAGTCTGTTTACAAAGGCCTGCAGTGACAGGACGAGGGGCAATGGCTTTAAGTTGGAGAAAAGCAATAGAAACAAATTCTTTCCTCTGAGGTTGGGTGGAACAACTGGAACAGGTTGCCCAGGGAGGTGGTTGAGGCCCCTTCCCTGGAGATATTCAAGGTGAGGCTTGATGAAACCCTGGGCAACCTGGTCTAGTTGAGGGTGTCCTTGTGACTGTGGGGAGATTGGACAAGATGACCTTTGGAGGTCCCTTCCAGCCTGGATGATTCTATGATTTTACTGTTTGTGAGCTCCTCCGCTTGTGCGCTAGACTCCCCACAATCCCTTGCTGTTCCCAGCACAGCACGTATCAGGAAGGATCACGTCAGCAGCCAGGGAGGAATTAATCTCATTCCCAAGAGTTTTGGGGGTAGTCCACCCCATTAGCAGGAGATGGACAAACTGGAGGTAGTTCAGAGAGCAATAAGAATTGAGACAGATGGAAGGAGACTGACTTATTAGAGGAGATTAAAAGAGCTAAATCTGCATAGCTTGGTTCAGTGACAGTGTCAAGGGAGCACAGACACTAACTATTAAGGTTTTTAGGGCATTAAAATGAAAAATGGACTTTAGATCGTAGGAACGTGTGGCAGTAGCCCAAGTGAAAGGGAAAAATAAAGACACTCAAGAAATTGCTGTATCAGTTCAGAGTTAGTTCGTACAAAATGAGCTTTGCATCTTTTGCACATGTATTCACACCAATGACAGTACAGTACCCTGAAGAATTTGGCCTTCAGAAAAGCTACAATAGAGAATTGTTTTGATATGACATAAAAGGAATGTTTTTATGCTACTTGTTAAAACAGTAGCCGAGTGTGGAACTATAAATCTCTTTTCCAGGTGAAAAAAGCAGTACAGAAGACACATCATTGGGCATCCTACCTAAAGGAATTTCTGGTTTCCTGACAGACCCAACATTTTACTTCTTACCTAAGGTTTGGTTTAGTGCCTTCCTAATTCACTCTTTTACTTCAGTGGTTTCAGTTGACCACAAAAAAAAAAAAACACAAAAAAACCACATAACTGGCTCCATTCCAAACATTTCTTGTACAAAAGTTTGGATCAAAGCCCTTTCAAACAAAATGAGGTGGTTTTGTCATTTAGTGAGTTTGAGTTAGGCTATAGAAGCATTTCTTACAAGGTAATCTAGCAATCTGGAGGTGACTGCCAGAGTCGTTTACCTGTCGGGTTTTTTTCCCCTTGGATGTCAAGACAACTCCACTTTTAGTGTTAAAATCTCAGACAAATGATTCTGAAGCAACTACAAGAAGCCAGCCTTTGGAAAATATTTCATATTCCTGGCAAGTCTGCACAATCAAGTATTTATTTTTAGTGTATCTCTCTGCACTATCAGTTTATTGGTCTTTTCCACAGAAAGGTTGCCTGCTTTGCTTTTCCATTCATAAATCGAGACTCTTTATTGGTCTTTTAGGAAAATTCTGGCATTAAAACACCACAGCATATATCATATATCATAAAATGTGTGATCAAAGGAGACTACCTCCTACTAAAGTTTCTTTTCTTCTAATCTTTCCTCCTCAGGCAAAAACCTGGATGAATAGATAAATAAGTCCCATAAGATGGATGAAACTTTGATAACAAAGATTATGCTACCTACACTGATACTCATTCAGATTTTCTAAAATCCAATACAATGATTACAAAAAACAGAAGAATTTACTTTCTTCCAGAGTTCAAACATGTTTGACTCACAAAATAAAAGCAAGATCATATCCTGTATGTTTTTTTGAAACATAAGAAAAGCATCAATGCTAACTCCCATAAGAGCTTACGGGGAAAAAACAAAGAAATAAGGAAAGAGCCTTGTATTTTGTGTACAAAGATAAGCCAGTAAAATATAGCAAGACAGACAAGGATAGTAACGTTAATGTATTTGATTATGTAGCTAGAAATCAATGAAAAAGTGCTCTGAAAAACATCTGGTGTACTTGAATAACACATCTGCCAAGGTGGTCTTGTTTCAGTTTCCCAAGAAACAGGAATGTGAAAAATTTCAGGTACCCCTTTGCATCCTTCTGATCTCAGAGATGTAAGAAGTAGTCCAGAAGCTATTATGACTACTTTTTGAGAAACAGCTAGAAGATTTAGTGCTCATTTAAAGATGGAGGCACAAGGGACAGAATCATTGGACTTAAAAACCCTGCCAGCAGTTTTAATGAATAAATAAGTGCCTTTTTGCTGTTACCATACCAACCTGAGCCAAGGGTGGTATCCTTTTACTCTAAGTACAGACATGCGGAAAACCCTCATCTACTGAAAAGAATTAAAGTAGCTTTCTACTAACTAGTTGAAAATACCTATGAATTGTCTCAAGTTTTACAAGTTTTGCTTGAGGAAAAAAGCCATGAAGTTAGTTTATTGGTGGTTTTTTTTGTTGTTGTTTGTTTGTGGGTTTTTTTGGCTTTTTTTAGAGGAAGGAAATTCTATAAAGAATGCAATAGAGAAGAGTAAGAAAACTTTCGGTCAGCATTTGTTTTCTGACACTGAAGCACTTGAGAGGCCAGGACTGAGCCTCACATGTTCCACACAGCAGCTTTCCATTGGCTCACACCCAGCCTCCAGACTGCAAACACCTCCCAAAGTAAAATAAACAGCAAGAGTAGAAGATAAAATAGCTTCTGCATCTCACAGAACACATAGTTCCGCCTTTGGCATAGGAACAGTTTGAAGACCCCACCCTGGTAACTTCAATATCTTCAGGGCTGGTGGACTTACAACAGTATTTAGACTACAAGGAGGTGTATCCAATTGCAATCTAAAAGATATAAATCTATAAGCCTATAAAGGTATTCGTATACATATATAGACATGCATATACATTAACTGCATTACTCAAACAGGTCCTTGAACAGAACAGCCTCTGTTTTTCCTCTCTGCATACTATAAACTCCACAAGTGCTCCATGACCCGTTGAGAAAAAGTGGATTTCTGCCAATGTTTTCAATAGCTTTCTGGATCAACAGGTTTATTTTTTTGAAGTCTCACCTATATCATTTCAAAATCCTCCACTACACATCACCAGACAGGTAGGGACCTCTTTTGCCAGTGTGAAAGATCTGGCCTTAGGATGGATCCTACAAATTCATGTTTTTTACAGTCCCAGACCTGACTCTTGACACAAGCTACAGAAAAGCCAGCTCTAGTCAAATATTTCAAACCCATGTCGGGCAATAATGTTTAATAGCTTTTATGAGGGGAAAAAAAAAAAAGAAGACAAGTGCAGCCCCTGGGGATGCACCCCAAGGGTTGCTAGTCAACTGCCAGATACTATCAGCTTCAGTCAAACCTGAATCCAGCAGTTTCTCCATCCTGGGGGTAGCATTTTAGGAAAACAAAAAGCAAATGACTTCTTCCAGGCTCAGATTATCTGGTTGTAAGACCTGTCATTGTAAAAGGATTTGCACTAATTACATAAAGTATCTTATAAAACAGCATTCAGAAAATAATAGATTTGAAAGCCAGAAGGTTAATATGCACATTGATTCTGAACCTCTCACTATCCTGAATACTCGTCTAGAAACATACAGTCAGGATACCCAGTAAAGACACAAACCACAAGTACTTTATGGAAATGATTACTTTGCAAGGAAATGTTTTGGAGTTGCCTTCCACGCTCATTTAAATGACTAGTGAAGGAAACAGCAAGATCAATAACCACAAAACTCACTCTTGTTTTTGTAATTAAGAAAACCAAGACAGGATCCATCCATAATTTGCTCCGAGCAATCACAGGGGTGATTGCAGTCTGCTCGCTTTATTGGGCCAACCAGTTCATTCCTATGCAGCAGGCGTAAAGGAACATTTCCTACATATATTCACTTTAAACTGTGGCAGTAAGTGCTCTGCAAGCACCTTCTATCCAGGCACACAGTTTACCAACCCAGGTATTTTTTTCAGCTCAGTGAGCACACGCTAACTACTGACATTGGAAATACGCAGGGTTTGAGCAAAGAGTACCATTTAGTAGAAATTAGACCTTGCCAGATTCACATAAGTGCATCATAGGGTGGAAACGCACATCGCTTCGGAGACAGAGTTTGGTCATATGTGATTTTATAGCTCTCTGTTAACAGAGACATCCACAAGAAGAAGCTGCGTCCCTGCGGGAACGTGCAGGGTCAAGAGGAGACGTGATAAAAGCCTGCTCCTTTTACAGCAGGCTGAGAAAAGCCATTTTAGCCACTGCATCAAAGGGAAAAATTATGTTCTCTTTTCCAGCAGGGGCTCAGGATGCAAGGACACAGACAAAGCCTTGACTGCACCAAATACACAGGTCTCCCCCTCAGTCCCAGGAGAAAACCAAGCAGAATTAGTTTAAATAACCCAAGCAAGGGAGTCCCAGATTTTTTGAAACACATCCAAATACTGAAATAGCAGTGAGGAATCAAAATCTCCAATTTTCAGCAACGTAAAACTTAGTAGACTATTATAAAATGTTAGAATAGTGCAGCTTCGGAATTGCTTTGCTTGTGCTCCTCGAAAAATATTACAAATTGATAAAGCCAAATCAAAGCATGCAATAAAATTAGTGAAATCTTGCAAAAACCTCTGCTTTCACCAAGACCGTACTTTTGAAGAGAAGGTTTTCATTAGAAATTTTTAAATCAACTTGACAAGCAGCACCTACGCTGTGTGTATGTACAACCCTAGACAACCATCCTGCTTCGCTCAAAATGAAGTATATTCCCCCACCTTCTCAATCACTGGAGAAGCCCGATCAGTTATTGAAATATTGATCCTACTGACAGCAAGGAGAATTCTGCCATCTGACCCTGCTGCAGTCGCTTCCCCACCGCCACCTTCAAAATTTGCTATGATTACAGAGTTAATTTTCTTGATGGGTCCTTTCCAAGGGGAAGATTTATGGAGTAACACTTAGGTTGTTGCAGGGACCCGCTCCTTTAACAACATTAAGGAAAAACATGATAACTCACAGGCACATGCATTATTCCTCTGAGGTACAGATGAGCACCTATAGAGTTTGGGGAGGCATTGGGGATGTTTTCCCACTTCTTCCCCCCCCCCTTCATTTTTATTTTTTTTTTTTACTCTGTTTGCAAGTCATATATGAGCAATTACATAGTGCCCACAGGAATAAGAGCTCCTTGGGGAATGCTTGTGAATGATTGGGAAAGCGGGGGAGTAAAATGAGTACAAAAGGCACTCAGCTGCTTTCCCCATATGGCTGTTATTGCAGGTTTTTTGCTTAAAGTATAAACAAAAGGTACAGTCGAAAAAGCATTGTATTACAACAAAAGAAACCACATCCCACCTTCGGTTCTGCATTGCCTCATCTTACTCTGAGGCCACATAATCTCAGCCTAAAGCGATCTCCTACTGCTGGACCATGTCTACATGAAGAATCCTTATGCCTAGTCTGCATCTAAAACCCAGGGAAGCACACAAATCCAAATAGAGCCAGGGGTCCTTGAGGAGCAGTGAAAAACAAGCATTTTGAAGACTGAGTCCAAAGCATACTGCCATTTTAATAGTTTTTGAAACTTGGTCTATGTCACACAATTTAAACCAAGGTAGAAAGACATCATGCAACTAGAAGACTAAGCGCCGAGGCAGAGGAACAGGACTAAGAAGGCAGATGCTGTACGAAGCTGACCAGTCCTACATTTGCAGCTAAAATCCACCAGATGGCTCAGTGACGAGCACCCCTGACTGAAGACACTGATTTCAGACTTGCAGGGAATAACGTTTATTCCACAGGAGGGTAACAAATGAGGGGCAGGCAAAAAGCCCAAACATACCTACCTGCCATGGCCACTCTGCTAAGGCAGCATAACAATATGTAGATTTTCAAACCTGTCCTTGATACCATTAACTCCCATTTTGAAGCTATGTGCACATCCTTGATAAAGAGCCCTTTGCAAGAAGTATGTGGAGGAAAAAAAAACAACACCAAAACCAAAAACAACCAACAACTGGAGAATGTGTTTCCTGGCAGAAGTTATCATGACTAAATACCATATGCAAGTGATTCTGTGCTATTTACCCTTTTAGCTTAATAAGAACTGGAGTCTGAACAACTGACAAGGAACCTTCCATAATTTAGGTGTGGAAATTTTCCCTCAGTATCAGAAAAACTTCATCGGAAGAGCTGCACCTCCCTCAGGCAAGTAATATAAAGCATTTATCTTACAGCTACTTAAGTATATTATTTTATAATGGCTATCAGCACTTTTGGAGAGCTCAGTTTTGAATCTCAATATCAATTAAGCCAACAGTGTGGAAGAGAAAGAGAGTCCCCAAAGGGAAACAGAGGGCAGACAAAATGAAGGACAGATGCACAGAAGGGATTCAGTTGTTGATCTGTTTTGAATAACAAATAACCCACCTCATTCGGCTGCAAGGAATAAAACAGAATATAAACACTAAGAGGCTACAAGATGGCATTTAGGAATTATGGTAGGAACTGCACAGACTGGCATCCTTTGGGCTTGATGGATACCTAAGTCAAATTCTTCACTGATAGGACAGCTGTAAGGAAACCTCTATTGCCCACATGGAGAAAGAGACTGCTTTAAAGGGTCCTAAAAATGGTTCTGAATATAGAATCAGAAAAATATGCAAGCAACAAGGAGAAAAATGTCATTGTAGCAGTGTACACTTTGTAACGCCAGCCTGTCCAATTGGTAAATAGGTGGCAGCTGTGGCCCTTAAGGCTGTTTGGCACAAAACAAGAAAACAAGGCGTAAAAATACCCTGTGCCAGTAGCGAAAGAGGCATTCCTCAACAAACACATCCTAACCATCCCTACTTATTTTTCTTGTCCTGACTCAAAAGATTTACAATATGTTTCTGGAAAATACATGTCAGTGGTTGCATTAAAACCTTACACCTTACTGTAAGAGTTCTGGTAACACCACAAAAGCATTTCTGCTCAGATTTTCTCTTTTCTAGCCACAGACAAGACCCTGCACTTATAATGAATGAGTGTTTTTGTTCAAAGTGTGCTTTATTGATTAGCCACTTTATTCAAGAGCATCATCAGAAACTCGTCTACTTATTAATTTCAGCTTTATAAGTTATCTTAAGACTCTCCCCTAGACACTAGTTCTTCCTCAGGCATATCTGTCATTTCTGTCAAGAGTACTTCCAATTAATTGGCAAGAGAACTTAGGAAGCACTGACTTTGTGGAAAAACGACATTGGCATGGATTTATGAATTGTGTTAGAGATACATAAAGTAATGAACAGCAAAACCAGGGTAAATTGATGCTCCTTGCACCAGACTGTGTCAGCATGGACACAGCCCCCAAGACATCAAATGCAACATCAAGAGAAAACATCGAAAAGAAATGGTACATTACATGATGCAAAAATTAAACTGAAGGACTTATGCACACATCATGACAGCGAGGGCAGAAGTTTACAAAGGTTACAAGCATTGAACAATATTAACTCAGTGGAGAGAAAGCACCAGGATTTATCCATTGTGGGAACAGGCACAGTATATTTTGTTTATTCTGTTTTAGGTAGATGTAAGGAGCAGAATGAACAGCTTATTAAATACCTTATTATGAAATACACGCGGGGGCACACAGATTTGTTCAAACATCATTCCCAGTTGAATCACACACACTGAACATGCCACCAGGTCATTATTATTACAGTCAGTGGTATTTACTGCAGTATTTACTGTAGTCAAGTTTAAGACCTGACCACAAGCCAAAGTTCAATGCTTATCTCACAACGGCAGCTCCCATGGACATTAGGTAGAGGCACATGGGGGAAAGTACCAGTACAGCCCCCTCCCAAGGGCACTGTGGCCAAAGATGGGGCTGGGACCAGTCTCTTCTTTGCAGTCACCAGTCCCAATGCAACCCACAGGAGCAAAGATCTAGCAAGCCCAAAAAAAACACAACAGCAGAAAGGCTAGGAGCGCATTAGCAATAGCCTTTAACAGCAAATTATATTGCACGCTTAATTTCAGCCTGTCACAGGCTCCTGCAGCTAATCCATGCTTGAAAATGCCACTCAGACTCACGGGAATAGATTTAAAATGCCAGAAGAGAGATCAGCCCTGATGCTGCTCTCAGCTCTGCTCCATCACTGCGTTTGGAACGGGGCAGAGAAAAACTCAACACAACTTTACAGACAAGGCAACATCCTACTTCAGATGCTAATTTTCATCTTAAGACATGAATGCAAGTCACCAGTACTTGAAAAATATTTACCATCAAGGAATTCAGTAAGTTCAATGAATATTTGGCAGGTCTCCGTCAGATATCGTGGCTGTTACCGTTCACATATTAAAACATCCATTTCTAGATTTATGCTTAACCATAAGAAGTATTATTTTAAGGAAAGTAGGTATTTACACTTAAAAGTATGCCTTTCAGAGGTAAGCTTTGAGAAAAAAACTGCACTTTTTAATGACAGCAACACTAGAACAAAGATGCATACTTGATGTCTGCATTCTTACTCTTAATTTTGAATAACCTACTGGTGACTGCTGGAATAGCTGGAAAGGAGGGAGGAACCAGTATATCTGCAGAGCTATCTCTGCACGTGCGTGCAGGATTTATTGCAAGAACTGTGATGAAAACAATGAAAGAGAAAGCAAGGAACACAAAGGAAAGGGGGAAAAAAAGAAGTAAATAAACTAGATTACTAAATACTCAGGGGGATTTCTAAGTCGGGAAACGCTCTTCTATATGCATCTATGCATTTTGAATAGAAAGTTTTGTTGAATTTTTTCAATTTTGAAGATTTCACATGGGGGGTGTGTTTCAAGACTTTTTTCAGCATACAGGTAACATATCTGCATAAAATGGACCTAGGATGCCACAGCTGTAAGACCTAAATTATAGAAGCATAAGAAGGTGGCTCTCTAAAACACTTGATGGATGAACACACGCAAGACAGTTGACAGCTGGATAACAATCTTTTTCTTGTGCAGCAGCATTGTACCACCACCAGCTGCTTTGTGAAGGAGCTTTTAGAACCAGCTATGCATTGCAATTGCTGTAACGCTTCTCAGGCTGTTAACCCTCCCATTTACTTACGCGTCTGAGCATCATCAATGAACGCTGGAACATATTGCTTTGAGAATTTAATACATTTGTGATTATGAACACCCACCCCCTGGCCCAAATCCAGAAAATTAGTTAAAAAGGCAAAAAATGCCTTTGGTAACATTTATCTTACCGGAAAATAAGTCCCCTTTTAACATGGGAAAAGACAGCAATGTTATTTTATTTAATTTTGTCCCTATTTCATGCTGGCTCTAGCAGCTCTCGTGTACCCCCTCTACCTGAGAGCAGCAAGGTGGGAACACAGGGCCAAGAGGTACCTCCCTGGCCCTGGAGCCCTGGCCTCAGCTTCCCAGTTCCCACTGTATGCGAAACCTGAACACTCATACTAAATGTAACAAGCACCTGACAAACCTTTATCACTAATCAACTTTCAATGTTATCGTTAAACGCCTGCTCTAACCTTGGAAATACACAAGAAGTTGTTAACAGTTTTCAGCAATACCAGCACTTCTAAACTCCAAGAAAAAGAGTTATGCAGCTCTTTCTTGTCATGAAAAATATATTTGTGCTCCCCTTAGCACCTACAATAATCCAGGAATGTTTAAGGTCTACAACATTCAATAGATTCACACTCATGTGAGCCTGCAGAGCTGAGAAAGTTTCGCATCTAGTTTGAAAATTTGTCAAATTACAGTATAGTATAACTTACTCTCCTCCCACATTTTGAGTCAACTCCAGTAAAGCTTTTGTTTAACAGAAACACTCGTTCAGCTATTGCTTCCTAATGGGAGAGGACCCCAGGCCAGCACTTTGAAAGAAACATGCCTTTCTCTTCAGCAAGCTCCCTGCAAAGATCAAGATATCTTCAGCCTACACTAAGGCTTTATTAGCATACAAATCAGGAAAATTCTAAGTAGAGGAAATGCAAAAACATCTAAACCAGAAGAAAAAGAGACACCAACCAAAACTAACTGCTCACCTGGTCCATGCAAATAGACTGTGTCTCCAGGCTTGGTAATATGCTGAGCAGCCAAATGAGTGTTGAACCCAGCCCCATCCTGCATTGCCTAAAAGGCAGATTCTTCCCCAAAAACACCCTTTTGAAGCAACCCCACACAGCTAGGAACACCCAGAAAAAAATACCCACAAGCCCTCCCCAGAACACCTGCCTTGCCAGAATTAATCCCAGGTGTCTTCTCCACAGCTAATGGACACTTGATGTGCTTGCTTTTTCCCTTGTGTTTTTCTCTCTCCCACCTTTAAAGTCTGTGATTCAGAGTATCAAAAAGAATATTTCAATATTTTGCTTTCTGCAATGCGTATACCTTGGTAGCTTGTTTATTTTCTGTGGAGGCACTGGGGTCCTGTAGATTGTTTCTTGCTAGATGAGGTTAATGGAAATCCTTAAAAGCTGTGTGCCCTTCTAAGCCTAATGTGCTTAAAGAAGGCTTGAAAAGGATTCTTGGGAACCGTTATTGAAACAACGTCTTGGTAGAACCTCTGCTGTATGTAGTCCTGCTTCTTACTCTGCTCACGCTGAGATTTCAAAAAGGCTTGTCAAGCAGAAGGATCGGGCAACATAGTTATTTTGAAAAAGCAACATGGTCTTTCAGAGGAAAAAGAAACCCCCAAACTTTAGCATTGGATAGTTTAGGCCACCCGTTCCTGAGTACTGAAGCTGCAGTGTGCTTAAAGAGCTCGAGGCCGTTCGTGGTACAGCTTTGAGAACTTATTCAGAAACCCACTTCTCTGCAGAAGTGCCGGTCCTTTGATGAAACTCCATGATAGATATTAGAGCATGGAAACTTATAACAAAAATGGCACAATTTAACTTTGAAAACCGCAACATTCAACCTAGCAGCATGCTACAATGCTGGAAATAACGATGTCAAAACGTAAATGCTGGACGTTATCCCTACAGTTCCTTAACTCTGATAAAAAAAAAAAAAATTAAAAAAATTTAATGCAAAGCCCCTATAATTTCGCATTTATTAGAGGGAAGAGGGCCCTGGGGCAGGAAAAGCTATTTGGAGGCTGGCATGTGAGTCAAAGGCATTTCCTGAGCTGCAACAGTCTGCTTAGTAGCTGCAGCTGGCAGGTAATCAAGCCCTGACCTGCCTGAAGTCACCGGGATAGCAGCTTGGTTAGAGACTGCTCCTGTGGCTGTAAAAAAGAAAAAGATAGCTGAAAATTAGCCTGGAAAGTGATGTTCTGCTTTACAGCCTAATTCAACAAATCACTTAAAGATATATTTAACTCCCAATACTTAATCTTTTAATTAAGGGTGTCCTTAAGTAGTCTGTTGTCTAATTTGGGCCACTCGACTTTATCCTTTAAAATTAAATATCACTTCTGGAAAGCGGGACGTGATGTGAAGGATTTTGTTATAGTTTTGGTGGTTGTTTCTTTTTTGGAGCTGGGGAAAGTTTGATTTGGGAGAGACTGGGAGGAGGAGGAGGATAAGCTGCAATAAAAGCTTATAAATGAATAATTGAATTAAGCTTTCTGTACCTCACTGGAAATATACAGAAAGGTTTTCCCACTGAGTTTACTACATGTTTAGAGACTGTAATACTGCCTTCCCTTTCCTTACCTATTGAAGGAAGCCAGAATATTCAGTTCTAGGCTTTTTCATGCCGTGTCCTTCCAGTACCACTAATGCTGTAAAGCTGAATGGCACATGGAGTACAAAAAGCCCAAGCCCACTCGGACTCCGTCTGACTGGCAGGCTCAGGGAACCTGTAGGGTTGGTATTTTCCTGATGTACAATTAGAGCCAGCAGGCTGGAAACAAATTGTTATGCAGTGCTAAAATTACTAGAATAAGATGTAAACAATTTTCAACCAAGCTATGTTTTGCAGCTATGTGTGCAGAAGCAAAAAAAGAAAAACTGGAATATAGCCTGAATCAGGCCTGTTTACTGCATTTTCAAGGATTTTCTCCAGGCAATCATCCTGGGCAAATTTTAGGAGAGGGGAAAGGTTTGCTATTTGCCCAGAGGCAACTACAAGTAATAGAATCAGTTCTGGTTCTGGACAGAGTAGTAATCCTTGCTCCTCAATTAGAAACTATTCAAAGCTGAGTGCACTTCGCTTTGCTTTTCTCCCATCGCCTTTACGATGAACTCAACCAGATTTATGGTTTTAGTAACAAAACTGTCCAAGTATTACTAGAAAGGTAGAATGTGGAGAAATGTGGTTCTCTTGATCCAAATTCACCGTGACAGTACATTTGTCTAACTTTTAATGGAATATAAAGTAAATTACACCAACATAAAAGCTTGAAACCTGTTCCCTGACTGATCAAACAGGAGCTACAGAAAGAAAGAAAATGCGTGAAATACCCCAGCATACTGGAATGTCAGCTATCACACACATGAGTGTTTGCATTTTGAAAAGCTTTCAACTTGGTCAGCTTCTGATTGCTGCTTCTTTAATTGCCTTAATTGGGCTCTTTCCTCTGGTGTATATTGGTGTCTTTCCTAACTGCCAAGGAGAGTGAAGCTTGTCATCTTCCTGCGAACAAATGCTTGAGCTGCCCCAGAGCACATTGGTTTTGTCTAGATTTCATTTTTTTATTTTTCTGATGATTCATTTCTATGTGCTTGATTATTTTCTGCTTTCAATTCCTGCTTGAGGTCTGGTGGATGGTAACGAGTCAGTATTTTAGACCTTAGTAATACAAAGATGGAAGAAAATCCACTGTAAGTGAGGCAAAAGGTCTAAAATACCCTCTCGACAAACACCTTTTTTTTACAAAAAGTAAAACACAAACCCAAAAAACTTTTAGTAAAGATAGGTCTTGTATATAAGAGGTAACTAGTGTGCTAGCTGCTACAGTTAAGAAATTTTCAAACTAAATACTAAATATTATTGGTTTTTATATGTAGTCAGTTGTATTTTAGCTGTAGGAAGATGCGTAATTTCCAATATAAAGGAGATAAATTGATCTCTTCAAAGCCTCCACTATAGCAGAACGGTCACTTGGCTTTTGGAAAAGAAGCTCTATGAAAACAGAAGTAGAATTGACTGCCTAGACCTGTTCCAAGGCTTCATCCTGCCTCCTTCATTGTCCAATTTCACTCCTCTGGTGTCTGAAAAGCTACAGAGTGGAGCTGAGGCTGCCAGTGAATGTAATCACACAAGTCACCTTTTTTTCTGAAAGTTGAACCATTAATTTACAGGAGCCATATCGTTGTTTCATAGTGGGATGGATAAATAAATAAATAAATAAATGGTCTCTTCTACTCTGACCTATTATATTTTGCTGAAGTCTGCCAGAGGTTTCCAATCCCTAGAAACTCTTTTCTGGGACATCTCCAAATCTATAAGCATGTGGAAACACTAATTAATGTAAAAGCTTTACTTGCAAAAGCAAGGATACTAAAAATCTGTACCAATATTCTTTTTCTTTCCCAGATCCTTCCACATTATTCAGTTATAGAGCTTCTATTTTTTTAGCCACTGAGATATTTGGTTCCATTTCAAGTAGCAGAAGCAAAGCTACAAGCAATTTTCCATAAAATAACCTCTACTAAGTAGGTTTTATTACTTAGTTGTATTTTATGAAAATTAAGCAATAATCTCTTGCATTGGGTCTGGCTGCAACGGATGTCGTTCATGTAACCATGCTTAGGTATTTTGACATTCACATGTTGAAAACTTCAGTTCTAATGATTGTTGAGAATCAATATTCAGAAAGGCTCAGACAAACAAGAATAAAGGCTCAGACAGAAAAATAATGTCATTTCTCCATTACATTAAAAATGAATTTATAGGACTGGAAAGATCTGTAAGTTGAAAAAATAATGCCCAACTTCCACATTTTTTTACCTAAAATTAACAAAGTGTTTTTATCCTCTCCATGTTTTGCTACCTTTTTTCTATTATATAACATATTTTCTTCCCAGATGGAAGTGTTCCTCATCTGGTCTGCACAAATTCAAAGGAAGGCTTGTGCTCTACATGGGGAGCTGTTGATCCTCACGAGACAGACCATACTGCCACACGGTGTATTGCCATGTGTTGGGAGTTACAAGCGTTGCCACCTCCTTGGGAGCACAGGGCCTGAAAAAGAGTTAAAAATGCAGTGGTTTCAAGAAGTGAGAGGGATGTTCCGCTGTCACAGCAATCCCTGAAGGTCTCAGTATGTCCTGAGCCTGCTGTTTGCCTTCTGCCCTGCGTCCACCCTTCCCCAGCTTCACCCACTTGCACTTTGTGTTGACTCCTGTTCTCACCCTGATGCACATAGCTAATGACAGTTCCTGGCAAAACTCAGCCACCTGATCCATTATCGAAACCAAATTCCAGTATTTGGTCACAGGCAGAGCTCGGCAACTGGGGGCCCTGGATCTTTTACCCATCCATCACATCTACAGGAAATTTCTCAGCAACCCAGGCCCTTGACTTGATATTACCTCTTTCAGGAAAGGTATATTTTAAACAATCATGTCTTTTTCTCCCCTTTCAAAAGCAAATCTGCTTTCCCCAAAATAGAACATTCTTCTCCATAAACTTTTTTGTTTGATTTTTTTGTGTGACTTTGAGACCAATCTTTACAGTTTTCCTCAGTTTCATTAACACCGCTTTGTTACAGTCAGCTGTTACCCAGCAGTGTGCTTTTTCTCATTTTTTTCAGAAGCTGTTAAAACATTTTTATATAAATATTTATTGTGTTTAACGGTGATTAAAAAAAGAAAAGGATGCTTGGTGAATATTTCTACTATTTTTTCCCCTCCCGCTTTTGTCTGGTGCTTACCCAACCGAGCCTTTCACAAAGCAAAGCCCTGGGAATCGGTCCCTGTGATGAATCACCCTGTCTTACAATGCTCAAAAAGTCCTTCTATACCATTAAATCTGGCTGATGATCCAGATTTTCTGATATATGGGTCTGTGCTTCAGCTGAAAATAGATGAAGTCAATAAAGTTATCCCAGTCGTACAGCATAAGCGAAGGTGACGTTCGCTGGAGTTGAAACCCAGGCACTTGACAGCGTGTTCCTCCAAGTTTGCTTCTTTTGGACTCCTTCTACAGAGGGGAAATAGAAGTACAAAGGATGCACTTGAGGTATTGGGAATTACAGTAATGCCAGATATCCATATTGTCTATTACAGGCAAGAGAACACTTGAGAGGGATGGAGATGAAATCGCTCACACTTGGGGCTCTGCAGTTGTGAATCCAGAGGTTTTCTAATTTTTGTCTTACAACCTGTGTGAGTGTGTGCATGACACCAGGCTGCCTCGACTGGCTGCTTTCAGGGTGGCAGGGCTCGTAGCCCCTTTGGTATCTGGGTTTATTCTTCTTGTGCCCCACGCGGCGGAAGAATAGCGAATAGTCTTGTTTGGGCTCAGTGATGCTGGCAGGGAGACAAACAGAATTACTGCTGAGAAAGAACGCGACTTCTGTAGGAAGGAGAAAATAAAATACACAATTTAAAATAGAGCAGAGACTCTTGAAGTTCCCACAAAAATAATCATCGAGCAGCAGTAGAGCAGGCAGCATGTTGTGCAGAAATAAGAAATCTGTTGATTTCCAATTTTAAGTCTTCCATTAAAATAACATATATAGTAGTTTAAAAGAGGAATACGTGTTTTGCTCTAAGTTTCTATCTACAGTTCCCAGATTTTCAAAGAATAGTGTGTGTTTACTTGAGCACCATGATTATGCTTGTGCGTAAGAAGCAGATGGAGTTTTGGACTGTTCTGCTTGTAGATTTGAAGATGAGTGGTGGTGAGATCTTCAGAACTGGAGTGATTATAGGATATAAAATATTAATATTGTTCTAACTTAACATTCTCAGGTTTCCTAGATGATAACTTTAAATGACAGGCTTACACCTGTGAAGGAACACACTGCTCCAGTGAGCGTACAGGCACTTATTTTTTTACTCCTGGAAAGGTCACAGGCTATTTGCAAGGACACAGCAAGGTTTTCACATGGGAACTGGTGAGGAGGGGCTGAGATGCTTTACTGCAGCACTCACAGAAGGGTGAGCAATTAGTCATACAAAACAGAGTGGCCTGAAAACCCCATCAGTCTGCAGGAGAAGCTGCTCCTCAAAAGCAGAAGATCCTACTAGGATACCTGGAGCCTTTTCCTGCTTCTCAGGTGATGCAAGACCATGTTGTGAGGAAATACTGCCCCTACTCTTTTCTGTTTGCATTAAATGAAATAAAATTAGACCAAACAAGTATCTGGGACTTATTCTCTATTCCTTTGAAAATTCATCTCTGAGCTGGTCAGTTTTACTATTTCTTTTATGAAGCGTCTTTAAATGTCATCATGCAAAACACATCACTGCTGGAGCTGCTGAGAGGATTGCTTTCAAGAGTTAAGAAAGAGGGCCAGGTGAAGGAATTAGCTATTAAGACAAGTCCTGAAGAGGAACGTACTAATTAAAAATCTGAGGAATTACTTCAGCTGAAGTGGTTTTCTTTCCAGAGAAACAAGTATTCTCTTAAGAAAACTCATGATGTGCTGTGAAAAAGAAATAGAGCTCATCTTGTTTTGTGATGCTTTTATGTCCAATATATTCCCCTTCCAAGCAATTTTCCAAAGTTTTTACATTTTATGTAACAAAGATATAATTTTGATACAGGCAGGAGTATAGGAAATGATAAAAAGACTGGGACAGAATTACTTTATGATTTTGACATACACATGAAATGCCAATAAATAGCCAGTGTTTGTGAGAAGGCTGTGTTCTTCAAGAGGGCATACCATCCTGTTAATCTGTATACTCCTCTCTCACAGACAGGAATTTGTGCTCACAGTATGTGAATAAAATAAATGACACCAAATTGATAGTGTTTCCAGTTTTTTGTTATTTAAACAACTGAATTTCATCAAGTTCCACCTTACACACAAGGGGATATGAATAGCAAAGAAGTCTAGAGGAGGAAAAGAGGGGTCCAAAGTGGATGGAAATATCAGGAGCAGGTTCCTTTGAGACCCACCATGCAGTCACTCCAGGTGGAAGGGACCTGCTGGAGCTGTACCCAACTCCTGCTTCCTTCAATGTTGGGCTGAGCATCATTAGAAATGGAGTTTCTATGAACTCCCCTGTCACCCCTTGGGGTTGAAGATCCAGCAAGACTGCCTTTGAGGAATGGTGGGTATTTGAGCTGCAAACCAGGAAAAAAAAAGAGAAAAAGAAAAAAAAAAAAAAAAAAAAAAAAAAAAAAAAAGGGGGGGGGGAAGAAAAGACAGAATAGAAAGGCAAATGGTGAATCTGCTCTGCCTGTGGGCAGTGTCTGGTGGTCACAGTGTGCAGAACTGCCCAGGGATGATCCTGATCCATATCTGAATTCCTGCCTATGCGAGGGTGCTGAAATAGCACATGCACCTACTGGGGAATGACCGCAAGGGTACTAATGTTATGCATAGAGACCCATAACAGATGGGTCTTTACAGATAGTAGATGGCATTTCTTCCTTCACCAGTTCCCACTGTAGTCCCCCAGTAAAACTACAGGGTGGCATGAGCTTTGCTTAGGCTTTCCTAAAGTGGACATCTTTCTGTATAGTTTACTACATCCAAGAAAGAGAACTTGGCCCCTGAATGCCCGTAATAGAACATCTTTCAAAATCATATTAATGATGTTCTGAATTTCAGGGGAGAAAGTCCTTATCTAGGGTAGAAAAAATCTCACAGGAAGATGGTGCTGAATGTGAGGACTTTCTTCTGGAAGAACATCCTGTGTTGCCTCAGAAGCCAACTAGAAGCAAAGGAGTGCAAGTATTCTTCTTTTCTCTCCTTATATTTCATCTGCTTGTAAGGGACAGTCACTGCATATGGCCCCTTTGATCATCTACCTTGGTAGTTTCAAACTGGTAGGGTCAAAAAAAAAAAAAAGAAAAAAGAAAAAAAAGAAGAATCTGATGCAGAATGATTTGATGCTGAGAAATTAATTGAGGCTTTGTCTTACCTCCAGCTGCTGAACCCTGGTGAGGTTTAATAGACTTTTTTGTCTTGATTTAGGACAACTCTAGATGAAATAATGTGCTTTCTCCTTTCACTCTGATTATTCATAATAGCAAGAAAAATACAGCTTCTGACATACTTTTGCGGGAGCTTGAGACCAGTTGATTGACAGGACTAGTCACTGGAAACAGAGATTATATACTGCAAATGAGATTTTGCCTGGCTTTACATATCACTAAGGCAGTTATTTGTTGAATTTAAAAAAAAAAAAAGACAAACTGTTTGGGTATTGAGACAAAGAAGAAATTAAAAATAAAATTCTTCAAGAAAACAAATGACCTTGAAAATAGATTGGTAAACTCCATTTCACTTTTTTTTTTTTTTTTTTCAGCTGAGCTCTGTATATCTTCCTTAGAGTAGTTATTGATATGAGCCAACACAAAAATAACAATAAAAAATAGCTACAATGCTTCTCCATTGTACCTTAAATGAGGAAGTGTGAGGTTTTGAGTGAAACACAATAAGATGGGATTGCAGTCATACTTGTTTTTTTATGACTAAGTGGAACAACAAGAAAAGATTACTGCTATTTTCCTAACAAGAGATAAGGATAGAGAAGGGACTGAAAAAATCTAGTTTAGTTAGTGGATGAGCATGTGATTGGGAATAGGAACTGAAGGTCTCATACTGGTTCTGAGATTCCGTTTTCCACAGAAGGGATTCATAGGGGATTGTGCTGTTTCACAGCAACGTTATTATTTTCAAAAGAGTAAACAGAACACTGTTTCAACCAAGATATTGCGTAGCACCGTTTCAGGTTAATTTATGGCCTCTTTAGAGGATGAAAAAGCTATGTGCTAAGAAAGGTCAGTGATGAGTAATACGCAACGCCCTGGTTAGCCATGGATGTGCACATATGCAGTAACTTTTCAGTTTTCAAAGAAAAAGATGCCGAGGTTATTTCTGCCACTTCTGAAAAATACTGGTGGGGAAATAAATAGTGGTAGGAAAAATTAAAAAAATATTTTCATTCATTTTTATGATGTATCTATTTGACGCTCAAATTGTGCTTTCAGCTTTAGTATATGCAGAGTAAATTTGTGGTTGGTTTTTTTTGTTGTTTTTTTTTTTTGTTGTTTTGTTTTGATTTTCTAAGGTGTTTCTTTTGGTTTTCTGAGAATTTTAGAAGCAGTTAGTGAATGGCTTGAACACTGGAGGTGAACTAATGTGTACCCTGATTCTTAAACAGGAAAAAAAAAGTGTCCAGTGATACAACTGTGTCTCTCTTAGAGGTTATTTTGAATCTTTCAAATTTCTTGCATTTTATTTGCCAGGACTGGCTAAATTCATAGAAAAGATCACTGCTGGGAAGCTGCAAATATACGCTCTGCAGCTATAGATACTGGAATACCCGTATGGCCTGTCTGAGATTTAGGGTAATTCAGGGACTTTTTGGAAAGAATAGTTAGATGCTGATATCAACAGCAGGGAAATCCCAGCGGGTGCTCACTTTGGCAAGTCTTTATTCTGAGAAGTGTGATTTAGTGTTTGAATGGCAGGTTTAAGTGACTGAGTGAGACTCGGACTATGGCTCTACTGACAGAGATACGCTGTGTGTTCATCAAGTCAGCTCAGGATAAAGATTCTCCCTTTAAATATATACTACCATTTACTACCCTGATCATCTCTGTTCTTCACTTTCATTACAGAATTAGCCAGTCCCTTCGTGCTCTTGAATTAAGTTTATGTGAAGCTCTTGGTCACTTCTCACTACCTTTCCTTCATGTTCTTCCTTTTTCTTTTGTCCTGTTCTGCTTGGTCAGCTGCATCCCATGCTCTCTGGAGCTTCTGGGAAGTTTTCTGTTTATCTCCCTTCTTTCCCTACCCCCTCTCCAGTTCTTTTACATTGTGTGGTGCTGACTGTACTTCATTAATTAATGTTCTGCACAATGTCCTCCTTTCTAACCCCTTCTCACATTATAAAATTGCTATTAGTCTGTCGGTGATACTCATTATTCATAAACAATCATCCTAGACCTTGAATAAAATAGAGATAAGTCCAACACACTCAGGACTTCAACAAACAAGGGAAAGAGGAAAAATGGATCATCGTATGCTCTGGAAACTTTCCATTTGGATACCTCGTCCCAGTGTTGGTAGTCAAGAATATGCAATGGTCAGATGAGAGGAGAAAAAGCCAATAAATTCCTATTTCTTTCTTTTGAAACAATCTCACCTTCCTCAATACTCAGGAACATTCAGTTTTGGTCTTTACTTTTCTTGCCTTCAGCTGTCACGAAGCACAGTTAAGATAAAAACTGTCACATTATTGTGCAGAATATGAAACAGTGGGATTAGAAAGCAGAGGAAAACCAGATGCAGCTATTGTACCCCCAGAAAATTAAAAGGAAATGAAGGCTGCCTGTAGGTTTTACACCAGAAGCTTATGTGCTTGATTTTGCATTTATTTTCTCAGTCTCACTTTACTACACCTCTACTCATGTAAATAAATATATACCTTATTTAGAAAAACTTTGTGTATCTCATTGTATAGAAGTTATACTCCAAAATTGTCAATGCTTGGGTTTTATAGAACTTGGATTCTATAGAGGCAGGTAGAAAAGAATTATTCACTCAGAAATTGACTTTCACAACCAGAAAGTGATAGTGTCTTACAGGTAACTTTGAGGCAAAGGTTTTTAGTGTTAATTTTTGGTATATGAGTTCAGTTAATTTCTTTTTAACAAAGGACCTACCCCTGAATTTAACATTCTTTCTCTTCAAGGCCTAGAAAAAGACACCTAGCTTTTGGGGCAAACTCTTATATTTTTAGGTTTTAAGTAGATGTGTTTGACTATAAAACCTAGTCTTAATGAATAACCTCAAAATGCAAAGCTGAATCACCTGCCTCTGGAAAGTATGTACTGATTGGTAAGATTGGCAAACCAAGTCTTGATGAGCTTTGATCTTCCAAGCTCTCCAGCTAGTGGAGATGGGGGTCCAGGCTGTGGCTGTTCCCTGGTTCTTGTAGTTGGTTTCTCTTCAGAGCTACCAAGTGAAGGTGAGAAGACCAACCAAGACCAACCTCTTCTCTTCAGAACAACCAGGTGAAGTTGTGAGATTAAGTTTTCTTAATTTCTAGGTAATTATCTGACCTGCAAATCTTTGTTTTTATGAATTATAGAAGGATTTGACTTGTGTCTGAGGGATAATAGAAGTATTGACTATTGAAGGCTGATTTGTAAGATTTCAAGAACAGTGTTGGTCTAATGCTGTATGTTGTTAAATGTGAATGAAGACTGAGTTCCAGTAATTGAATTAACTTTCTGTTTCAAATGCATTTTACTTAGAAGAGGTAGGATATGTAAGGATTCTTATTTTCCCAAAGTGATGGATAAAAAGTGAAAAATCTTACCCAAAAGTAGATTAGTCTGAAGTTCTAATCTTTGCATATGTGCAGACATTAGTTGAATAACTGGAGCAAAATCATGTCCAACAGTGATTTGCATGATCTTTTTAGTGGGGAAAAAATGTTTGCTAATGATAGTACTTAATAATCAATGCTAAGAACTGAGAAACCTCATGACCAAATTAATCTACTTTATTACCTGTCTGTCTTTGCTGTGAGTTATTGTAAAATAGTTCACTGAGAATCCTGCTTGACTGAAGCAATAAAAAATAAAGGCAAAATACTGCTCAAAGACTCTAAAGGACTCAGTGTTATATGATTTTCAGTCTTTGGATATACACTGCGATGATATGAAGTGTCATGCTTCATATATTTAAAAAGACTCCGACTTCTGTAGTATCCTTAGAACCATCTTGTAAACAATGAGTATTGGTTTTTCATTCATTAGGTGTGAACTCTGTGTGTCATTGTTCTGCTAGACAACCCAATGATTAAATTAATTTGTAATGGTCATTATTTAATTATTATGCCTCATAAATTCTTAACATCTTTGAATAAGGAAACATCCATTGCCATCCTTGGAGTAATTTGCTCTCGTAAACTCAATGAATTTTCAGAAACTGTATTTGTGTTAAGCTATTTCTCATAAAATTAGCAGATGTTATAACCTCTATTTCCTTGTTCTTGGTCAATTTTCATTTGGATTTTTACCACTTAAATCCACACTACTGTTGCTATATTGATCTCTTGCAGGAAAAACATGGTCTCAGGGTCTGATGTAACTTTGATCCTTTTTGTAGGAACATGTTTTTAAAGAGCTTCAAAATTTGAAAGCTAACTTTCTTTTCCCTGAAAATCTGGTATTTGGCTCAATTACTCTCTGCGTTAAAAAATGTACAGCAGAATTATATAGATTGGCTTGAAGGGTAAAGCTACAGATCCTTCATTTCTCATGGCATGTTCTCCACACATTCTGTTGAAATTAACTATTGCAACATCTATCTATTACTTCCAATAATCTCTCCTATCCCAAAGATACTTTTAGAATATATATTCCTTGTAAAAATAACTGTTCTAGTTCCTTCTGTATCTAAAAATAGAAAGCAAAATTTAATTTTTCAAAACTAGATTTGATTGGTGTTACTAGTCTCATTTTTTGATAATAGCTTATTTCAAAGAGTACGGCTCGATAGCACGTCACAGAACTTCTCTCCCTGGCAATTACACACTCATTTCTTACCTGCTTCAACCAGACTGCAGTTTTCTAAGCCAAAAAGGTGTACTAGAGACCCCTTTGATCTGCAGGGACAATAAAAGGGACACTCATTTAGATGGATCTTGGAGAGGATTTTCTGGGGCTTTTTGTTTGGTCCAGGAAATAATGGCAGCCAGAGTCTGTGATTTAACATAGCATTAACTGTATATTTAACTAAAATCCAGAGAAATATAGTTAGTTCATCTAGTTTAGGACTTAAAAAGAGGAGGAAAAAAAAATTAGTAGGAATGTTCCTCTGTATGAAATAGTGGAATTAGCTAGATTTCATGCTGAAAATACATTTTCCTCAATAATTCTCTCACATATATTACTAAGCATTGAAATAACTTTATACATATATATAATATTTGAAGAAAAGTGAGTAAGCTCAGGCAAAATGTCCAGCTGTTCCCTTGAAATATCTTCCAAGCTGTCTCTGGTTCTGCACTGATCTCCCTTAATGCTTCCCACGGAGTGCATTGCTAGGCAATTTGGGGCTGCGGTCTGTGTGAGCTGGTGGAGCAGTAAGGAGCGCTCTCCTTGTGCAATTCCAGCACTAACCTGCTTAGTGAGGAGAGCCGACAATGCCTCGTGAAGTAGATGGAAATGTCAAAGTACTCAGAGCCCCGTGGAGCTCCTGCAGAAGAGACTTCTGCAGCAGAGGATTGTTTTGCCAAAGGAGTCCTGCTGTGTGAAATTTGCAGCCATACCTTGTGATGAGTAACCACGTATGAGATTCAACAACATTCATCTTGCTGCTCAGATCCCGAGACGTTAGCGGGGAATATTGCTCTAAAGCCAAATTATTCTTCTTAACTGCAAGTGTGCTCTAAAAATCAATATATTTATATGAAAGGATTGGCCTGTTTTATGAGCTTTGAAGTCCGTTCAGGAGAGAGGGCCATGTTTCTGAACTCGAAATAAGAAATTCAAATGCAGAATGAAGTAACACGTACAGCAGAAGCCAGGGGCACTTTCTGCAGCAGAATGAAAAACAAACTGAGCTGAGGTCTCTTTGGGATCTGTGGTGCAGCTAATAAAACTAAAGATGTGGTAATATGCTGTGTCTGATTTCAAAAGAAGTAACTAAAGCAGTTGATACCCTGAATTTGCAGCAGTGACCCTGAATAGTGCAATCAATGGGGAGTTTGGTCTTCTAGCTGAATCTGCTCTTTGCAGTGAATTTTAAAAAATGTGTTTCCTTCGTTTCTTTCGGAATAAAAAAAAAAAAATGGAAGCAATCTTGACATTGATCAAATAAGAAATACAAACATGCATATGTATTTTCTTGGATGGTGGTTGATTGAGATTGGGAGCCAGGAAATAGTTTGTTATATCTGTGCTGAGATGTTGGAATCGCACATAGCATTCATCTGCTCTTTGATTTACAGAAAATGATGAACTCAGTACTTCATGAAGAGAAGGGTAGAGGAATGCATTCAGTTTTTTATTTGTTTGGGTTTTTTTTTCCCCCACCCTGTTTATAGAGGCAGTAGCTATAGCAGGCAGTTGTGTTTCTACCAAGAACATGCAGAATAATCTGTATTTGAAGTTATGTGCTTTCTGTTCACAAAGAAGACATCTTCCCTGAGGAAGGGAAGCAGTCTTGGGGTTCAAAAAAGTAGGGCACGTATCCTATTGAAACATCTGATATTCTAGGGATTTCAGGAGGGACTGCAGGCAGAATGTTCCTTCTCACTCCCTGTACAGCCCTGTGTCAGGCACCAGGGTGAGCAGTGATATAAAGCTGTTGGCAGTGGCGCTCTGGCCTTTCTGATGGACCTTGATTATTAAGAGGTACTTCTGAAAAAAAGGGTTGTATATGTCTAACCATGGTGTGAAGTGAACAGAGTGTCCATGTCAAATGTTGTCTTGGTCATCGATGTCTCGTGGCTCTTGCTTGGCCAAGCTCCCCCTGAAACAGGGGAAGGGCTATCTGAGGTGTGAAAGCTCTCCAGGCAGGGTCTCTGTTTGCACTGCGCAGTGGAACTAAATCAGAAGCTCTGATTTTTCACAGATGAGTTTGGCTGTGCAGGAATAGGTGCTGAGGGGCACCTTGAAATTTTCCTTTTTATGAAAAGGTCAACCACAGCGAATCCATCACATCAGAGCCCAAGTTCTTCTGCTGATTGAGCAGCCGTGGCAGCCAGGGCAAGGTCCGTTGGGTGGAAGGGACATTCATACACTCTCCCCAGAGTGTATTATTGCTATCTGGGGACATTTCTAGCAGCATTGCCCCTGGGTTACAACGATCCTTTAAGATGGTTAAATGCACAAGGCAATGGTAGGGAAAGCTTGGTCAGGAGGTGTAAGTGAAGCGAGGTGTGTGTGCAGTAGGAGAGGGTACAAAATGAGCACTTTTCCATATTTGCCTCTGGCCAACAAAGAGCCAGCTGGGGCTCTAAATTGCTTACAGCAAAATGTGCGCGTGGCTTCACAATACCCAAAGTTAGGGGTGAACTTTAAGTTTCTTATAAATGCCTCTCTCTCAGGTCAGGTTATGGGTTTCTCCAATATTTTTCCAACTCCAGGAAAATTCATTACTTGCCTGACTGCTCATGCTGCAAGCTATCGCCATAACAAATTTCTCTTAACTTTGCACCTCAGCTACAAGTGTTCTGGAGGAATGAACTATTATTATTTTGTGGTTTCAATTTGGCACTTGGGGAAGACTTGATAGCAAGCTAATATCCAACTTTCTGAAGGAAAGGCTCTGTCACAGGAATGAAAATGTGAATTACAGATGCAAAGCCGGACTGTAGATGTTCAGCTTTGCTCTCACTAGTACATGGGTGGAAAAGCCTATGCCACTGCAAATTATATTGGCATCTAGTCAAGAATTTAGAGCTTGCACTTACCTCTGATAAAATGGGGAAAACAATTGCTCTTCTCTCACATTCAGAAACGTACCCTGTCCAGAGTGGAGATCCCAGCAGACTGTTCCCCATCTTCAAACACTTCACCCAAATGCAAAGCATTTGTGTGGCAGTAGAGCTGGATTTTAGCAAAGTTTGAAAACTTGAATTAGAAAATTGTGGGTTGGTTGTCCATTTCTGCAAATTCCTTCTTATTGTCTTTGCTCTCTCTACCATTAACTGCTTCTAATAAACCTTAGAAAATATTTGCCCACCCCTGCCTTCCCCAAATTGTATCTTGTTGCAGGCAAACTTCTCTAGAGTTTGGGCTTAGCTTGGTTATGAGATATGCCCCAGTTTGGATGTTGTTCTGAAGTCATCAAAACATCCTGGATGAGCCAAAATTTGCTTGAGAACTCTTGAAAACAGGCTGTCTCATGAGCTTTCTAATGTTTCTGGCTTCCAGTCAGACTGGAAATGCCATGGAAACAACACTTGTGGCAGTCCAGCTCCTGGCTGCTACCAGAACTCAGCATTTGGGAGACAAGGAAAAACAGCAAATTAATTGAAAACAAACTGTTCGAAGCTCAGCAAAGGTTCGAGTATGGTTTTAGGTAAATTCCTGTAGTTCTAAATTTAGTCAGACCTGATTTGTCTACATCTTTTTCATTTAGGAAGCGGTGCCCACCTGGAGATATTCTACTTCAGATTTGGATTTTCAAAAGTGTTTAGTGCTGGCCTGAAACTGTTTTCTTTAAAGCTAGTGGGTAGAGTTTGGATTTCAGTGGGAGTTGAATATTTTGAAAATCATGCTCTGGCTACATTTTTGATCAAAGGCATTTCTACCTCGTGTTTCCTAAAGCAACGTGCACAGACGATAACGAAGTTTCACAGCACTGCCCATGAGATGAGCACATTAGTGGGGTGTGCTTTTTGGAAATCAAGCAGTTATGACTACTTAAACCTGTTAATGATTTTGCCTCCTATTGGCATCAAAAAAGAAAGGAAACCAAAGCATTGAGAATTCATGGGCTTGACAGTCAAAGCTCTTGAGAATCTGGAACTTGAGCTGAAATTAATCAAACTGCAGTTTTCTTACTTGGAACTTGAGAAAGAAATCAGGACACAAATAAATCTAGATTTGGGAAGTTTAAAAGAATCTGGATTTCCAAGGAAAAGCAAAGTGATGAGCAATTTGATAAATATTTTGAAATTCATTAAATCTATGTGAAAGTTGCTCATTTCTCCACTAGAGCTTGCTCCTTCCCACACACCTTGCACTGCTGTTGGTGGGGTGGAACTGGCAGAAACTTTAAGCAGATCAGTGTATTTTGAACTGAGCTGAGAATTTTTCAGTCTCTTCTGGCACAAGGAATTTGGAATTTAAACAGGAACATTGTCTTCTCAAAAAAACAACGGAGAATACTTTAGCCCTTAATCAGAATCGGGGCAATGCTCATGCAGGATCTCCCAGGTACCTTGGCACCAGCGGAGGCAGCATGAAGTCGTGTGTGTCCCCTGACTTCAGTGGGATTGCACAGGTTTGCAAGTGTTAGACCAAAGGTGCTTTTTTCTGCCCCTGAGAATGAAACAATTATGCTTTCAGGCACTGTGTCCTACCCAAAAGTGCTTTATGACTGGGCGATATTCACGTGGGGGTGTTGGGAAGCTGGTACTCAAGTAAAGCAAAGGCTTTGTGCTGTGAGTGATGCCAGTGGTGTTTGGCAGAGCGTTAGATGCTGTAAATGAAAACCCTGAGGAGGTTTGGCAGAAGATGCAGACATGGTTATTGTAGCTCCAGAGACCCAGGATAACTTCTTTGACTGGTTGACCCTCTCAGCAGGAAGGCTGGATTAGTGGTATCGCCGTGCAGCTCTGACCCCTTGCTTTGCTGAGGTCTTTAACCGTCCCCATGGTGCACTATGACCGAAGTGATACTTCTCCCTCTATATAGATTTGATGTCACATTTACTATTCCAGCCTGAAGACTCAACGCTTTGCTGGTTCAGGGTGTCATGTTCAAATAAATTTGTTTGTAGCAATGAAAGATTTTACAGCTGATTGAGGTTTAAATGATTTAAATAGCTTAAAGTTAATATAAATATGGGTTGAAAGGAAACCCAAGGAGTTGAGGCAGAAAATGTTACATTATATTAAACACCACCTGACTTACTCAAAGCACTTTTTTTCTAATTTGTAAGGAACATTGGGGCTGAAGACCCTTTGTCTCCCTTCTTTTCCACCCTTTCTCTTTCTCTCTGAGGATAGATTTGTGTAATATTTACTTGCTCGTAGAATATGTAGGTTGGTTTCACTCAGAATCCAGGATACCTTAAGGGAGACCTTTGCTGTACACTGGATTTATGTCTTTTGTTATCTTGCTTATGTTGCCGGTATTCATGAGACATAAGGCCTGACTTTCAGCTAAGGGTAAACCATATAAATGAAATTGCATTCCAAATCTAATTTTGATTATATAATTTTAACCATGTTTTTTCCCTTCTTTGGGGTCATCTCTTCCAGAAAGGTTGTAATTACCTTCCAAAATGCTAATTCATTTTCTCAATTTAATAAAAAGTCCTGGAAGCATTTGTATGCAAATTTCATTGGGAAAGGTCATGACAGTTTGTTAAAATATACAACTCTCCACTCGGCTTGTGTTGATTCTTCTTGCATTTTTCTTTTTGACCGGATAAGTATCAAGGGTGGGGGAGCGGGGGAGAAAGAAGAGAAATGAAGCATTCGTGTTATGATACTACAGATCATTAATTTATGATGTTGATGTTTTCCTACATTTTGGAACTGGGTCTGTTCTTCTCTTAGAGCAGTACATTTCAGTCTTCAAAAATAAAATGTGCTGTACCAGGCAAAATTCCGCTTGGCAATGTGGCAGGCATAATCTGTCTTGCACACTTGTGCCCATACACAGTTGGAGAATTTATGAGTTCTTCAAATAAAACAGTTGTCAGTAATTCAGTAATTATAGTAAACAGAGAAAATAATTTTAATTGAAGCAATTCTGAGGTGTCCAAGTACTTGCACTTTGTATGCTAGAAAGTGTAGGATGACTTTACCATCCTAAACAGGACAACTGTGAAATACATATGATCGCTGCTTTATGCTTTTGTAACAATAAATAGAGCCGACGTTGCTGAATCGCATCATGATCCTGTAATCTCATTCCAACCTACCCTAACTCCAGAGCGTGTGTGCAGCGTTAGGGGATAAGTGAGGCTGACACTGTGACTGCTGCTCTGCTGAGCCCTGAGGCTACGAAATGCTGATTTATAGCCAGAGTGCTTAGAACCTTGTGGGACCAATTCCTTCATCCCAGGGATCTCCACAGCACAGAATTCCAAGTGTGCCGCAATTGTGGTGTTGTGGTTGGTTTTTGTGTGGTGGTTTGTTGTT
Organism: Pedionomus torquatus; assembly: GCA_013398155.1. Lineage (NCBI taxonomy): Eukaryota > Metazoa > Chordata > Aves > Charadriiformes > Pedionomidae > Pedionomus > Pedionomus torquatus. The sequence goes on from VZRU01010608.1 coordinate 562,470, forward strand.
TTGGTTTGTTTTGGGTTTTTTGTTTGGTTTTTTTTTTTTTTTATTGTTGTTTTTTGTTTTGTTTTGTTTTTAGAAGATCACCTGTTCTCAAAATATCTAGTTTGGGAGCTGTTTTTAATACTGTCAGGTTTTCTCCTTCAGGTTTGCAGGAGGGTGATCAGTTACAGCAACTGTAAAGGGCATGGGGATTTATTTAGGCATAGATTCAAGAAGTGCAAATGTCAAAAAAGAAGCTGAAGAAAGTAAAACCCAGAAGAGAGCAGCAATGGCCACAGTGTATTCTGCAAACACCATCCTGTGTGGTGTTACCTCTTGAAATTTGATATGGATCCATAAGCTGCTTTCTTTCTAGCTGTGTTGCAAATAGATTCTATAATGCAGAATGTATTTAGGGAAATGTCTTGGCCCAGTGTGTGTGATGGCTGGTGACTGAGATGGAATATAATTTGTTTAAATACTTGAAGTTATATATTTGGGGGATTTACTCAAAGGTGAGTGGACAGAGTCAAAAAGCAACAAATGTGTCACATTTTAAAGCTCCCATGTTTGAGTTTGCTCTCAACAGAAGCCTGAGATTGTTCAGCCTTCCTAAGAACTTTTGAGAAGAGTGTACATCCTGAGGTATGTAAGAGTGACTGTGAGAGCAAGTTCTTTGCTGTTAAGTCTTAAGCACAACTTTCATATATTTGATCCTCACAAGGCATAGGTCGTGTGGTCTTCAAAAAAATGTATACAGTACATGGCAAAAAATCATGCTGTTCACTCTGTAATTTTTTCATTTCAATAGAATATTTTTTTTTCATTAAAACATTTCATTATTTTACAGGCAGATTGACTGGTTAATTGTTGGCAAACTCAGTGTGTGCTGTGTGGGTGGGTGTGTTTCTGAAAAGAGAATTTTAAACATTAAATTCCTAAGCAATTTTCACAGGAGGAAGGCAAATATACCATAAGGAGGCTAACTCGTTGCCCCAGTAAACAGCCTCAACTGAATTAGCCATTGTGGGTATAGGGAAGCTGAACTACTAACATGTTAAGAATAGATGAAGTTCCTCATGGGCAATGCTGAGCAGTCTCATGTTGAGCATTTAGGAGATGAGAAAGACAGAGTCTTGGTGGTCGCAGCCCATGAACCCTGTTTTAGTGGTCTGTTCTTAAGTGTGAGCTGGTAGCATCTCTCTGTCTCCTACTAACAAGGACCAAAAGCTCCTCCCCTCACAAGGCTGCATGTGGTCTAACTCTCACTCCAATGCCAGGTTGCCTATTTCACCCTCTAACCTTTGGTAATCTGGACACTGTCCTGAACTCCAACATCAATAAAGGTCTTCAGTGTATCTCCAAGAGCTGCTTTTCCTACCTCTATTTCTCTTTTTTTTCACCTTTGTAATTCTATGGGTTTTTTTCCCTCAGCATGTTTCTGGTCTGGCTTTGAATAATTAAGTCTTTCCATATTTGGAGCTGTGAAATGCTGCTTCAGTTGAGTTTCCTCCTTTTTAACCATTTCTCTTTGCAACTTCATACTTGCTCCCTCTTCCATCTTATATTAAATGTAAAATAATGTGTATTTAAAATTATTTCAAAGGACTTCTAAGCTATTTCTACTGGTATTATGTTTACTCCCAAGGTCTGCAGATCTCTGTACTGGGAGCAAAAATGGATGGATGCCTTTTGGAGCAAGAACAAGTTGTCTTTTTTTGCTCTGTGCTCATGCAAAGCCTCATTCCTGTGCAGCTTTCACCCCTAAGTACTGCTCCCAGGCAAGGCAGTGGGGCACAGTCTAGAAGAGGGATGAAGTTTTGAGAGCTTTGTTGTGTTTGAGCAACCATAAATAAAACTGGTTTGGTCTTCATGTGAAAGTTGCGTTTAAGAGAAGAAAAAATCTTTACTGCTTCCTTTCAGACTAAGTACGAACTGTCAACAGTAAAAACTGCATTTCAAGTCTCTCTAACTATATACCAAAGGAAATAAACTTTGAAATGTTTACTCTCTTTGAAATCCGTATGTAACAACTAAGGGAGACATTGCAGTTTTTCTTCCATATCTGCCTTTTAAAATTTGGGCTAGTCTGTCAAACTGGCAAATAGCATCCTGAGTTCAATTGAAGTTTTTGACAGAAGATAATTTACAGGTGGCAAACACAGCTTTAGAGGCTGCAGTCTGCTATCAGTCAGCCTGCCTAATGCTGAGGATGGAGAAGCCTGTTTAGAAAACAGACATGACAGGGGTGGACTAAGTAAGACCACTATTCAAATGCAAGGGCACTCGATGCATTTTCAGCCATACTAGGATGGACACAAGTTCAGATCAATGATAGAGGAGGCATATAAGGTTCATCTGTAGCAGAACAAGTGCTATAACTTGTTAGAATTTTAACCATGATCATAGTCTAGTTACCTATTATAAGGGGTAATGGTTTTAGACTGGAAGAGGGGAGACTTAGATTGGATATTAGGAAAAAATTCTTTACTGTGAGGGTGGCAAGGCACTGGAACAGGCTGCCCAGGGAGGTTGTGGATGCCCCATCACTGGAAGTATTTAAGGCCAGGCTTGACAGGGCTTTGAGCAACCTGGTCTAGTGGGAGGTGTCCCTGCCCATGGCAGGGGGGTTGGAACACGATGATCTTCAAGGTCCTTTCCAACTCTAACCATTCTATGATTCTATGATTTATCTGTGCAGTACTTATGGCTTTATCAGAGTAAGACTTCAATAATCCCAGATGCTCTTGAACATTGGGTAGAAACTGTAAAATATGTATTTGCAGAAGAAGTGGGAAGGAGCGAGTCAAAGAAATTCATTGGACGGAATACGTTGTTAGTATGTTTTCAATGTGTGCTCACATTTTTCCAATGGAAAAAAATTATCATTAAAATGAAAATCCAGATAGTTGTGCCTCTCATTCATTAGCCCAGGTACTGCATGTAGGTGTAGAGCATGACAATTTGGATAGCAAATCAAGAGGCAGGTATTTTCCAACATCAGTTTAGCATGGATGTTTAAGGAATGTCCCGTGTTTCTATTTGCCAGCTGTTCTGCTACAGGGATGCTGAAATCTCTGGCTGTTTCAGCTACTCGTTGTTATTCTGGCACCTCCTCTTTAGGCCATTTAATCCACCTTCTGCCTTTTGGGCTTACAAAACAACTTCTCCACGTGCAGCTGTGAAGACCGGTAAGAACCTAAGATTTTTCACTTGGCTGTTTATTTCTTTCAAGGTGCTTGGGCCAAGTAGAATTTTAATAATTTTCTTGATCTTTGTCAAACTGGAATGAAATACATCTAATTTGTGTGTGAGGACCTGGCACCTAAGGACCTTGCATCAGCCAGGCAAGAACGGGGAGTGGAGTAGTGGAATCAGACTTGTCTAAATAACGATGTAGACTGCTAAGATCTCTTTAACGCATGTAATGATGAGAAGTTTTAGCCTAAAATTAGAACTAAATTTTCTACTGCGGTGCTATTGATGGGTTTGATGGGTATCTGACTACTTAACTGGATACAGTATTTTGCACTGCAACAAGTGAGCAAAAAAAGAGACTGCCTTTAAAGAATGAGAGTTGCAGTTGCAGGGTTCAAATTAAGTACTTGGGAGCAAATGGGAACATCCACAACCTGTAAAAGCCATCATTATAGAAAGAAACTCCTGTCAAGAAAATATTTGTTTGTACTATTAGTCATGCTTCGTTATGTTTCATTAAATAGATTGACAATGAAAATCAGAGGATAAAGTCTTAGTGCTTATTTCAATGCAGTATTTGTACAACAAGCACGGCTGAAGCAGCGGGAGCATGAAAATAAATGGGATTTTTAACTTATAGGATGCTTAACTCTAACATGAGGTTTTCTTGTAGACTAAGGTTATTTCCATATTTCACTGCTGGTATTAAGGAGTTCTGACAATCAATTCCACAGGACAATATTGGAATCCTTGATATGGAATTTCAATATCTCAGTTAGCTGGGTCAGGAAGAAGATTGTTTCTGAGCAGATTGTTATTTTATTCTTCTTGTATTGGCCATTTCCAGGATAATTACAGCTCTGAAATCCATTCTGTTGTTAAAGAATTACATCCTAACACCTCTTAAAAATGTTTCAATTGTGCATATGGCTGAGGGTCGAGGCACTGAAAAGACATTTATTGAATTTTTGTATGGGATTTAACACTGAAATTCCAGATTTTTGCAGTATTGAACCATATCTTCATGCAGATTAAAGATGCAGAAAAACAATTGTTTTTGTTTTGATTTTGCTTGCACAGCAAATGGCTATATCATGGATGAGAGGTGAACAGAGAACATCTTCCATATGGTACCATTTTTGTATTCTTCAGATTTCCAAGTATCTTCTCTTTGGGTTATTAAGACTGCAGACTGTATGGCTGGGAGAACATCAGGGAGAGTCCTGACAAAGTCCTTTTAAAGTTTAGTTGAAAATAACATTTCAGGCTGAAAAACAGAAAAATATTTCAGATACACTGATAGATGCAGTTTGGGATTATTATATTTTTCATGAACAAAGTACCCTTGATGCCTTTATATAGCTGCTGACAAAGTGCAAGCTAAGCTCAAGTGCCAAGAAATACCTTCTGATCTTTTCAACAACTTTCTTGTTACCCTGATGCCTGAGTTAAAGTCAGCGAGGAGCAGATTACATGGGTCCCCCTGCGGTCCCAGGATGGGAAGAGTCTCAAAAAACTCATCTTTCATATTGTGTTCAGGATGGCAGTAAAAGATAACTTACCAGCTGCCAGTTCATGTGATGAAGTTTATACCTTAAAAACAACTTAATTTTCTTGGAAGGCTTCATTAGGTGTTGCATCGTCCTCCTGTTGTGCTGACAATCTGGTGTTGAGTGGTGATTGTAAATGAAGTTCTCATCTTCATATCATCACATTGTATTAAATACATCATTGAATCTGCAGTGGGTTTTCCTGTAGTTACAATATAATGGGAAGGATATTTATGCCCAGTAAGCTGGATGAGAAAAACAGAAGACAGTAGGAGCACTGGAGCAAATTGAAGCAAAATTACACACTCGTTTGAAAGAGAGCTACCAATCTCGAGTCTGCTCGTATTTTTGTTCCTCCAGGTTTGTAAAGTATTTCATATCTGTCTCCTGGCAGGTGGGTGTGTTTTTCTGGAAGAAATTGTGACACTGGGTTTCTAACACTACCTGGTTTTATCTCTGCAAATAATTTCAATACCGTGTGACCTGCTGGAGGTTCAAATATGTCAAACAGGTCATTGAATCTGATCAGAGACACCACTGCTTAAAATCCACTGCTCCTAGAAATCCTGCTCCTAACAGGAGTGGAAAAAGCATTGGGAAACTAATTGTGTAACTATTATTTTGTAAGATTAAAAGCAAAGAGCAAAAGTCGAGGCCAGAGGGACACTTAGAACGGCTAATGCAATTTATAACTTGTTAGCTCTGCTTTGCTGTCTTGCTAATTTGTTTTAAGAGGTTTCCTGATCCTGTCATCTAGATTTAGCATGCAATTCACCTTTCAGACAAAAAGGAATTTTCCACTGCTGCTGGAGCAGTGGGAGAGCAGATGGCTGGGAGCTGGGCAAGGCAGCAGCTCCTCGGTGCAGCAGGGGAGAGGGTAGCGTGCAACACTGTCCCCAGAGCCAGGATCCCTCCTGGGAGGGGAGGGTGAGGCAGGCTTGATTTCTGGTTCACTAATGCTTAACAAATAGTTTGAATTGTCTTAGAAGGACATCTGTAATGCCATGAAGATATGGAGGAAAATCTAGCTGCTTAGTGCTAATCTTGTAAAATCTCCGATCCTATGGAAGAGAGAGGGGAAAAAAAAAATTCTATGAAAGGAAATTTTGGTTGGGGCTCAGAATGGAACCTCAGTAATGAAGTGCACTTCTGAAAGCACCTCCTGGTCTTCTGTGTGGATGGAAAGCTCTTCATTCCGTTTTCTTCCATGAGGGTACTGCAATTTTACTCTAATAAATACTCAAGTTCCCTTGACTATCCTGAGTCCTGCAGTACAGCGTGGCAAAGGCAGTGGATAATGTTTTAGGAAGTACTTTAGAGCTGACAAGATAGGCAGGGATTTATTAGCAGATAGCTTTTGTAGCCCCTTGGCATCCGCTTGTGTCCCTGCAGTACGTGATGGGAGTTCTTGGCTGTGCTGTGTCCTTCTGCTCCTCATCCATCCCCACATCACACGCCCTCTCCTCCAGGGCTAAACAGATGTGTCAGTTCAGATGCCAAATGAAAACAATGGGTGGAAAAATAAAGTGAAAATGGAAAAACTACTTGGTTTTGATTGACTAAAATAACTTCTTGAGGTTCTATTTCTGCTGTTTGTCTTGTTTGCGTTTGGCTAAATGGCTGCTTCCTTCCCCAAAAATTTAATTTGGAGACAAGCTGAATAATTTGTTCTGCTTTTCCTTTGGATGCATTGAAGTCTTTTGACCTTTATTTTTTTCCTGTCCTTCTTTTTTTTTTTTTTCCTAATTGGTTCAAATTATAAAATGCTTTTGGTTTGAGGACTGTGAAATACAGCTGTCTCAGTGCACGAGAGACAAACCCCCCCTTCCTTTCAGAAAGAACGATGTGATGTCTTTCACTGCTTCTTTTGGTATCCGTCTCCCTCATTTTAAAACGAAGTTATACTCGGTTGCCCTGATAAAGTAGCTCCTCTCATTCTACCATTCTGAGCCTTTCCACGTAGAAACCTGTAAGGCAGACTGAGACTTGTACACAGTAATAAAAAAAACTTAAAAAAAAAAAAAAAAAAGCCAAACCAAAAACCCAAAACCTCTTTGAAGTTTTAACTTTTCCTTGCTGCCTAGATTTGTGCCACTGCTGATGGTGGCAGTACCTCTGCACGGCTTCCTCGTGCTGGCTCCAGGCAGCTGCTGGAGGGCTCATACTCTGACCCTCCATCGAGCTGCAACTCTGGATGAGGAATAACTGGATCTTATTCAGTCTTTAGCAAATTAACCTGTACGGGAGAATTAAAAGGAAAATATGATTATTTTTGTTTCCCTGTGAGACTGCTACTCTGAAGGAAAATAATCTCTGCTGAAGAGATCTGCAAAGAGAATTCCAGAAGAGAATCTCTGCATCTCCTGAGACATTATCTTGTTGCTCAGGACACAAACAGCAAACCAGGCTCCTGTCGTTGGACTTGGACTTAGTTCATTACAGGATGTTATTGGACTGTTTTTAGAAAGGCCGTAAGTCTCTTAAATTATTAAAATACTCTATGCGTGTCCAACCACGGTTTCAAAAGCGGGAAGACTGTTTTCCACAAGCGGTTTTGCTTTTCCCCACCTGACAAGAGCACGATGCTGATTCGTGGGTGACAGCATGTAAGGGGTGCTCTGGCTCTCTGGGGAGTGGAAGCTTTTGTGGGAAGGGCACTGGTTGGTATGAATGGTAAGTATTTCCTGCAGGCTGATTCCTGGTGGGCAAGAGCTCAAGTGGGGAGAGCACTTGGTATCTTGAGGCTCAAAGCTCAACAAATCCTAACTAAAATGAAAAGCCTCTGGGAAAACACAACTTGAAGGAAAATAATTTTTCTTACTGCCCCCAGTTATTAGAAGGAAAACATACAATGAAGGGACAGAAGCCATTTTCCATTGGCTTCGGTACATAATAAATGTGTTGCCACAGTATTTTTTGGTTATTTTCTTCACCTGGTGTGGAATGAGCAATGGTGCAAACTTTTCCGTCTGGTCTTAACATAGGAAGGCCTTTGTTGATGATACTGCTTGCAGGAGAAAGAGCTTGACCTAAATGTTAAAATGAAATAGAACAGAATACTGAGACTTTTCCTTCGGTGACTTCCTGTAAATCATTGAATTAAGGGCATCAGTTGGATAGAAAACCACATGTTCAAAGTCTTCTATGAGGACCAGAGCATCCAGCTTTTCAGCTATAGGTTAGTGCAATGCTCTCTCTTCCTCTATTCCACCTTATTTGTCACTTAACAGTGTGCATCCATGCAGTAAGCTTAATGTCGTATCACCCTTCCCCTCCCTTTATGAGGAATTTCATTTTAATCACTGCAGAAATATTAACTGTGATAACAACGACTCATAGTCTATTAATTTCTTTCTCCATAGTAGGTTGCCATCTCTAATAAGCATTATAGGCAGTTCATGCAGTGCTTAGCTGTAGCTGCCAGCACTTTCCCCAGTAATGTAATTTCAGAAGCTTTCCAGATTTGTGAAAGTTCAAGTGTTTATGAGGAAATTATCCATGTAGAATTAGAAATAGCTGTGAATTTTTATTGCCCAAATTGAAATATATAGTAGAACTGTACCTGTTTTGAGGAAATTTAATTGGCAATTAAAATTGGACATTTATTGTTTTGGAGATGGTCAAAACTAGAGAGAGACGGAAGACTAGGAACTTCAGGATCTACATCCTTTTCCTGATCTGCCCTTCTACCTCAAAACAGCTAAATGTCTTGATGTCCAGTTGTGATGCGTATTTTGGGATAAATCTTTGCTTGTATGGATTATCAGTCTGAGGCTCTTGCATTCGTTCCATGGTGGAATAGGAAAATCCTATGATATTGAAATTACTTTTTATGTTGGATACATACCTTGACTACCATGATCAGTCGGGACCTCCTTAATAGGTATGGGAGCTCTGTCTCACTTCTGCACGTGGACTTCATTAGTTGATGGCTGCTTTCAAAAGCCAGTATTGAAAACATTTTACTGGGTGGGAACTTAGCCCTTCTGAATACAAGTTTTCAACACGAGAGCCCTTCTCCTTGTTCCTAATGATACTGTAACATTTCCTTTTTGTTTTCCTCTCTCTCTTTTATTTTTTTTTTTTCCCTCTGTTTTCAGCAGCTATGTGGGAGAGCTGCAAAATCTGGCCTTCAGGGCTCTGCTAAAGGCTCTAGTTATGTAGTTCAGTAATATTGCTTTATATTGTATAATTAACTGCACTTTTGAGGGAATGAACACATATTTCCAACATAATTCAGAGAAAAATGTTTTTCATATTCCCCTTATTAAAAATGAAATAATTATTTTTGTATTTGTAATTTTGATCTTAAAACAGGGATAATAACTTCAATAAAAGCAACAAAAATGGCTCTTTACTCCATACAAGGAGAAATATGAGCATGAAATGAGAGCTGTCTGGGACAATATCTCAGCCAGAGTAAAATCTGCAGCTGAAAGAAAATGAACGAATTACAACTTGGATTGTAATTTCCTCTCAGGCTTTATCTACATGCTTAGAAACAAAACTATCTTCTCAAGCAATGTGTTTTTCCAATAAATGGCAAGGCTTCACGTTGAGAAAAGGGCAACTGGCTACTGAAGTAAGATGTTATAGTATGTATTAGAAATTGCAGAGTTTGTTTGGCTGCTTAGTCTAAATTTCTGCTTGTTTACATTAGTCAAACAGTCATTTAGTAGCATTTTAAGCATCTGTTTGTAGTACTCTACTTGATGTACCAAATTCAACTGAGCTTTCTTCTAAAAATTGCAGCTATGCAGAAGTATTTTAGAAAAAGTGTTCCATCTCTGTCAGCTTTCACATACCCCCTCTGAGATTAATCCACATCCCTGCCTGAAATTCGTTTGCCTATGTATAAGGATTAAACTTCCTTTACACATTCAGACGTACCATGGTCAGCTTAATTTTGTAATTCAATTTTCTCAACTGCCTTTTCTATGCTCATTAACCTCACGAAAGTTAGTGGGAGTTCACATAAAATAAACGGAACAGATGAATAACCTAGTGCACGAAATGCTCTGCGACAGTTAGTTTGGACCTGCACTAAGAGCAAAAGACCTGGTCTTTTCCTTTGTTGCAGTGCCCAGGGAAGCAGAGATGAAGTATCAGGATTTGCTATTTGCATCCCATAAAATAGAGAGAAAAGCCAGGTTCTTTATAGAATATAATTTGGATCATAATATACTAGTTTAACAACGTTAGTCGTGCAACATTTTAAAAACATTTTTTTTTTTTGAAAGGCTTTCCATAATCTTTGAAAATAAGTATAAACATAATAGTTACCCACATAGGAAAGCAGAGCATTCAGCTGCATCAAAGGATAAAGCAATATAGTTCATCTGCGTGATAATCACAGATGAGGATCAGCGATTTGTATCTTCAGCAGGAGTCCATGGGGAGGTACAGAAACCATCTGGATCCTAAACATTTTATACAACTCTATGCATCAGATGTTTGCTCTGAGCTTTTCTTTGATCCTATGTGTGGTATTATCATTGATCAGAAAACTGAGCTCAGCTCAGAAAGTATTGGATGTCTCACTTTCTTCAAATTCAGTCTGGAAGCCTTCCCAGGGATGCATCTGCTCCTTTAATTCGCTATGGAGATGAAGAATTTATGAAGAAAATTAAAGCTGGAATAAGCTTTAAGCATCCTAAATCTTGATGCTGATGTGACAGAAAATGTGTAAAACACGTAGAGAAAGCCCCAGTGGTTGTTTTACTTTAACCCTAAATTTAATGGATGACACATAAAGGGGACAAGTCTGTTGCAAAGACAATCCTTTGTCTCAACCATTCGTAGGTGATAGAAGTGTTTTTCCCTGGGTATGTTCTCCCTGTTTGGAAGATTCTCAGTTACATTAAATGGGAAAGTACTTGCCTACCTGAAGAGAGATTTTCTCACTTTGGTTTTGTTTTGTGCTTGGTTTTCTTTATTCATTTCTATTTTACTTTCTATTCTATGTGTTGTATATATCTAGAGGCCAACTTTTGAACTTTCAGTCAGGGGTACTCAGTAGCAGTCCAAGATACTGTGGTATAAGACAAATAAGTATTTATTCAATGCTGAACCATACGCTTGCCTGCCTGGGACTTTCTAAAGCTCATTTCTGCACTGTTCCCTCTGTCCTGACATCTTCTATACTTTCTTTTCACCACAACGTACCTTTGAGAAGTGTTTTATTTAGGTTCCTCTGACCGGACCTCTATAGGTCTAAATCACCTTAGGTCATTCTGAGTAGATGCCAACCGCCGCATCTTCTCTCTGGAGCTTTAGCAGCATGGTGCAAAAGACACCTAAATTAGCTCTGCTTTTGGTCCCAGTTCTGAGCTTGCCCACCCATTTCTGCACTGCTACCATCCATTGCATCCTTCAAAATGTATCTAATGTCACTGAGAACCTGCATGACTTAGCGGCAGGGAGCAGGTCTGTGACTGATGCAGTAAGCCTTAACCAGCTAACTTGAGTGTTAAATCTAGCTGTGGTATGAACTGCAAATTTTCTGCAAGAAGTTGGGGAAATAATCCAGTGGGAGCCTGTGCCCTGTTTTATGGGCCCACGGCCAAGGTGTCATTTCAATTTCTGCTGCTCACCTCATCTGGAGTGACTTGCTCCAGGCTGTGGAAGGGAGTTAGCAACCGAATTGTGGCCAGAAATTTATAAGCCCTTGGGGTCTTGTTGCTTTGCTCTGACAAAGTCTTCTCCTAATATCACATAGGAGAGTACTTTTGCTGAAATTCTGCCAAAGCACATTTTGTTTTCTCTCCTTATGCTTTCCTTTCTCTGTCTCAAAATCTTCAACTCATTTCTTGTTTCTGTTCCCTGTAACTGGCTTGCTGCTGCTCACCTGAACATCACCAGAGTCTCCGGAGCTGATTTTCTTTGGTTCTCTTTTCATTGTAACTTCTTGGGTGCAGCTTTGAACAAGTACATTTTGAATATACCTACTTTGAGAAAAAAATACATGAAATATATAATGCAGATAGCTTTTTTTTTTCTTTGGCGCTTAGCGGCATGAAACCAGGATTATTGCAAATAAATCCTGGAACCTGGTTGTTTATTACTTGTCCCTGACAACTGCAGAGTGGATGAAATTCTTGCTATTCTTTCACATATTTTCTGTAACATCAACTACAAGATATTAAAAAAAACCAACAAACCCGTTGGCAAAAGTTAAGGTGGTTTAATGCATTTAAAATGGAAAAGAAGTTGGTTTTATATGTTTGTTCTTGTTTTCCATCCGTATCAGGAAGAGGGCCCCTAACAGTTTATGCTCAGAAGGAGCACGATACTGAGTTATAAGTATATAGTCTGATCTGGAGTAACTCTCCTGGGCAAGCCACTGTTTGTAAATGCAACTGCTCTTGTTGAATTTAATGAAATCTTGAAGGGAAAGTAGTCTAAGCATACCCTTATTTTTTCCTGTAATTTTTCGTTTTTTCATGGTGTTACGCAGCTCTCTGAAACAGGAAAGGTTATCCCTTTTTCATTACATAGATTGTGTGTGAAGAGGAAGGGAACAGCATTGCAAGTCAAGTAAATGTCATGACCAGTTACAAATCTAGAGTCAAATTTCAGAATATTAAACCAGTTCTGTATGTTATCCATCTCTGCGACACCAAGAAACAGTTCAGGCTGAACCTGGTTAGTGTTGTTTGACAGAACAGATCAATTAAAACTTAGCTTCATGAGAAAAATTTTGGGTTACATTTAGGTGAATTGGGAAAAAAAAAATCTCTGTAAGAGACTTTTGGAGTAGGTTAAATATTTCTTAATAGCCTACTATAAGCAGGGCACTATTACTGCACGTATGCCAGAGTCTAATCCTGTATATTCAACAATGGAGTTACAACTCATTAAATGGTGTTTTCATGAACCAAGTGCTGTAACCACGAGTGCTCTCCATAACCTTTCCTTTCCTTCCCATGAAAATCTGTCATGTAATATGATTTTTTTTTGCAAATGCAAAATATGAGCAAAGAGGAGAAGGTGACACACCATTGCTATGGTATTTACTCACCCTTACAAACTGTGTTTTCATGTGAATTTTAGTGTGTTTTATTTGGTTTCAGTTTTAATTTGTAATTTATCCTAAAATGGTACCTTTTCTGCTCTTTGTCCTGTGCAAGTATTTTTTTCCGGGAGCAGCTCTTACTCGCAGCTGCACCCACAGCTGTAGCTGCAAATAAAAGGCAGACCAAATGCTTTCTTGTTTCTGCAACAAAGAGTGAGTATGCACAGAAATGCTTTTGTTCAAACTACTACATTCAGAGCATTTATTTTATTTTTTTTTTATTTTCTTGAGTTGAAGTGCTACTTCCATTTTCACTTTTCTGCTTGAGTGAGAAGACGACTGGCGTGAAGGTGAGCAGGGGTGGAACAAGGGCTGACTACTTGGAAAATTAACTATCTCTTTGCCCATGCTGCTGAAGAGAAAACTTTCAAACACCGTATTATTTTGAGAAAATAAAGATACGAACACTAGGAAATACTTACATGTCACCTAAATCCTGGGTCTTGTTGATGGCTTGATATCGTTCTTCTAGTGAACAGGTGTTTTATTTAACAGGCATTTTTTCCCCTAAAATTCATTTATTATTAACTCTGGTTCTTGGGGAAGAGGGGGAATTTCACAGAAGACAAATCAGAAAAGAGTGAAGTCTGGCTCTAAACAAAACTTTCTTGCTGTAGAGCTCAGTTAGAATCAGAGGGCTATGAACAAATTATTGACAACAAAGTTTCTTATACAAAAGAGCCCATCTGAAAAATCGGGTGGGGAGAAATCACACTGATATAATTTTTTTTACTTAATGGTTATAAATATGGAACCTCCCTGAGATGCTCCATGTGCTTATTCTGGTTTTATACTAGGACAGGAGACATCATGTTCTGGAACTGAAACATGGAATACAGAGGCTAATGTTTTTTCTGGGGAAATGTACAGTTTATGGAAGGACAGGGAGGAGATGTTCTCACTTGGTTTACAGACACGTGGCCTGAATTTACTTGTCTGGCCTCTCAGGCATTCTGCTTTTTTTTCCTTTGGTGCAATCCTGGTTTTTATCTGTAATTATTCTCATCTTTTCTCCAGCTGTTAAAAGAATATTATTCCTCATTTACATTTTATATCCTGGGATATCTGTAATGTACAAAAGTTCTTGAGACTCCATCTCTTGCCATTTTAAAGGTTTAACTTTCATTTTACACCTGAGAATTGTAGGAATAGCCTAACAGAAGGAATAGCCATTGGAAGATCCCTAAGAATAACATTATTCTTTCCCACTGTGTTCCACTTCAGGAACTTCACTTTCCAAGATTTCATTTCCACTTCTTTCCTTCTCTTTCCTGCTAGATCTCTTAGCCATTTAAATCCAGCTTCCCATTTTCCCTTAGATCATAAACTTCTCTCTTTCTTTAACAAGTGAATGTTGTCATCATCTCCAAGTGGATTAAGCAGAAGAATAACGAACTACCGCCACAGAAATGAAAGTCATACTGAAGAGCCAGCTTGGACGCTAGCTTGTTTTCTAGAGCACATGGGAATGCCTAAGGATAGAGGAAATATGCTTGTCTTTTGGTTCAGCCCAAGCGTTCAAAGCCAGCCTCATATGATCCTGCTAAAAGCAAGCCTTAGCTTGTGCATGCACCTTGCATCCCGTGTGGATGTGGGGCTTTCTCTGGTCTGTGCAAGGCATCAGCTCTGCCACCTACATCTGCCATCCCGCCTGGATGAGGTCCAGGTGCGGATTGTCTGGATTTAAGGGCTTTCAGCTCCCTCTGTTGCTTGGTGAGGGAAGGGTTTCTCCTCCGGAGACCCTCTCCCCCTCCATTGCTGCTGCAGCTACACCCCCTTGCCATAGAAGTATGAAGCCAAAATAGGAAAATAAGCAGAAGGCTGCATACTCCCCCTAATCTCTGTCTCTGGGACCAGTGTCTAGGCAATATACCAAATTTTCACTCATGTTGCCCTGGTCATCCATGGGTGGATTATGACTTGGATCATGCTTTCTGGAAAAGCCATGCCATGGGCACGCCTTGTCTCTTCTTGTTTCAATCTGAAACGCATCATGATGTGGTAAGAACAACATCTTTTTATTCTTTAGTTTCCTAGACCACCAGGCCTCTTACATCTTCAATCTCAGTGCTTCTACCCCGAAAGATTATTTACACTTATGCTCTTACTATTTAAAAAATAATCTATGCATATGCCAAGTTAGAAAAATATTAAATAAAGTGGGACAACCTTAATTAAACAATTTAGGTTTTGTCTAGTCAGTGTGATTAACTTGTGTCTCCACAACCCCCTGAAACGATAGCACTAACAAATATTGCAAGGCATTTTAAAATTAAATGAAATGTTCCTTTGATTACATTAAAGATAATGAATTTTAGAACTATTCCTTCAGGAGCTGTTTCTTACCAGCGACAGCACCGATCAATTTGCCTTCTCTTTCCCTCCAGAAGTAATCTTTGAGTCTCCTTGAGTCATCATTTGATCAAAGAGCATTTGCAATTGGGTGATTTGAGCAGTCTGAGTTGTCGTCTTAATGTAAAGGTCCTAAGGGAAAGAAAAAACAGAGAGAGTGTGCTTATGCATTGGGTAATAAATTGATCTGAGTATGTGGATAATTACATACAGGTAGCAAAAGGTTTGGGGAAAAAGAAAAGAAAATAAAAAAAAAAAAAAAAAAAAAAAAAAAGACCTGTTCTTAAAAGGCTTGATAAAGAGCTATTTGAGTTACTATTTTTCCAAGAAAATCAAATCATGACTACTAATTAGCACCACCCGTAGGTGTTTGTAGGGAAAAAACCAACTCTTGGATAAAAGGGGTGGGACAGAGATGTCCAGTGCTCTTATTTCTTCCACAATTCATAGGATCTTTGTAAAATTTCTTTCAGAGAAGGAAACCACTCAAGTATTGCCAGTGCCTGTCCAATGAGTTATGAAGGCATGGGTGGTTCATGCTCCCCTACAGACACTTGGTTTGCCAGGGGAAGCTCTTCAGTACTCTGGAAGGACTTGACCAGACAAGTGTCTTGTGATATCTGCTGAGTTTCATTTTCTGTCATTGTTTCTTAATGTTCTACTTGCCCTCTCCTCTTATATTCCGTATTCCTTTGCACTTACTACTTGTGAGTCCACAAACTATGGTAGATATTTTTAGATTAGCCAGAATATGATAACTTGTGTAGATGATACTAAGCCAAGTATGTGTTAAGGTTCATATCGGTTCCACTCACCATAATTAGAACTGCTAAAATTCTATAAACCCTGGTTTGAGAATTTTAGCTTTGGGGCTACCAGTTGCCATCATGATGAAACTTGGATGGAACAAATATTCCTATTTCCTTTCCTACTTTCTTAAGTGGATTTGAGGCTTCAAAAGTTGTTAGAAATTAGTAATTCCATACGGCTTTTCAGCTTCTTAAACATCAGATGTGCAGTCTCTGGAAGTGACATTTTTCAGTACTATATTTCAAAATATGCTTTGGTATGTTTAGAATGAAAGATAGAACAATTTCATTTATAATTTGAGTTTAGTTTGTCAAGACTCATTTAAAAAAAATAAATAAAAACACAGAGTATTCCATGGAACTCAGTGGGCTGGAGTTTAATGCACGTGAAGAGCAACCAAAAGTAGTTTATTGATTTAGTGCTAAAATATTCATGGCAAAAGAAGCCATTATTTTCCTCAATCAGTTGATTTATGTTACATGACCAACACCACAAGAACGTGAACTGATACTACAAATGAGACATTGAGCATTTTCCTTACTTTTAACCCTTTCAGCTCTTACTGGTTAGAAAGCTTATTCCACCTTGTCAGAGTCTGTGCATAAAGAATCAAAGAAGTTCAGTTTAAAATTACTGTGAAGATGGAAAACATTTTCTGACTTTTACAGGTAGGGCTTCTATGGGGTCTGCTACTCCAAATGTAACAGCAAAGTTTATTATTCTACTTTTTCCTAATCAAATGTATAACAGGCTGTGTAATCCCCGAGGTTTTTCTACCTTGGGTAACGATTGTTGCATTTGTATTCTGAAACTAATTGTTGTTAGTGAATTCAGTAAGTCCTTGTGCTTCCACTTTATCAACTTGGAACTTCAAATACAGATCTGACTAAAGCATTGTGAAATTACTGCTGCTAAGCCAGAGCAGGTCTGCTCTGAAATTCAGGTTGGAAATCTCACCCTCTGTTTGGACACAGAACTTTTTAAAAATTATTATTATTATCCTGACAGGATGCTATGGTGCGTCCTAACAATATTTCAAAGGTTGTTCTAGACTCTTGCAAAAGCTTCTTTGTGAGCTAGGAATTTCTGTTGACTTTAAATTCCTCAAGAGGAGTCTGGGTGATTTTTTTGGGGAAAAAAAAAGATTAAATGCTGTGCTATGCAATCTGTCACTCCATGGTACAAGTTGCAAACTTGCTATTGAAAGAACTTTAAATGTTTTCTGGTGTACTGGGTCTCATCTTATTTCTCTCATATCCTACAATAGACAGGGTGTGGTGTCTGGAAGCATGCCAAGAAAGTTTTATTGCCTAACAAATGTTATCTGAGGTACTTCTGTGCCAATTGCCTGAATCCCTTGTGTTTGTCCTTTGGTGTATTGTTTCTCCAGTATTCTGTAAATTCCTAGCAAATGCCATCTTACATAGTTTATGAAGATATACTTTATTTTTCTTTTAAGATAAAAACATGAAGGGAACCTACAGGAGAACAGGAGAAGGGACTCTTTGTCAGGAAGTGTAGTGATAGACAAGGGGTAATGGTTTTAAACTAGAAGAAGAGAGATTTAGATTAGATATTAGGAAGAACTTCTTTGCTGTGAGGGTGGTGAGACACTGGAAGAGGTTGCCCAGAGAAGCTGTGGCTGCCCCATCCCTGGAGGGGTTTAAGGTCAGGCTGGATGGGGCTTGGAGCAACCTGGTGTGGTGGGAGGTGTCCCTGCCCATGGCAGGGGATTGGAACCGGATGATCTTTAAAATCCCTTCCAACCCTAACCATTCTATGATTCTATGATTTTATGCTCACTGTAACAACAAGAATATCTGTAGTCTATTTATGTATGCATACTGGCTTCTTCAAAGGAGACTAATATATCCATGTTTACATAATTCTTACGTTAGCTGCAAGGACAGAAATTTGCTGTTTCCTATCACACTATGTTCCCCGCCATCCTCAGTCCCTTGGCATGGGACCACAGTCCTGTAAAACAAAGCAGGTGATGCCTCCCCTGTTAAGTGAACCAATATGAAAATCAGAATCTCTTAACAGCCTGTTTCAGAAGCCTAGTCATCCCAGTTACTGACGTTAAGATATGTCAGGATTGAAATGTCAGCATCATTTTATGGGAAAAAAAAAAAAAAAAAAAAAAAAAAAACCAAAACATAGTTAAAACATAGCAGAGAAAAGGAAAGCAGGTTGGTTTCGTATGAGCTGTAAGATTACTTCAAAGCACAAAGGACTTTCCAGCAATAATGCATATTAAACAAAACATGAGAATGGAATTTAAGATGCAAAGTAAAAAGCTTTTAACAACTCTTTATAGCTTCATTTTGACTTTACAGTTAGTTTGGGGGATGAGAAGTTTAGTATTAAGACTAGATTTCAAATCCTTGCTATCTGTCAAGATACAAAGTCTAGAAGTTCTCATAAATCTTCCTGTTAAGTTCTTTGACAAGTTCCAGAATTTCAGGCAATTGGGTCTGTTCTACCTGACAGAAGTGTCCTACTTCCTCAGAGGTATCTAAAATGTAAATTGTTTTGAGACTTCTCTAATTTTTACATCAGATCTACTGATGTATATTTCACTTTTGCACATTTTTGCTAAATGAATGTTATAGTCTAGAGGGTGGAAAAAAAACTCCTGTAAAATTCTAAACTACTTTATATAGCCAAATAGGCTTTCCGGATGCAATTCTACCTAATTATTAACTCTCTCTAACTTTGTTCAATATAATACCCAAGAGCCCCACGACTAGGAAACGTTGCATATTGTGAACATGAGAGTAATTCCTGCGTTAGCTTTAGTTTCCTCTTGCAATGCGATATTTAAACAGCAAGCTTCAGGCATCTGAGTAATCCTGTTTAAGTTTTAATGCCTTGGTAAATGCTTAAGAAAAGCTTTTCATTGAAAGAGAAAAACATGAGCTTTTAAAATGAAGTAAACATTTTTCTTTATGTGTATATTGTGGCCCATTAATTCCTCTCCTTACTTGCAGACTACAACACAGATGACATTTTGATTATTAGATGCAGTCTTATGACAAGAAATTGGAAGTTCTCCTCCGAATGCATTACTCTGTGGGGCAGAAAGGCTGAAAGAGCTGAAACTGAAGAGGAATTGTGGAAATGACTCAACCACCTTGAACATTGCAGCGCCACACTAGAGTCATCATCATGGAGGGATATATTGAATATTCCTGCGGGAAAACAGCTTTAGAAAAGAGCTTACTCTTCTTAACATTTTACATCTCATGAATTTCTTTTGCCTCTTCTGCGCAGGACATGATTTCCCTATTACTATCTGGACATAAAAAACACAGAGATTTTTTCCCAGACTAATTAATTGTATTTCAAATTTTACACTGAAATATTCCAATTTACTCATGGGATTTTCCTGATGGGATTTAGCCATGTAATTCCTGTTAAATTACAAAGTAAGTCCCTAAAGTCGTCGGATGACTTTCACAAATCACAGGACTGGTGCTCTAATGTCAATAATGATTTCACTCAATTGAGTACATTGGTTCCCCTTACAGCATATGTTTTTCTTACTTGGAAAAGGTAAATCAGGTTTACTTTTCTCCATGGGCCATGTTCTAGAAGACAGATCTGCCTGACAAGATATGACATGACACACTGGAAAAGTTTTAATATTGAAAGCAGTAAATGGAAGAAATGGGGCAGGCTATTGGATTTCAGTCTTGAGAGTGCATTCCTTATACCTAAAGCAATACTGTGGCATAAATCAAGAAAAAATTGCATGCTGTTAAGGGGACAATGTGTTTACAATATACATTCATAGGATTTTATTCCCCTCTGTTTTCTAGAAGACAACTGACGTTTCAGGTGGTCAGTTCTGCATTTGCTCTGTGTACAGCAATCCTCTGCAAGCAGAATTCCTTATGGGAAGGCTTTAATTAAGGCCAAACCAAGCAGCAGCTGAACCTGGTCACCCCAGTAGGTTTCTCTTACTGCTGCACGAGAAAGTTAATGTGGTTTACAGACACTCTAAATGCTTTATTATTTCTTTGCTTTGGGGAGAAGTTTGTAGTCAGCCACAGTTATAATAGATTAGTACACACTTCCAACTTTGTAGTATACTTATCTTGGATAAACTAGAGTGGGTTTTTTTCTTTTCTTTTTTTTTTTTTTTTTTTCAGGAAAAAATAGGCAGCACAAAGCAGACATCTTTCAATGGCTAAAAATGTGCATGCTCCATTGAAATTCCTATAAAATAAGAATTTATTTTTTTTTTTAAACTGTGGTGAAAGTCAGGCAGAAGTCAAATTAAGATAAGTAAAGTTGTATTTATCTCCTTGTAGAGTCTTTCAGTACGCATGATCTATTTCAATGGCAGTTGCAAAATTCTGATTAACGTTCAGGTTGTATTCACATATTAATGCAGATCAAGACTGTTTGGAGTAGGTGTTATTTCAGGCCTGTTTGTTCCTTCTGTTGCACCAACCAAGTGATATGTCTCATCATCTTTCCTAGATGAATGGTCCCCATTGGTCTCGTTGGGGTTGCTTACAAAAACCCAAGGACTCCTGGAGTTGCACACCCAGCCCCATCTCTACTAAGGTCAACGGGACTGAGATAACAGATTAATTTTTATTGATTTTGTCTTTATTTATTGATATACAATACAATCCAAGTCAAAGTAAGATTTGAAGAGAAATTTTCATTTATGGAACGCACTCAGTTGCTTCTCAAGGAGGGAAAGAGAAGCGCAAGTAGAAAACCTTTTCCAGAGAATGTGAAAAAAATACCAAACATCCAGTGTCATGATGTCAAACGAGCACTGACTATTCAACATCATAATTCCAAAAAACTCACTTTGTTCATACAAAAAGTAGAATTGAATGGGGAAAAGAAATAAAAAGGTAACACATAAAGCATTTTTCTTTTTACATGGTTTTGCTACACACTGAAAACTCGCTCTCAGTCTATCTATATTTATTGATTTCATTCAAAAAGCAAAAATCTCACAGATTATGGACAATATTGTTGCATTTATGCAGTGCTATGTCTTTTGGGGTTGGATGCCATAATTTATTATGGTGCGAAGCAATTAATTTTGCTGTATTAATGAAAGTTATTTATACAAGCAGTGCCTAAACCTGCTCTCATAGAAATTGGTGAGAATGTTCTCCTTTCTTTCAATGCAGGAGGGAACAAACCTCTGCAATGTTATGCATCTTGGGAGCATAAACATTTTTGGGAAACCTTTTATTTCTCTATGCAATGGGGTAAATGAGGAAGGGAAAGACTATGTTCAACCTTAAACAAACAACAAAAACAACAGTGGAGAAATATCAATTCAGTTGTCAAACTAGTAGATAGCATTTCTTCAAAAAAATCAGTAAGCAGAATAAATGGAGTAAAAGCTGAATAAATAAAGTTTATATAGAAAAGAACTGTATGACTGTGTCATGCAGTTTGCATAGCAATTTTGTGGAGAGACAGATATATACTAAAGTGAGCCAATGAAAGGCTGACGGAATACAAACTACTGTTTATCTTAAGCCACTTCAGACTAAAGAAAGAGTATCCCAGGGACCTCTCCTTGTCCTTCGGATAAATGTTTCACATCTTGAGGTCATTAAAATCAGAGGTGTCAGTTCACCCTGACTGGAACTGGACAAGCTTCACCTGGGGAAAACTGGTCACAGTGTTTCCTACCAGGAAATGTGAAGCTCACAAGTGACCATGCTGTGATTTATCAGCGGCTCACATCTTTGAGCTCAAGGGAGTAGAATGGACTTGGAGGGAATGAGCACTAAGGTGTCAAACCTTAACCAACTAAAGAAGGTCTTTACTTGAATTAATGCTATTTATCGAGTAAGAGACCAAGCCAATTTCACTACATTACTTGCTTGTTGCTTGAATTTTGATGGGGGAAAAAAAGTTGCTTTCCAGCATTGTGGAAGTACAATAACTTGATATATTCCCTCAGCAGAATGTCATATATTCTCTCATCCTTCAATTAATCTTGTAAAAGAGCAAACAATGACACAGAATTAATCAACCACTGTGACAAAAAGATTGTGATGGAAAGATGAACCCGGCTAAAATTAATTTTTTGAGCGACAGCTTAAAGCTTAAACAAGTGGAAAACATGGTGCAAATTGTACCTAGCTGCAAGAAGAGGATTTTAATGAGAAATGCATTGGCACAGCAATACTAATCAGTTACAAAAACATGATGCACCTTGGACTACTGAGTCAATATCCTCCCCACTCCTGCATTTTCCCTTCTCTTGGACAGCACACTGGAGGGAAGGAACAACTGTACTGCATCCATCACCCAGATCGAGTCGCAGAGGTGAAGTGCCAGTGCATTTGAGGGGCAGACAAGTGGATTTGTGCTCGTGCAAATGACTGAGCCAATGTCCTTTGGCAAAGGCTCTATGATTACTGAAAATAGAAAGTGACTGAAGTTTCCGTGTATGCCCTGTTCCTTACTAGATGTAAGATAAACAGAAAGTGTGCTGTGAGCTATCTTTATGCCTGTCACACTGACAGCTGTCAGGTAAGGAGAGGAACCCTGGGATCCTCGTGCAGGCATCATTCTGCAGCTGCAGACAGGACAAGCATCAAGGAAATCACATGAATGTCAGCTGCTGTTCCGACTGTTAAGCCTAAATTCCCGGCTGTAATACAGCAGACATCATCACTTTCTTACATTTAGGGATGTTCAGCTTTGGGTATTTTGTTTCTTGGAAGTCTTTTAGTGTGAGAGATTTTTTTGGAGTTATAGAAGTCTTCTTTGTGCCTTATTTCCTTGAACATTCAGGTAATCTTTCCCCCCAAAACGCATGCTTTCCTGTATTGCCAAGGTTGATGGAAGACAAGGAGCAGCCTGATTACTCCTCCTGCAGATTGCTGGCTGAAGAGAAATTAACCCTCCCTTCTTGCAGCTGAATTTCATCTTGAATAGCAAGAAGGGTGGATAAATCCCAGCTATTTCTCCTGGCCTGCTTAACTGTTGTTTAGCTCTCCTCAGCTTACCTCTGCTAGTACTCTCTGAGTAACTGCAATACTGTTTATTTTGTAGCAATGAAATAGTGTTCTTACTTTTCCTTATAATTGTTTTGAAAATGCCAGTGAGGGGTATTTTTCTTCTGTAGTTTAACAGCTTGATGGACTTGTACAAGGGTACAGCTTTGTTCAAGGTAACTTCCTAACTTTCCCTTTTTTTTTAAGGTTGAAAAGGCTGCTTCAGAGTTCCTTTTTTTGCTTCAGTTTTTTCCAAGTGAAAATGTAAAGGTAGTCAATACCTGTGTAGTTATAGTCATGGTAGTGATATGGTTTCTCTTGGTTTTCAAGCCTACATCAAGGTTTGTAAAGTCTTATTTTTAAATAACACAACTAAGCCTGTGAGCTTCCTGGCAGTGTGCTCTGTTTAAGTTTTGTGTATGTTAGATTTATTTCTTGAAAGAATGCATGGGGAAAAAAAGTACTATGAATTAGAATAATTTTAAAACTGTCAGAATGAGGTACTTTACTGTGATAAAATATGATTGGCTCAAAGAATGCTGTATAACTGTCTACGTGTCTTACTGTCTCAGATGGAAGGTGTATCTTTACCTGATTAATAATTGTGTATTTTTCTATGATTCCTTAGATTGGCAAAAAAAGTACTTAAAACAGACCTTTGTATGGAGGGGAAGATAAAAGCCCGAGATGTGCATGAGATGCATATTAACAGTGACTATGTTGAATCTCAGTCCTCTTACTTTCCTGTTCAGAGTCCTAGAGACTTTAAAAATGGAGATGATTTGGTAGATAACAAAACCAAGTGCAACTTACGGAGTGATAGGGCTGACTCCCATGCAACACTGCACTTAAGCTAGTGGGATTTTACAGACTTCAAAAGAGGTCCTCTTGGGTACTGTTGGCAGAACAGGGTTTGAAATCAGCTCTGTGCATCTGCAGCTTATTCCCCTCACTTCTGGATATATTCTCACTTCCATAGCATCTCTTCAGCCTGTCTGAGTGATGTCGCACATGTACAGTTAAGTGACAAAACCTACCCCTTACCCACCTAAGGTGAGAGGAGCCATTACAAAATGATTTCTAAACAAATGTGTCATCGTTGTGTTATATTCAGCTTCTTATTTTTAAATCCAGAAATTTGGGAGAAAATGAGATGGGTAATCGATATCTTCCTCCCTTCCTTCACAAATATTGGATTCCTTATTTTACTCAAATTGTAATAGTATGCAAAAAAGACTTGTCAAAACACCTCCTATAGCTGTGGAGAAAGAAAATGTTGTATCACGACATTCTTGTTCTGAGAGCTGTTATTTCTTCTTTTCAAGTCCCCTCTACTACAGGCTGGTTCATCCAAATTCCTTGAAATGCTCATTGTAGGTCATATTTTCTACTCCTCTAGTCAGCTGCTTTTCATTTGAATTTTAAAAAATTGAGAGAGATGAAACAATGTGTTGCAATTGCCTGAGACTCATACACTGACTCCTAGTTAATGTTGGGTAAGATGGAGCTGTTGCTACTTGTGTCCACCAAGGAATATCCCAGGTTATGCATCTGAATATATTGTTATTCTTTTTCTACACTGGCATAGGTATGATGAGAGCCAGATTCCGACTTTGTCTCTGTTACTTCTGAATTTTTATAAAGTGGGTATCTTTTTTTCCTGTTCTCCTTTGCTGGAGTTCATGAAGAGCATGATCTGGAGTTAGCATGCCTCCATCTGCTTATATTTTGCAAGAACTAAAATGCTCTTTTATTTTCCACTCTTACTTTGTTTATATATATTCTTTTTTTAGTTGTACTGCTTAGACTATGACAGCATAAGGAAAGCATTTTATTAAGACACAGGAACCCTCTTTTTTTAATTGATTGTAATTGCAGAAAAATGCACTCAATTGGATGCAGTTCTTCATAATCAAGTCTGCCTCTAGACTCTCTCACCATAAATAACCCGGTCTGTGAGCTGCAGTAGCTCATCTTTCTCCCCCATGTCTTTCTCGGGTTGAACAGTTGTGCAGTGACATCTGCGGATAAGCTCATCATGTTGTGCATCAGGGTTGAACAGTAATGAAGTTGGGAGAAAGCTGCACTTTTCAGTCTCTCTTATGTGTTGTAAACTGTATTTCACCAGAGCCATGGAAAAGAGGAAAGCCAGTGATACCAGAATGGGGGGAGTTATGTGGAAAAAATCCAACTTGGGTCAGCTGAAGAGAGATGTTGTGGTATCTGGAGCTTCTCAGGATTATAAGGCAAATGCAAGGAATTCTGATAGCTCCATCTGGAGAAATAATTCTTCCTTTTGAGAAATATCTGATGGATGATTGCGCCTTCCTTAATAACTAAGCCTGCCTTTTCAGTTCAGAAAGAGATTTATAAATGCCCTCTTCTTCTTTATTCTCCAAGAACAGGGTTTAATTCTTCTATCCCTTCTATGCCCCACTAGGTTCGTTAACCTGCCTAATGCTCCTCGCTTCCCATTCTCCCCTATCTGCCTCCTAATGTTAGGTTGCCAGATTGCTCTTCTTGCTCCAGTTCTTTCAGTCATGTGCTTTGTCATCTTTATCTAGTGGGATGGAAATAAGAAGTATCTATAGAATTAAAAATGTAGTAAGGATGGTTTGTAAAACTTCCAGTTAAAAAATAAAATGGAAAAAAAAAAACAAACTGGCAGAAATAATTTCACTAACTTCTGGAACAGAGTACAAATTTTAGGATGACTAAAATTTGAGTTGTATTCCTGCATTCAAGTTTGTCTCTGGTTTATAAGATTACTTTGCAGCACAAAGGAGCAACAGATGTGATTATAATCCTGCCAGTTCCACCTGCTGTATTGATTTATCTGTCTCTTCCTTCTACCTTCTACTGAGTTTTGCTCCCATGATTTTGTTGGTGGGCTTTTTTTGTTTGTTTGTTTTGTGTGGTGTTTTGGTTGGGTTATTTTGTTGTTTGTTTTTGTTTTGTTTTCTCTGATAAGTAAAACGATGTCATCAATTAAAAAGTCTTATCTTTGGTTATTTCTGTGAACACACTTCAGAACTATGCTTCAGGTTTATTTCAAAGCTTTAGTTTCTCAGACATCTCTAGAATTCATCAATATCCAGACAGAAGCATGTACATTTGAACTCATAACTTGGGACACCCTGTCCTTCTGAAAAAGTTGAGGGTTATCAACTGTCTCAGAAATGACTATGATCTTCTAGATAGTCCTCTCGGTGCCAGATCTGGTAGCACTCTTGACAGCAGACAGCAGGGGGAAAGGATGATCGGAACAAGATGACCAACTGACTTTGGAGGAAAAAGTTTAATCCACATTGCCTGTCTGTAATCCACAAAACCTCAGGACACCATGCAGCAGTAGGTCCCCTTTTGCTCCAGCAGTGTTGATAGTTTGGAAGGAAAGAGAGAGAAAGAAAGACTGGGAGACCCCAGAGGAGCATGAGAAACATCTGCTGCTCTTGTCCCTTGTGGCCCTGACATATGGACCCTCATGAGTACTGGACTTTCTGGTCTGCTTTTCAACACATATTTGAGACCTCTGGGGGCTCCCTTGTTTCAATATACTATGGACACCCAGCTGTATGTGTATCTTCTGCAGCAGATGTGCTCTCCAGATGTCCCCAGGACTTAAACAGAAGTGGAGCGGCAACCAGTGACATTCAGCTCTAGAGGAAGAGGATGTTGATAAAAAGACGGCAACGCTCCAGGAGCTTGCCCTGATGTTGGCTTCAATTCACTGCTCTCCTGCTGTCATTGAGGCAGACTGGAAGGTTCTACACTGACAAAGGAGAAACTCTTCCCCATGCTCTCTGTGAGAACCTAAATGCATCCTAGATATTTTTCATCATTAAGTTATGCTAGTGCAACAGGGTGTGGGAGGTCCCAAACCTGACAGCTGGTTATAGGTTGAGCACTATGGTCAGTTCTCCAGTTCTTTTTTTATTTCACCAAAAAAGTACTTTTTGAGGGATTTTTTTTGGGGGGGTTAATTATATATGGAACAGGAAGAAAAACCTAATGTAGTTTTTTACCTCCTAAAATGAAGGTACTCTATGGCAAGTCTTCTTTTGAAATTAGTTGTGAAGCCAACCAAATACGTGTTTATTAGTAAAAAGCAAACACAGTCAGAGCAAGGAAGGGTCAGCAGCTCCCCAGGCAGCATTATTTAGTGTGTAATTGCAAGTATGCTGCTGTTGTGCTGCACCCAAGCTCTTCTTGCAGCGATTTTTCCAGAGTCCCTTATCAGCTTATTAGTAATAATGTCTTCTGACTAAGCCTCATTTCTTTAGTTTACTCTTCAGCTCTTTCCTGCCTCTTTTACTCAGTACTTCTCCACCCACCTTAGGCTGGTAGGGTATTATAATGGCTTCTGCACATAGGTTATAAGTGTTTTGAGGATGAGAGTAGCCNAGTTCTCCAGTTCTTTTTTTATTTCACCAAAAAAGTACTTTTTGAGGGATTTTTTTTGGGGGGGTTAATTATATATGGAACAGGAAGAAAAACCTAATGTAGTTTTTTACCTCCTAAAATGAAGGTACTCTATGGCAAGTCTTCTTTTGAAATTAGTTGTGAAGCCAACCAAATACGTGTTTATTAGTAAAAAGCAAACACAGTCAGAGCAAGGAAGGGTCAGCAGCTCCCCAGGCAGCATTATTTAGTGTGTAATTGCAAGTATGCTGCTGTTGTGCTGCACCCAAGCTCTTCTTGCAGCGATTTTTCCAGAGTCCCTTATCAGCTTATTAGTAATAATGTCTTCTGACTAAGCCTCATTTCTTTAGTTTACTCTTCAGCTCTTTCCTGCCTCTTTTACTCAGTACTTCTCCACCCACCTTAGGCTGGTAGGGTATTATAATGGCTTCTGCACATAGGTTATAAGTGTTTTGAGGATGAGAGTAGCCGACTAGCAGAGCCAGAATGATAGTTAATGGCATTGATGGTTGCTGTCTTTCAAATGCCTTACCTCTCTATAATTAAGAGCTTTATCTGGCTGCCCTTTTTGATATCTGTGTTATTGTTGAGACTGAGATAACTACTGATATGAGTAAGGATTAAAAGATGATCCCTAATGTGTTTTAGGACTGTATTTTAGCGCTGGCAGAGGTCTGCAGTGCGTAACTGTAGAACTGTGCTGAGTGTTGCTGGCTGGGTATTTAATGTGGTAAGATTTGGAGATTTTGGGTAACACTCATGGTCTCTTCTTCGGATATTATGGCCATGGTTGGTGAACAATGCTGCAGAATAATAAAAGAAAATCCAACTAGCGCATGTTCTTGTCCTTTCTCTTAAGTCAAGGAACTTAGTTATGCATCATTTTTCTACATCTGTCATGCGATGGTAGGTGCTGACATTTTGGAGTTGTTATTTTTCCCCATGTAGGCTTCAGTAATTAGCTGAGTATGAAAGTATCCCTTGGCAAAAGCCTACATGAAGCTAATACATCACTTAAATTTCACCAGCACTTCATTTTGAGAACATAATTGGGTTTTATGTGTGTGCTGGCCTTTGTATTAGGCATAAGAAGCAGAAAATTTCTCATAAGCCCAGAAATTGTTCTTAGTCTTAGGTCAACAAATTTATATATATATATATATATAAAATCCTGAATGAATAAGGCAACATTCAAGAAATAATAAATGGTAATCCCAAGCATATCTTTATGCTTATCCTTTTCTTTTTTGTAGTTTCAGTAACTTCTCCTTTTTTTCATAAGAACAAGTAAACTTGATTGTATTAGCAGTAGTAGAAGAAAGAGAAGAAAAAAGAAAATGCACCACACAATCCAAACAACTCTTTCTCCCACAACTCAGAATGTCAGCACTACAGACCGACTGAGGATGGGTAAAGAAGGAGCTGGGTTAATTTTTATTTTTTTTTGTTATTTTTTAGGATAAAATCTTATGTGAGATGACCTACAATCCTGCTGTGCCTAAATATTAAAATATGAATACAAAAATATAAACAGAGAAGATATGGTTCCAGCCCAGAAATAGTTCAGCACAGTAGCTTTGACTCACAATTGCTGCTTTCTTTTTCATTGTTACAAGTCCCCATCAGCCAATCTGGCCACTCCTGCTGGACTGTTTTTCATGTCAATCATGAAAATTTTCATGTCTGCTAACAGTAGCAGACTCTCATTTTAAACAGTGGGGTTTTTGTTATCAGAAATCAACTTTATCTTCAAAACAGTTATCTTTTAAATTACCATCATGGAAAGGACGAGGGAGAGGTTTACTTTCCTATTTATTTTTTTTCTCTAAGAGATGGTTTTTATGCACAAAGCCTCTGGAAGGAAAAGCATCGTTAATGCGGCATCAAAGAATCCAAAGAAAGAATAACCTTTACTCAAAGCAGGGGTGGCTCTTTAATGAACAATTTGGTTAATTTTTAGCCACCTTCTCCTTTCAGATGAAAAGCAATAGAAATGCATGTCAAAGAAACCAATCAAGGCGAAATCTCTATCCAATAGGCAGAGTCTAATAGAAAGGGATGATAGTACAAAGGATTGAAACAAGCAGCTCCTCTTTCTCTTTCTCTCTTTTGTTGCGAGCACAAAGATAAGTGCACGGCAATCAGATGATTTTAATGAACAATCCAGTTGTTTGGCCTGGATGATATAATTCCAGATGCAATCTGTAGAAGCTGTTTGAATATGAACTGGTTCCTTTCTAAATTTTCACACGTGGCGGGAGCAGGCAGCTGTCAAGGCAGCCCTCTTGCAGTGGATCTCTCTTCTCCAGAGAGTGTGAGCAAAGACACGTGAGGGAGCAGTTGCAAGAATAGATGCTTTTGAATCCTTTTTCCCACACGTGCTTTGCAGGGGTCCAGTTTTATAACAGCATGCAGGACCTCCCTGCTTTTGAGTAAGGTGTTCTGTCTGCACTGAATATGGTGCCTATGGCGATTATAGACCCCCTAAGCTCTGGAGCTAAAAATTCTACTGCATGCAATCAAAATCATA
This sequence comes from Pedionomus torquatus, assembly GCA_013398155.1. Taxonomy (NCBI): domain Eukaryota; kingdom Metazoa; phylum Chordata; class Aves; order Charadriiformes; family Pedionomidae; genus Pedionomus; species Pedionomus torquatus. Next base: position 592,377 of record VZRU01010608.1, read on the forward strand.
CACGTATATGGAGGCATAATGTGATCTCTTTTTGTTACACTTACTAGCCTGTTTATGAAACCTCTGTGTGGCAGATGTGATGCAGAAGGGGGAGATGAATAAAAAACCAAAAGACAGGAGCAATTGAGCATGATGCCACAAAGAGATTCAATCCATACACAGAGAATCTTCAATATTAGATGAAACGATCTGCTATGTTGGAGAAGTCATATGAAAAGCCTGTTTTTACCAAAGACATAAAAAGGTCTCTTAAAATTCTGGACGAGTTTTGAGCAAGTTGGGATTTGTGGATCACCCAAGTGCTAGACACTGTCCTCTTTGCCTCTACTTCTTGTTACTGCAACCTTTTTGATGATATGTTTGAAAAATCAGGCCTCAAGCTGTACTTTTCCCCCAAGGATGTCTGCCTTCTCCTTCTTTCTCTCTCTTCAAAATCCAAACAGGCATGTGTAAAACCTGAACATTACACTTATGTAATCATTTCAATATTTTCTCAAAAGTAAAATATGAAAAATAGCTCTCTGTAGATAGAGGAGTTGAGAGGACTTCAGCATATGAAGAATTTATGTTGTTGACAGTAATTGTAATGTTCCTTTTTCCCCCCTAATGGTTCTGTTGCTTGTATTATTTCTTTTCTTATGAAATGGATTATGTCTGGGGAGCTTGTGAAGACATGCAGATCTACTAACTAGACCTGGGGAGATGAAACAAGCATCTTATTCATCACTTGATGCAGCTTGTAGTGAAGTGTGGAAATAATAACTAGTTGGAAAATTAAAGTGATTTCCATGGTTAGTATTTCACATTTACTTTTGACTAACTAATAAGGACTTATCTTGGACTCTGAGAAATGTATAGTTGTATACCTGAATCCAAAAGTTTAAATACAGGCATTAGATGATGCCAGCTTTAGTCTAATCTACTGAAAAAGCTGCATATTCAGCACTCAGTATCAGTAATTTTATATTGAAAAAGTCTTTCTTTGCTGGACCTTCATGTGAAGAGCATCCTAAATTCTTTAAGGTGCTGGGCTTCTCAGTCTCACAGCTGGATGTGCTGACGTGTTTGAAGTGGAAAGAATTGATACCTTGTGTACTAACTACAGCTGCGACGCACTGGCTTAGCTCTGCAGCCTGTACCTGACAGTGCCATGACCATCCCATGGCTCTATAGAGATGGGAAATTCTAGGGTTTTTAGGAAGGGACTCCTATTCTTTCTACAGGAGGTGCAGCTTTTTATCATTATTACTCTTTTGGAAATATGTATTTGCCTATCTTTTCTTTTTATCTTTTTTTTTTTTTTTTTTTCCCCAATTAGGCTTCTTGTTTGGTTGTTTCTTCTCTGTGCATCTTAAACATAATACGGTAGAGCACATACAGATTTCAGTTCTTTGCCTTTAAAGATACATCCTCAGATTTCCAGCTGCTAAACTCTAGAGATTGAGAAGGAATTAAAAAACACAAGTCATGAATGAAAACATAACTTGAACAAACCCAAGAATTAAAATACATATTTTATCCATTTTTATCTAGCCTTCTTATCAAAATGATAATGCTTCGTCTGATTTGAAATGTTAATTGCATACTGTAGGTAATGGATCAAGGAAAACTAGATGTGCATGAAAAGGCAGCTTTGTGGATGATGCATGACCTGTATTTGCCAGTTTGTGTAGCACTGGGCTGACAAAGTGTCCCACAGGTTTGAGGTGAGACCTCCTGATCTAAGTGTAATTCTTGCCCTTCAGCCCTAACCTAGACCGTGCTCATGCAAGCTCCGTCTCTTTTGTTTTCAACCCAAGTTGGTGCATTTTGCTTTCTAATGATAAAATCCACTTATAATTATTATAAATAATGTTGCAATTTTTCTTCAATTTTTCTGTAGTCCTTAACTTAGAAAATGCTGCATCAAAGCTATTTGGTCCCGTTTCTAATGAATGCAACTAAAGTCAATTTATTTGGCCTACTATGGACTTGTCTGACCCTTTTGGAAAGGGGAAGAACTCCTAAAATTCACAGCTGCAGTGGTCTCTTGAACAGAAAAAGTCAACACCTGCTGAAAAATGTTATAGTCTAAGCACATGAGAACTGGATATGATGGATGCTGACAGGCAGATGAGAGTAAACAAAGTAATAAGAAGATATTTTTCAGCATGATAGGGGTTGATCTTCATGCACTGATAGGCTGAATCCTATCAAGACTTCTTAAAAGTCTTCTGAGGGGGGAAAAATGGGTGGTTTGAGAAGACCACCCAAGTGCTTATAGCAAATTTTGAGGGATTTAGGTAAGGAAGAGGGATGGTGAGATGGTGATGTGTCTTAAAATTTGACACACAGGTGGTAGAGGGAGCGTTTGTGGATGCTTTAGAGCTCTGTTTACTGTGCAGTGTTGGAAGGGCAAGTTGGCTTGTGAAGGACCATGCAAGGGTGGATGATCAGCTCATGCTAGCAGAGCCTGAAGTGAGGACAACATGACAAAATACAGATGTCACAGCCACAAGGCTAGACAAGAAAAACATTGTGTAGCAGAATTCAGAATGGATGAAGAAAATAAAATTGTAATAAAGAGACGAACATCTATCCTGGACTTGAGAGAGTGGATAAAAAACATCAGGGGAAGAATCCGTAAAGGACATGAGGAGGTTTTGGATGCATGTGAAAAACTTCACTCTTGGAGTGGAGAGAGAGATACGAGATAGTGTCTGGATTTTTTTCTGTTGTCAGAGACCAGGTAGCTATGTTTGCTCTTCCAGAAGGTAGAGTCAGACAGAAGTAAACCCCTCTGAAAGGCACCAATTTGCAAATTGCTTCTAACTATAGCCTGAATGGGGATACTTTCACAGAATTGTCCTATGCTATGTTAGGAAAGAAAAATAGCAATTACCTAGCTTAATTTTCTCATTCTTGAGTACTGGTTGACCTTTCTTCCTACCAGTACTAGTTCAAATGCTTGACAGTCAGGAAAATACAGTTCTAGTCACTGTTATAGGAACATAACCCAATAGTTACCTTCGATTTCTGTTATTTTTAATTTACAGAACTTGACCTTAGCTTGTACGTAAAAGGCAAACATAGAAATAACTTTTGCTTTCTTGCTCTTTCATTCTCCCATTCTCTTGTTTGCTCTTCTGTAATTCCATGATCATCTCTCTCTCTCTCCTTTTAATTGGTCTATATAATGCTGTGGTTTTCTCACATTTTTCGTAAAGAGCTGTTCTTCTAACATACACTTTTATGAAATAGTTTGGATGAGTCAGTCTTACATTTATCTCAGGACTTGGACACTTTTTATCTTTGGATCTGGACACAGTTGTTCAGCAATATATTTTTATAGTGAGGGTTTCAATTTCTATTTTAAGCCAGTTTTAATTTCCTCCTTGGCTATATTTAAAGGGAATCAATTACTACAGCCCATTTCCCCAGAGTAACTTGATGGACATAGCTTTTGTAACATTGCATAAATTAGAAATATTTTCTCTTTAGTACTTCATGTAGCTGTTTCATTTATTAATTTCTGTTGGGGAGAAAAACAAATTTGGATCTGATACTTTCACCTGCAAGTAATTTACCATGAGATGTTTTGCTTTATTGGATTCAGGGTTAGCTTCCAATATGGCAAGGGAGGGAATTAACAATTTAAGGAGAAACATGTATTTTGGTATTGCATAATTATATTTATGTTTTTACTTGGCTCCTAATTTCAGCTTTAACTCTTCCTGTTGCTTTTGTATGACAACTAGAACAGTCTTGCCAGAATCAATTCTGTATTAGAGGTATTGGAAGGGGTAAGTGAATGTCGGTGTGTTTTCTACAACAAAGGTTCCCTGGAAAGGTTAATCAGGCTAGCCTTGTCTAATCAAAATACAATCAGTACCCTTGTAGCAGATCTGAGGTCATTTGAGATGTCTTGAGAGAATTTGAGAGGTCCCCTGTGCCTTTGCTGCCCTTGATTCCCAGCACTATGGCAGGAGAACAGAAAACAAGACGTAGCCCTGCTCTTTACATTATGTCAACGAACTTTGCACAGAGGCCAAGCCCTTCTGAAAATAAGAGCAAAAATACTGATAGTGTTTATCTTATTCTAAAATCTTAAAAAAATCTGGATGTTTAAATGATCCTGTTTCTCTCTTCCTGTCTGGAGTCCCAGCAGTGGGTTGGCAGAAGTAGCCAGTAGCAGATCTTGTCTTTCATCTCTTTACCAGGGTTTCTATCAGGCTTTGGCTCTTCCACTGACAACTGTTCCTTCTGAGCGCTTTGCAGGACATTTTACTGAGCCAATATTGAGAACAGATACTTGGAACAGGACTGCCTGGATTATCAACGTCTGGAGTCACAAGTCCCTAATTTTCCACAAGCTTAACCAAGTACATTGCTTTGGCCAAAGTCCTCGGCTTCCTGTTCCCAAACAGGTGTTCCTCTTCCCACATACAAGGACTTGGGTGGATGTGCCAGCTCTGTAGGGCACCATCACTGCTGCATCCCAAAGAGGAATCAGGTTCTTGAGTCTTCTGCTCTCTGGTTGGGAGCTGTAGGAGCCACTGTCTGCTCCTCTGAGCAGCAGGTAGTGCTTATAAGAGACACAAAGGTTTGCTGCCACCTGCTTCTTCAGCTTTCTTGTAGGGAACTGAAGTTGGACTGAACTGAAGTCCAAAGTGAAGCTTGACCTTTTTTAAATCAAGAGTCTGTTGCTGACTTGACTGAAACTTGTACGTGCTTCCTTTTTATGGCCTCAGTGAATAGCTGACAGGACCACACGTCAACAGGTTTAAGCCTTTTTGGAAAAACTGTTTCAAGAATGGTTGTCTTTGAATCTGAGAGCACTGACTTGCAAAGTAATAGTTCAGTAAATGCTTTAAGTCAATGCCGTATTTTGTTCAAGCTGTGTAATCTAGCCTGGTGTTGGAAGGGGGACCTTTGAACTCAAGGTCCCTGACTCCTTTCATATACAGATTAAATAGGAATTAAAGCAGAAAGCTTAAAAAAAAATAATAAAATAAAATAAAACAAAGAAAAGTCTTCTCTCAGGGTTCAGTGATTGGGAATGGAGACCCAAAAGAGTGTTTCAGTTGCTGGCTGTGCCAGTATGTCTGTGTGATGCTGAGAGAAGGGAGGAAACCTCTGTGCCTGTGGAGGATGAAGGAAGATCGCAGGACCAGCTTCATTAAACTCTTTTGTGTGTCTGTCTTTATATATAGTTTTTCTGCATGCCATTTCCTATATTGGTTTATAATAAGGAACAGTTTTCATGTCGTCTGCACTGCAAGCTCCTCCATCTATCAGTGACTCATCTGGCAGGGCAGTGCAAAGAAACAGCCTGCATTAAAAATGCTTTTGTCGATGGAACTGGCAGAGCTTTGTTGATGTTTGAAACTTTCCCATCATGAGAGACTTTATTTCTCTTTTCTTTGGCTGCTGCTGGCTTACATTATCATTCCTAATCTTTTAAGACTCAGAAAAAACTAAAGAAGAAAATTAAAGCTGCCTTTTTTTTTTTTTTTTTTTTTTTCCCCCCAATGTCCCAATGTGAGAGGAGTGAAATAAAGTTTACTGGTTTGTTTTTTTTTTCTTTTTTTCAATTACTGTTGCGTATTCTGTTCCCACGTGGCTGCAGGGTTTTCCTGCTCTCTGTAAACAGTGTCAACTGCACTCATAGCTAGTTTGATTGATTTCATAGCCTCGTTTGTGGCTGTTATCTGTCTCACAGGGAAAAGCCATCATTTCTAACACTGTTTAATTTACTTTTATTGGATTGCAGTAGGAGAAATGGATACTTATGTGAGTATTTGATTATGTAGAAAATTAATCTTTTTTTACACTTTCAGTAAATATGAATGGTTGTCCAAATATTTTATTTTTTTATTGTTTTCTGCTTCATTAAAGCTCATTCACATTTCCTTTAAAATTAGTTGAATTTTGCTATTTATCTCAAGGTGACAGGCAAGCACGGAAGTAATTAGAGGGTTGTTTTTTTCTTTTTTCCTTTTGTTTAAGGGTGACTACAGGGGTATCAGGCACATAACTAGCTCAGAAACCACAATCCTACAGGTTATTTTGTACATAAGTAAAATCCTGTTGTTTATGTTGGATTATCATGAAAATCAAGCCCCGGCTACGAGATGTTTTCACAGTTCACTCTACTTCAAACGGTACAGTTGGGGTTTATGAACTCTTGCTCCTTAAGCATTATTAAATTGTCTTTTTAAAACCTCTTTTCCTTGACAGCTGGGTCGAGACGCACATAAACAACAGCACATGATCAATAAATAGGACTATTCAAGTAGAAAGTAACTGGTCACTCTGCAAGCATATCCTTTAAATGTCCTGTAAAGTGTCAGTAATTCTAGAGCGTGTCCCACAGAATCCCACCCTCTACATACAGCAGATCACTCTTTAATAGCCTGTATCAGACGTGGACCCTTCTGTTTGCAATGGGACTGCTGCCACTCAGCTCTGTTCTAACAAAAATGGGACCAGACAAATTTAAATTGCAAAGTGTTTAATGTGTTTCAAAGGAAAAAATAATATGATTACAGGCCACAAACTTTTGTTCTTTTTCGTTTTGTTTTTATTTTGTAGTCGTTACATCAGGTGCTCTGTAAAGGACATCCAAGGTTATACAGTGACTTCCTAGAAAAATTATTTTAGCATGGGAAATATTACTGGTTTTTTGGTGGCGTTGCTTTTGGTTTTTTTGTTTTGTGTGGGGGTTTTTTTGTGTTTTTTTTTTTTTTTTTTATTTGAACTTTTTTCCGTTAGTGGGAGGGTCTTGTAA
>VZRU01010608.1:607665-646991 GCA_013398155.1 Pedionomus torquatus
TGCTACAGACCAAAAAAAAAAAAAAAAAAAAAAAAAAAAAAAAACCAACAAAGTACATCAGGGTAGTAAGTGCAATTAATAGAAACTTACTTGAAGTCAATTGGCATACGCGCTGATTTACTGCAATTCATGCCCTGGCCCAGCAATATTACTCAGATTACATTGGTCCCCTGTTGAAATGATGCTGAAGGAATTTACAGCATTTAACCCCTTCACCTCCAGGTTGCTAAATACATGCTAAGAGGCTGGTTTGCCTTTGATTTGCTCGGGTACAAACAAGAACCCCGGTAATACCAGCATGTGGCTGATTGCTAATGATTGTGGCTTTTCAGAAGTGTAAAATTTCATACTTAATATTCCTGAGCAGAGATGCGCAACAGTTTCTGCACTGCTATGATATGTTAGAGTTAAATAACTCCTTGTACCAAGGCTTATGCTTCCCATCTCTGGCAGTATCATGTGGCATGTGGATATGTGCTTTAAGTTCCTTCTGCACATTGCTTGGACAGAATCTGTGATGAAACTGTGAATGAGGAGGGAGAAATAGAGATGGTGTTATCAATACCGCGGGGCATGGCATTGCTGGGTGCACTCCTGGTTTGCAATGGATAGGAGAAAGATACTCTGATTAGGGTTGCAACTTAATCCAAATATCAGAACTCTTCATGAGCTTAAAACTCCTGCTTCTGAGCTCACTTCGCTTGGCAGGGGCTGCATTGAGAGTGATAAGAGAGACCTTATATAATTTAGGTATTTGTGTGCAGTACAAAAGATGAGGTAAAGGAAGAAGAGGAGTTCTATTCCTTTCTTGAGTTTCTCTTGTCCAGGACTGAGGAAGCAAAGGCAATAGTCAAACTAGAAATAAGTGCTTTAAAACAGGCAAATAGTTGACTGGTAGCCTTCAAAAAGAAATCTGATGTGAATTTATTATCTGTAGTATTTCCCTTACAGCGTATAATAGAGTTAAATGTTGGAAGGCAGATATCACATATCTAATACCGATAACTATTTAAATTACTCTCCAGATCAATGTTTATGTAATACCTTCCTTGTGTGGGTATTTTTCAGACAGATATGAGGTTATCTTACTGGAAAAATAAACTTGTCCTTGAAAGAAAAATCTTTCTGCTTGTATTTCCCAATTCAGAAAAGTTTAGATCTGTGAAGTGTCTCTCAGGCTGATTTTTTTTTATTATTATTTTTTTATTTTTTTTAAATCACTGAGGGTAAGAACTTGTTAGGCACATCTGAAGCTCACAGTCTAGCTGCTGTGACATGGATATTCTTTATTAAAGTATTTCAGAAGGGCTAACAATTGTCTATTTTCTTCAAACAGTTGCTGACCATTGATAAAAGAAGGTGCCTGAGCATTTACTCTTTAGAGGATTATTATTGCATGAAATAAATCCTCAGCTTTTGAGTCATCTCAAATACATTTCTGGTTCTTTCCCTGAACTGCCACATCTTACTGAGGTCCTTCGTATGTTTTGAAACTGGTTTTTCAACAAAAGTGTGAGCTCCGCAGTCCCCCTACCATGGCCAGCTTCGCTCCGAAGTGAAGGTTTGCAGAAGGCAACACTAGTTGTTCACTCCATAATAACACAGATTAATCTGTTAATCTCAAGTTTTCAAAAATGTTTTACTCATTCGGTTTGCCCTGGGATTTGTTTGAGGTTCTATCCTCAATACCACATATAAACTATCCATTTCGTTTTAGCACTAATATGTGGGTAAACTGGTAGCGTTGGTGACAAAGTGAACTACCCTCTTTGTAGCGAGGATACTTGGAGGACTTGGAGCCCTCCCCAAATTTCCCTCTTGTGTTTACCAGGAGCAGGAAAATTCCCAGCTTTTCTGGGATTCAGCCACAGGCAGGTTCTACTTTAACATAAATGTTTACTGCTTTTATGTTCATTAGATGTAAGTAACGAATTGCGGGGCACTTGAAAATACTATTGAGAACTTGGCTTTTTTTGTGATTCTAGTGCTCCAGTCACATTTCGTAGCACAATGATGACATTAGCAAAGATTTTTCTAAAAGGAGCTGTCACGCATGTGCAAGATTATAATTTTTTATTTATTTTTTGTTTAGAATCATAGAATGGTTAGAGTTGGCAGGGACCTTAAAGGTCCTCCAGCTCCAACCCTCTGCCACAGGCAGGGACACCTCCCACCAGACCAAGTTGCTCCAAGCCCCATCTGGCCTGGCCTTGAACGCTTCCAGGGATGGGGCAGCCACAGCTTCTCTGTAGAAAGGCTGTGTTGTTTCATGTTTTCTTTCTTCATCTTTTCTTCTGTACTGAAAATGCAGAATTAGAGGAAGGATCCACAAAATTTAAGTTGTGCGTTGAATGCTATATGGAATAACCTTTCTNGGCAGGGACCTTAAAGGTCCTCCAGCTCCAACCCTCTGCCACAGGCAGGGACACCTCCCACCAGACCAAGTTGCTCCAAGCCCCATCTGGCCTGGCCTTGAACGCTTCCAGGGATGGGGCAGCCACAGCTTCTCTGTAGAAAGGCTGTGTTGTTTCATGTTTTCTTTCTTCATCTTTTCTTCTGTACTGAAAATGCAGAATTAGAGGAAGGATCCACAAAATTTAAGTTGTGCATTGAATGCTATATGGAATAACCTTTCTTTTGTGGATTTTTTTGTTTTTTTTTTTTTTTAAGGAAAGACAAATTATTAGAGATGAAAGTGTTTGGGATGGAAGATCAAAGACAGAAGGAACAAATTAAATAAATACAGTGCCTGAAGCCTGTTGAGTTCTTTCACATACTGCAAACAAGGAATTTACTAGTGGTTTTTTGAACTGAGCTGGCATCTTTGCTAATTTTCTCTTTCATACAATAAATGAATAGATATATTATGTCAAACACTTTTGAAAATGCATGGGATTTCTCCAGCCTAAATTTTGTGCACTTAATAAATCTTCCTGTCATCAGCTTTCAGTGATCCACCTACCCAAGATCTGAATCTTTTTACCTATTGACTCTAGAGGTTGCTGAGGGGGACTTTAATCTCCTGTAAGAAATGGATAGTTATTTTGAGATTTGTTTCCTTCCCTTGCAGAGATTGATGTGTGTATGAGCTGATCCTTCATCGTTGTCACTGTCTTAAAGCCAAAAAGGGCCCTTGTACAGCCTTGCTCTCAAATACTGCTGATCACACTGTGCTTTTTCCAAGAGTAACTGGTTTTCACTGGTTACTGACAGTTCTGGAGATGTTTCTAACAACTTTTGTGTTTCTGAAATCTCTCGGAAGAGTTTTTTCTTTTTTTTTTCTTTTTCTTTCTTTTTTTTTTTTTATTTGAGATTATAAGTTTTTTAAGTACTGCTGGAAAGTTCACCTTCAGCTAGCTTGCTTTAGCTGATAACTCAGAGAGCGCTGGCATCACATCAACATCCATAAGCGGATGTGCTTTAGACAAGCTTGGTCTGGTGATAACACTGTTTACAATAATGCTCCAGAGAGGAAGAAAGGCCAAAACCAAGCCAGGTTCGGTACTGTTAGATGGTATCTTTCAGGTCCAGGACACGTAGCAGGATGCTTTAGGACACATGGGCTTCTAACTACAAAAGTTCACAGAACTGGTGCTGAAGTGTACTAACTTAGCTGTCACCAACACAGGCTGCGCCTTCCGTCTTTGCAAGTACTAAAGTGAAAATGTAATGGAAATTCTGATTTCAAGGGCTAAGCTTTTTCCTTTTGTAACTTGGGGTGTTACTTCAGGCTTTTCTCAATTAGGGTAAGACTGGATGAAGCAGATCGTTGTCTGTGCTACGTTGTGTTTGGTTTCCAGTGCAAAAACATTTTCCAGGGGGTTGAAAAGTCAAAGAGCATGTTTGTGTTCAGCATTTGAATCAGAACTGGAAACTTAGTGTTGACAGAATATTTTTCATGAAATGGCCACTTCTTTAAAATGTTTAAATATTTCTTTTAAAAACATTATAACATTGATATTTTGCATCTTTCCTCTTCAAAGTGATGTCAGATTTACAGGTGGCACTCTAGACTCAGGGAGTGACCATAAGTAAAAAGTTTCTTACTATTGTGAAAAAAAAAAGTAATAAAATGTCTCTTTGACCTATAATTAATGGCATGTAATAAATCAGCTATAATCTTTGTAATTCTCCATTTTTGTTTTGCAATAAACCTTTTTCTAAAAAGGTAATTCCCAATTATGTTCTGATTCTAACATAGAATATCTGGTTTTATTTAATGTCTCTTTTTCCCCCCCCTCAAGTATTCAGTATCTATATACTCTCTATAGATTTATTTTTTTTTTTACTCTAAACAACAAAAAATACATCCTTCTTTTTCAGGGCTTTTATTTCAACTGTTCATTTTGTGTATTAATTATCAAGAAAATGATATAGCAATAATTCTTATGTTTATTTTTCTGTATGTACACATTAGGGTAGGGTCTTAAGAATAATCTTATCCATGGAAATAGTTGTGATTTTTCCATATTTTTATTTCCTTACATGATTACTATGAATTCCCTCTGTAGTAATCACACAATTGTATGCAATTTTGTACCTTGCGAAGTTCATTTCCCATAGGTAATTATTTCATTTCACAGAGTAGAGGAGGATTTGGCAGTAACAAATGTAAAAGTTCTTGACTATGCAATTAGAATAAAATCCTTTTTTCCTTGAAATTATGCCAATTGACAATACTGTGAACAGAGGAACAAAAAATGAATAGAATGCTATAAAAAAAAAAAATCTGAGAAGGTCCAAGAGGGAAATAAACTAATGAAACAGATAATTAACTCCACCTGGACACACAAAAAAATATTCATTTATTTTTTTATATATTGGAGATAGATATTCTCCAGTCACTCCTCAGTTTCTGTATCTTCCTCGAGGAAAAAAATTGCTTGACTAAATCCTTCCAGATTTGTCATGTACATGATAGCTCTGGAGGGAGTAATATTTAATTGAGGTAGGAGCAATTCAGGACACACCGGTAGAAATGAGTAGATGGGAAGCCATTGCGAGAGGAAGACATACACTCAGCATTTCGAATAGGATCCAGAAAGAGAGGTCGTCATGGGGGAAAATAGCCATGGAGTTTGTAACCAAACATATTTGAGAAGTGTGTAGGAAGTGTTGCATAAAATATGATTAGAAAAGACAGCAGAGGGAAAGGATTCAGAAGGGAAAAGGGAAGAGTTCAAGGCTAAATTAATGGATGTCCAAGTGCAAGAGCGGTCTTCTGGCAACTCCTCCGTAACCTGTATCCTCTGGAGAAAGGAAGCAATGGTTTAGGTGCAGCAAAGATAAGCAAAAATAATCAAACACTTGAAAAATAGAAGTTAGATAAAGAAAATTAGGGAAGTTCTAGAAAGCTTTGGTAAAGTTTGAGAAGAAGTAATAAAACTGGAGGAGAACAAAAACGCTATTGAACAGGGTAAGGGTTGAGAATGCATTTATAAACATGTGGCCTTTCACAGACTTCTGTCCAGAAATCTTTAACAAAGCTGCAGGGAAATCTCTCCAGCTGCTGTTGTATGAAAAAAATAAACAGGAAGGAAAGGATGTTGTACAGCATTGCTTCCAGACACTGGTGTGATCCTGACCTGCAGAATCACCAGGAATTCAGAGTGTAAAGAACTGGTGTCAGTACAGAGGAAACCCCGGTTTTTCATATTTGTGGTAGCAACATGTGTGCATCTGTGAGGCTTTGAACATGAGCTCAAGAGTGGATGAGCATGGGTTTGAGCAGGCACTCAAAGTTAAGCATCTATTTAGCTGTTGTGTTGAGTGAGAGTCTAAGAAAACATGGAGAAATTAAAAACTTTATTTTTTGGTAAAGTGATGTCTGAGGTTTGTAGAGGTCCAGTATTGTGCTGCTTGGGGGGAAAAAACAGCAGCAAAAACTCCTGATATCTGCATTTTTACTTCTTTAAGCAGTAAAAGATATACAACATGTAGTGTTTCACACAGAGAAGAAAAAACAGTCACTGCTGTTAAAATAAGCATCAAAAAATATAGGTACAATGTTCACTGCCACCATATCTACCCAGATATGTCTAGAAATATTCTTGTCTGTTAAATGACCTTGACAAAACCTTGTCATAACTTTTAGAAGGAAATAAGTCTGTAATATAAGGAAGACCATAGGTTATGTTTATTAAAAGAAAGGCATAAAATTCCTCTTTCCAGCTTTAATTTCCCTAGCTTTTAAACTTGTAAATAAATATTTTTTCCATATTTATATCTTTAATCTATAATGGGAATGAGATTCTTTAAGAAATTTAATACATTTATTTCTATTTCAGAGTTTCTTCTGATTCAAATGTTAACTGTCCAATTTATTAACAGAAGATGTCTTTTTTGACATGTAAGGATCATTTACTTTTAATGGGAAAAAATTGCACCAGATCTGATTATCATATAAATTGTACTTGAAATAAAATGGGTTAAAAGAGCTAGCCACTTGTCAGACCAATCCTACTGCTGGTAGTACCTTAAATTGGCCCATCACTTTTGTTCCCCTGCTGCTTTTCTTACCTGAGGGCTATCAATTACTTATGATCAAATTTATCTTTGTTGGGGGTAGATTGCTGCTGGTCTTAGTGAAGTTATCCTGAAGTAGTTAGGTCAGTAAGAGAAGTAGTTAAAAGAGAAAAAAATGTCGCTGAAGTGAATAAAACCATCTTAAATATAATGGTTCACAGCTAGACTGAGAGTGAGTAATCAAATGTATTCCACTTATGTTTTCTAACATGAGGACACTTTGGCATTTATTTCCCTTTTTTCATATGGAAGGATATTGGATGATATTGTACAGCCAACGGGGTTACTATTCATAGATACCCTTGTAAGCTGCCAGTCATCACAGCCAACAGCTCTGGAGAATGGAAAATTCATGAGATAGTAAAAGTAATATAAAGAAGTAAAGTAATATTTTGCCTTTTGTACCTGGGACAAAGCTGGCTCAGGTGGGCACCATTCCAGGAATAATTACAAATACACACTATATAGGTTATAATTATTGTCTTGATTATATTTTTTTTTTAAAGATTATGCAAGACAGGCCTATGTGCTAATATCTAGTTATGAGTAGTAGGCATTGGTATAGGTGATTCTTTGTGGCTTGGTAGGAAAAAACGTAGAATCATAGAATAGTTTAGGTTGGAAGGGTCCTTAAAGGTTACCTAGTTCCACCCCCCGCCATGGCCAAGGGTGCCTCTCAGCAGACCAGGTTATTCAAAGCCCCATCCAACCTGGTCTTGAACCACTCCAGGGGTGGGGCAGCCACAGTTACTCTGGGCAACCTGTTCCAGTGTCTCACCAGCCTCACAGTAAAGAATTTCCTCCTAACATCTCATCTAAATCTCCCCTCTTTCAGTTTAAAACCATTACTTCTCTTCCTTTCACTACATTCCCTGATAAAGTCCCTTCCCTGTCTTTCCTGATGGCTCCCTCTGGGTACTGGAAGGGGTTTTAAGGTCTCCCTGGAGCCTTCTCTTCTCCTTCTGAACAACCCTAACTCTCTCAGCCAGTCCTCATAAGAGAGGTGCTCCAACCCTCTAATCATCTTCGCAGCCCTCTTCTGGATTCACTCCAACGGGTCCATGTACTTATGTTGGAGGCCTCAACGCTGGATGCAGTATTTCAGGTGAGCTCTCATGAGAGTGAAAAATCCTCTCCTTTGCCCTGCTGGTCCTGCTTCTTTTGATGCAGCCCAGCATGTAGCTGGCTTTCTGGGCTGCAAGTGCGTATTGCTTCTCATCCAGTAATACCCCCAAGTCCTTCTGCTCTGGGCTCCTCTCACTCCATGCTCCTCCCAATTCTCTGTGTCTGAGATTGCTCTGACCCACCTGCAACACCTTGCACTTGGTCTGGTTTGTTCTGGTTGTGGCAGCAGTAAAAATGTTGAACAGTGGAAATTACTAAGAGATAGCAGAGATGACTGTGTTGAGTAACCGGAGAATTAACTGCTTTGAAAATGAATCAGAAGTTTAATACCATGATTTCAATATCTTTTTATTCCATTTAATTTAAGCTCTTCCCCCTAAAAATATTTCTTCAGCTTTTTTGGTGGCATTTGGATAACCATCTCAAACATTGGTCCTGAGCAAACAAAAGTAGAACTTTTCATTTTAAGGCTGTCTCATACAATTCTCTTTCTGCAATATATCTGGGAATACAATAGTGTTTTCAAATAAAGAATAACAAGCTCAATATGAACTCAAAATCTTTCAAAATTGCAAACCTTGAGAGGAATCTGAAGTCTCCTTATTTCATTCCTTCAATGTCATGACATAACCATGTGATTGCACAACTTCTAAAATGGCTTAATTATTTCCACATTTTTCTTCCTGCACAGAAATGGGTGTTTGCTTGGTTTTGGTACATTTACTATGCATTTTGTTTAGTTTTAAAGATACAGGTGAGATTAAACCAGTAACAACTCCATTCTTTCATGCAAGAGTTGTCCTTATCTCACCAGGGACATGAATAATTTTGGTACAGTGTATGACAATGCAAACAGCTGATGATGTGCAGGGGGAAAAAAAAGTTTTCTGTAATTCTTTAGTCAATACGACTCTAGTCAGGAGGAGTTTGTATAATATTGGAAATAGATTTATCAGCACAGTCTTTTCATGTGAAACTGTTGCAACAGCAAAATGCAAAGCTAATCAAGATGAAAAGCAACTTGTAGAAGTTCAGAACCTTGTGATAAATGCCTTTTAAGAGAGCCAGGTTCAAGATTTCTTGGTTCTATAGCTGTGGGTTTCTACTAATTCTGAGACATACCTTATCAAAAACCTACAGCAGTAGTTTGAATATTTTAATGTGCATTGATAAAACAGACTATAGACATCCTCCGTCTCCTTTTAGACTGTCTAAATATAGAGTGGAACAAATCCTAAAGCTATGGATCTCCCACAATTGTTAGAGGTTAATACATTTTCCCTCTTACACAAGGCATAAAACCTCTTAGTAGATGAAGGCTCACAATTGTGAGTACAGGTCAGTTTGGTGAAGGTTACTTACCTGCCTGGGGATGTGAGATGAAAGCCCTGCACCAGCTGTCTTTAAAATTTTCTGAAAGGCATGGTCTGAGATGCTGTTATAGTGCTGCTGCAGAAGCCACATCAATCTCTTGGTGATCCCTGCTAACATTGTCTATGCCTACACTCATCATTTCCCTCAGGTGTTTCCATCAAATTATATCTTCATCCAAGTTGATTACACAGATTTGAGACTTAAAGTTGCTGAAAAATCTCCTCTTAATCAATGCCCTCACTTTACCCAGTGCTGTGAGGCAAGAGTGGGAGAAATCAACATCCTGCCATTCTCTCATTTGTGTTTTGCAGAGAGCCCTGCACTGCCTCCCACTATCACCACAGCAAGCAGAGGGTTATCTCCAGGCTTAAACTCCCAAAGACATGCCAGGTGAGGTGGATTGGTGTTATTTGGTAATTGCAGTGGGCTTCATAATGTGGTTGGGATCCCCATGTCCAGGGAAGGAAGAACGGGTGGGAAGAGGAGTTGCAAATATGGAGAAGGACAAGAAAGGTCATGGTCTTGCAGAACCCTGTGTGGCTGGAGCTATGTGGGAGGCAGGGGCGTGTGTGGGGTTGTTTGGTGTCCATACTCTTACTGCTTGGGACAGAATGCAGAAGGATGCACTGATGCTGCCAGCTGTAGTTTGAATTCAATAGTCTGGTGGCTCTCCTCTACCAAACAAGAGAAGGGATTGATTGCATTGCCTGATTATTTGGCATGTTGGTTTCATTTCTCCCCCCTTCACTATACACCCTCCTCTTTAGCTACACCCTAAGAGGCAAGCTATCCTGGGGATGGCAGAAAACGATCTCAACCTGGGCGAGCCAGACGGGGGGGAAGCGGCCCTAACCACTCCCGGCAGAGGGGCGGCACAGTCAGACGAGGCGTTTGAGGGGCAGAGCCCCCGACGGAGCCCCCCGCCCCACCGGGCAGCCTGCAGGCAGCCCTACCGTCTCCAGAAAGGCTCTCTCGCCACGCCTGTTCTAGGGCAGCCCTTGGGGAAGGCGCAGGGACACTCTTCCAGCTCCGGCCGGGAAGGGGGCGCGCCGAAAAAAAAAACCATCAAATCCACACCTACAGGAGGACAACAGCGTGGGAAGAGAGGGGAGGGAACACGGGGAGGACAACGCAACTCACATGCCAACCTCGCAGCAGGGTCTTCCTCCAGGAAGCGAATCCCCGGCGCTGCCGGGCAGCTCTGCCCCGGCGAGGCGGAGGGGATGAGGATGAGACGCCGCCTCGACCGCGCCGGCGGCGGCTGCAGCACCGCGGACAGCGCCCGCTCCGTCCGGTCGCGCTGAGCGAGGCTTCGCCACCGTTGGGCAGCGGCACTTCAGCACCGCGGACAGCGCCCGCGGTAGCGCCATGGCTGGCGGCGCCCGCGCCGCCCCGCGCCCCGCGCCCCTGGAGTGAGGCGGAACCGGACCCGGACCCGGACCAGAGGAGCACATGTAAGCTGTTG
The DNA here is from genome assembly GCA_013398155.1 of Pedionomus torquatus. Classification (NCBI taxonomy): domain Eukaryota; kingdom Metazoa; phylum Chordata; class Aves; order Charadriiformes; family Pedionomidae; genus Pedionomus; species Pedionomus torquatus. The sequence goes on from VZRU01010608.1 coordinate 618,155, forward strand.
CCCCTGCGGGGAACCGTTCTGCTTATTCCGGAACCGAGCTTCCTTTCAGCTCCTCTGAGAAGCTCCCCCGCTCTAATGCCGGTCCCCAGTTACGCACCGGGAAGTTTCACTCGGGTTCGAGGTGTCTCAGTGCTCCTCGGTCTCCTCCAAACCTGGGTATAGGCTTGAGTGAGGTGGGAGGCTGGGCGTGTAATTGGTTTGGCTTTCCACCCTTGGAATTTGTGTCAACGTGCTTGGTCTCGGTGTACCTTGAAGGGCTTGTTGTTCATTACTGGCCACATGGTTTGGAGGCACGCTGTTGTCTTTTGTTGTTGTTGTTGTTGAATTTTTAAGGGTTTCTTTTTTTCCTGCAAACTGTGTGGTGAAGATGAAATGAGGAAGAATGAGAGGTGTAAATATGGGACACTCTATTATGCCTGTTGCAGCTTATTTGGTCTCACTGTTGTCAGGAGTCCTTCTCCACGTTTTTTCTTGTCTTGAAATAACTGTGAAGTGAGCAATATAAAGGGTGCATCACTAGGGAAAATGAAATGCAGCCAGAACTGAGATTACCAGTTCTTCTCAGGGCTTTCTCTTTTTCTTTTTAATAGAACTGCTTGTTGAAAATCTGCGTTACACTGCCCCCTACTTGCACAATTAGAAATATTTTTCGTTGTTCTCAGTAGTAAAAATTTATGAATGAACAGGTATTCCTCTGCTGTGTTCTCATATGATTTGAGCCTGAGTTTCAAAGTGGTTAAACATGGAGGGTGAATTATTCCTAGTTCTCAAAGCCAGTCGAAAAAAGGAAAAAAAAAAAGCAGCACTCATTCTTGTCATGGCAGCTCATATGGTGGTTAAACATGCTAATGAATGAACAATGGGAGAGAATGTAAAATAGTCTTGATTTTGGCATATCTATCTCATATGAGTTCTATGATACCATTATGATAATAAATCACCTTCACGATAGCCATATTAAGGGGAAGCAAACAAGGGAGAAAGGGAAAAAAAAACAACCTAGTACCTGTATTCTAAACTAAGAAGAAATTGAATACTAGAGCCAAGGTGATTTACAGTCTCTCTTGTTGTAAAAGTCTTGTTTTGGTGCATGACATTGGCTGGAATGGGAAAGAAAATGCTGATGCTTAATTTATAAGAAGGGGGAGGGTGAGAGAACTGAGAAGCAGTGGATGAGGTTTTGTGAAAAATACTGGTCAAGAAAGCCAAATTATATTTCCGTTTTTCAAAAGACAGGGCCAAGCCACTTCCTTTCTAAGAGAGATCAGGGAGGACACGGAAATTTAGTTGTTGCTAAAGATTTGGTGCTCTGTCCTTAATGTTTCTAGGCTATTGGCCTCAGACCTTATGCTTCATGACAAGAAGATAATCAGAGTGTTACGTGTATCATTCATCAGCATTCTTTAATGACATGAGAGGCCTGGTTTGTCTTCCTGAATGTATCTCACCCGACCATTTCTTAAAGGGATTTGAAAAGGTGTGGTTTTTCTGACTGCCCCTGTACTTCCACAGGGAGAGAGGCCTGTTTGCAAATGTTGACCTTGAAATATCATTTTATTTTTCTCTATATAAGCAGTGGGAATGGTAGGGAGGGGTTGTTATTTCCTGGAACTGCTTTGTATAACTACTTTACAAATGAATGAATATCTGCCTGAATAGAGCTAAAAAAGTCTAGTAATTGTCCCTAGATATGTACACAACTTTTCATGTAAGAGAAGGACCACGTTGCTAACAGTACTGAACTAGTGTGGTGGACATGCCAAGATTAAATAAAATGGTACTTAAAGCATTTCAAAGCATAGAAAGGTTTGTAATAAGTTCCTGTTGATCAAAAGCAACCAACCAGAATGGTATTGAGTGTTTATACATTGTAAGTCAGCAATATGTGAAAAACAATTCTTAAAACTTTTGTCTTGAAGGATAATATCTTGATTTAAAGTAAGATTTATAAGGATATTTAAGATACCAGAGAAAAAGAGGATATCAGAGAGCTCTGGTAATATATGCCCGTGTAATATTTGGAACACCAGAGTATCTTATTGCATATAGGATAAGTGTGTGCAGTTTGTTCAGTCTATGCTCCTGACCCAAAGTCTGGAGTCTGCTACAAAATATGTAGCATCCTATGATTTTTGCTCTGAACAAATTGACTTACTCCTTTGAAAGGATTACTTTCTATATCAATTTGTGTCTGCTTGTAGAACTTAATTTCTTTAATTCCAATTCATGTTTACAGCATGTCTTGAGTTTTCTGTGTTGGAAGCAAGGTTCAATAGAGGAAAATGGTCCATTTGACATATAAAAGCTGTAGCAATTCCACAGAGGCCCCAGGGAGTCTGGAGCCTTTGTATGCCCTGATTCTTTTCAGAAATATTGGAGTAAATAGAAAGAAAAATCATAAGTAAAGTGTCATTCTGACAGTTTCTGAGGCTCTGCAGGAGCCAAGAGTAATCCTTTCAAAAGGGCTTTCAGAAACTTAAATTTTCTTTTCGGCAAGATAGAGTCAATGTCTCATCAAAACCTTCTCTGATCGTTGCTTTAGCCAATATGGGGCATAGTAATGGTTACTTATTCGAAGTTTCTTCTGTAGTTTCTGGACAAAGGGGGCTATTGAAAGGTCACAGAGAAAGACTCCTGCCAACCTCGCTCAACTGAGTGAAAGCAAGCCCAAAGGGTTCCCAGAGACCATAGGTTCTTAGAGCTGCCTTTGTAAATGCCCTGTCCAATTTTTAGACTTTAAGACAAGTAAAGGTTGACATCACCTTAGAATTCAAGAATTGTTGCAGTACCTAATACCCATTGATTTCAATACCTATTCAGACTTCAGATGTTTTAAAAACTCAAGCAGATTCTATTCAGCTTGTCCTACATGCTTTTAAAGTTCTGGTTCAAAGCCAGTAAAAACTCCAGTTTAGCCTCTTAAGACTTTGAACATTTTCTCCATGCCTTAGCTCTAGGTGGTAGCCCTGCCTCTCCATAGGTTCTTGTGTGGGATGAGAGAGACAGCAGAAGGTCCTTCATGGCATAGTCTGGAGCACTGTGGAAGAAAGGGGGATCAAGGAGAAAGGCTGTTTGCTGGGATGAGCTCAATAAGAAGCAGGCCAGTTTCCTTCCTACGTCCACCTTATCCTACATGTCTTTCGCTCACACTAGCCAAGTGGGGTTGCAAAACCAGAAAGTCTCAGCGTCAACAATGTTATCAGTGACACCATATTAAGAACAAATCTCAAGTCACTCCATGTTCCCTTTTCAGATGCTGAGCGTCTCAGTGCCTCATACCGTCAGTGTGAGCTGCAAGGACCTACTCTAAGCCACTTTAATTAGAAGCTGAGAAGCTCCCAAAGGATGATTTGTTAAGAGCTAAATCACCTTTCAGAAATTGCTATTCTTCTCCACTCACCACAGGAGTCCAGACATCTTATGGCTCCCTCAGCTGTGTGAAGCTGAATGCGCTTTGCTGCAAGCAGCACTTAGGCCCTGAAATTTTTGTTTTTCTTTTCCCAGAACATTTTCTCTCCAACAACACCGCATACATTGGCATTCTTTCCTAGAAAAACACAATATTTAATTGCAGTGCCTGATGAGTTTGATCACTAGCTGTCTCAATAAAATATGCAAATACAGAGTCATTTCAATGCAAAGCACCTTTAAACAAAAATGGTAAGATAAGTGCAATCAAGTTACAATTACTTTTTTTTTTTAAGCGGGCATATTACGTGTGCTCAGTAAATATGATTAGTTCTAAAACTGCCTGCACATAACTGAAAAGAAGAATAGAAAAAAGGTGCCAAGTACAGTCATGACATTACAGTAGTTTTTCAGACTCCAAATTCTTCAGATACTGCATATATTACTCTTTACACTACCACTTCTCTATCACGATTCAGTGTTCAGGTCAAACATAATTATAACTTTCTTTTCAGAAGAGGAGTTCATAGCTGAGCATCTCTCATGAAATTAATCAAAGTTAGAAGTACAATTTTTTATTCATCTCCTGTTCTCTGTGAAGATGATACAATGTGATAGCTGAGATATTGATCTCCCCTGCTCACGAGCAAGACTGGAGGTCATAATTCATCTGAGGTGAATCCCTCTGAATTATGGTGCTCTTGTCCTTACCTACGGGCAATGATCAGCCCTGTGCTGTAGGGACATCCCTGCAAAACGTTTATTGTAAGATAAATGTTGTATAGTAATTATCTTTTCAAAAGGCTGGTGTGCTTTTCTATTTCCTCTTTTTCTGATGCAATTTCAGTTGCTAGAAACAGTGTATGAAACCACTTCTCTCTCTGAATTGATGAAAGTGAAATGAAGGTCACTTTTTTTGGCATGTTATTGCCAAAAAAACAAGAAATATACAAGAAACTGGTGGCAATTAGCTCTAGGCCAAACACTAACCTCCTTTCCTACACAAAAAAATCTTAGAACTGGGCCAATGGTAACATTTTATGTATATTTACTTTCGGTATAATTGTAAGGTTATCTGTCCCACCTACGTGGATTCTCATTTAGAAGTAATTGCGTATCAGGAGAGAAAGGCTTTCTAAGAAGTACAAGTTATCAAGAATTATATTTGGACATCAAGAAAATGTCTCACTGCTGGAAATGTTCCATATTTCTGAGCTGCTTCCAGTACTAACCATTAAATATAACAACAAATATAAGGCTGCCAAATATCTTACCATACAATGTTTTTAGAACAGAAAAATACATGGTTTCTGAACATCAGGAATACCCAATGGGATTCCTCCAGATTGAAGCAGCCTCAAATAGCTTTACTACTACAATTATCTGCCCTGAAATATTTAGCCATGTGCAATCCTGCCACACTTAGGTCATCACTGAGCAGCTACCGGAGGTGGATCATTTTCCACTTGATCCCAGCAACAATTGCTTAAACCATCATCAGCTCACCCTTTTGAGTTGCTTAACATTTTAAGAGGTTTAATTTATCAGCCAGGAAATCCCAAGACTGCAAATGTGTAAATGGCTTTCTGGCACTGTAAGTCCCCATTTAACAAAGTCACAATTCAGAAGGGTTTATTTGTATGTATAGTCCTTACTTGAACTCAGTAAGACTTCAGTGCAGCTTTAAAACTTAAAATCTGTCCTGAATTGCTAAGGACATGGACTTCAGTTTACACAACTGTTTTTGAATATGTAGTTAAATACTTTGTTTTAAGCACATGTTAGTCTTTTTGGCCTCACTGGGACTGCTTCTAAGATGAAAGCTATTTTCTAGGGTCACGGTGTGGGAGTGTGGATGCACGTGCATATGTGCATTTGCAGAAGTTGGACTCCACTAAAATCAACAGAACTTCTTCTGTTGACTTCAAGAGGGCCCCAATTTAACCCACTGCTTTAGAGACTTCTGTGTCCCTGTTACTGTTAGATATGTTGACAGTTTATTTTTTTTAGCTGTTATTGTTTGCATGAATTTTTCTTAAAGAGAAATCTTGGGAATGAATTTACTTAACCATACCTCCTTCATTGTTCTTCTGTCCCTCATCTCTATGTACTTCCTCAACTTTCAACCACACTGGAAGGGATTAGTTTTAAGATTCACATAATGCTTTATCTCTCAGTGGAACATGGGATGATATGTTCAATTTCTTCCAGTTTTTATTAAGTTGTTATACTGATGCACTGAAGCAGAGGGGGAGAGGTTCGCAATTACGAATCTCGTTTTCAACTTCATATAGTTACGAAATTGCTTTCTTAGGATTTATTTAAATCTTAATATAGCTGCTGCAAATTTGCTGTAAAATTTGTTTGCACCTCTGCAGTACTAGCCTTCTCTTCTAGATCAGTAGGAAAGTGATGAATTTAATATAATAGATATGGATGTATATGTTAGTTCCCAAAGAACAGGTACCTTGAGAATTTCTGTGTCCTGGTACTTTAGGTATTTTGGGTGTTTCTGATACTCTCTATTTCCCCCACTTTTTTTGCTTGACTGCTTTACAATTTTCTTCTCCCAAAAATCATATTATTGAAGGCAATGTTTCTGCTCCACTTTGTCTCCTGGCGCCTTTCTATCTCATCATTCACAACAACTCTTTCAAACTCCAGTAGTATTTTTTCAGAGTAACACACGAACTTTTCATTGTCTGAAGGTCAAAATTGACTTGGAGAACAGATGGAGCATGGAAAGATGAACCTTTGCCACCGACTGCACATTAACACCTGCTTTATTTGTTACATCTGCCCACTGCAACTTAGAGGCTCCTGAAAATTTTACCCAAGTGATTTAGGACTTGCTATTAGACTGAGTGCAAATGCTTTTTGTGAAAGAGGTGTTGTTTATGCCTTTTTACCCAGGCTGCACATTCTGTGAGCTCAGGATGGCAACTGACTCCACATGCTTGGGCTCTAAAAGAGGGACTCTGATTTTCTTGAGATGCTATTGCAGTAAAATGAGAAAGGGGAAAAACAACATTGAGATGCCACCAAATGCAAACTGTGAATGTTTCAAAAAGACTGATGTAGGTTTTCAGTTATTTTCATACAACAGAATATACAATATGTTTATCCTTGTTACTATGTAGTAATTAGAAGTGGTTTTTTTTAATTTTATGGAAAATAATTTATAAGCCTGATCCAAGGTCTATTGATGCGCGCAGTCCTGCTAACTTCTTTTAGCTTGCCTTGTGCCTTCAAGGATGAAACTCAAGAAGAGTAATTAGGAGAACCACTAAATTGTGGATATCACCCCTAAATACTGTGTAATAAACATCTAAACAATGAAAATGGATAATAATGTTCTAATATTTTTTTTTTGTTTGGTTTGGTTTGTTTTTTTTTTCTATTTCTCAAGTTAAGAATCTGCTGTGTATCCTTGTTGAAGTCTGGGAGGGTGTACAAGTCAGAAGGGAATTTGTCTGTTCTTCAGAAAAATAATTTTCTTTATTCTACATGTATCCCAAATGATTTTAAAGAACTGGCTAAAAAGCTGGCAAGACCTGATCAAAGTGAGATATTTCTAACCTTATTTCAGGTTATGTGACTTTATGAATCTCTAAGAATATAACCAATCTTCCGTTCTGGTTTTCTGCAGGTTGAGAAGCAGCAATTATAAAAACATGCATCGAAGGCACACAACCCTTCGGGAGAAGGGCCGGAGGCAGGCCATCCGGGGCCCAGCCTACATGTTCAATGAGAAAGGCACCAGCCTGACCGCAGAAGAGGAACGCTTTCTCGATTCTGCAGAATATGGCAACATTCCTGTTGTGCGAAAAATGCTGGAGGAATCCAAAACCTTGAACTTTAATTGCGTTGATTATATGGGACAAAATGCGCTACAGTTAGCTGTGGGGAATGAGCATCTGGAGGTGACAGAGCTCCTCCTCAAAAAGGAGAATCTTGCTCGAGTTGGAGATGCGCTTTTGTTAGCGATCAGTAAAGGATACGTGCGCATTGTAGAAGCAATATTGAACCATCCAGCCTTTGCACAAGGACAACGTCTCACACTCAGTCCTCTTGAGCAGGAACTGAGAGATGATGATTTTTATGCCTACGATGAAGATGGAACTCGTTTCTCCCATGACATTACCCCTATCATACTTGCTGCCCACTGCCAGGAGTATGAGATTGTTCACATCTTACTTCTAAAAGGTGCGCGGATTGAAAGGCCACATGACTATTTTTGCAAGTGCAACGAATGTATTGAGAAGCAGAGGAAAGATTCCTTTAGTCACTCTCGATCGAGAATGAATGCCTACAAAGGATTAGCCAGTGCTGCTTATTTGTCTCTTTCCAGTGAAGACCCTGTCCTTACTGCTCTAGAGCTAAGCAATGAATTGGCCAGACTAGCCAACATTGAAACTGAATTTAAGGTAATTTACCACCATGCCTTTTTCCTTGGGCTGAATATGTTCAAGGTTACTATATGTTTTACATATTTCATCGTCTTAGTTTGCCATTGGGAGGGGTTGGGGGAGGAAACTGAAGCTACAGAAACTGGCAGATGTGTCAACTATGCATAGATTCAAATCACTGTGCATTCTCCAGTTAATAAATATTTAGAACTGAATATTGCATATTATAGCAGAACCACCCTTACTCAGAGTTTTTCTGTTGCACAATGAGATTGCTTAGAATCTCTAGTTTGCACAAGGAATAAATATTAGATTTTTACCAAAATGGAGACTCATTTTTTGTAAGAAAGGTCGTTTTAATTGAGCAATCTATTTTAGAGGCCGAGCTCTAGAGGTTGGTTAATGGATTAAGAATCCAGTACATCTAGTTCTATTACAATGATAAAAGATATAAATTAAGCTATTTTGGTTAGCTGTAAAATAATTTAAATTCCTTTGCATCTTAATGGTTTAGTACTGCATCTGTATGTGATTAATTTAATGAAAAAGGAGGGGGGGAATGATCAAGAGATTGCTAAGAAGTTTATCATCATGCCAAACAACAGTGGAACTTGCAGAACTCTTAAAAGTTATTCAAGATTCCCATTATCATAATGAGTTTGTAAATGTCCAATGTCATTTGCATTATATTTCTAAGTCATTTATGTGACATAAATAACATTGTCTTAGTTTCTAAAATAAATTAGTCATGAAAAAATTCATTTTCAGTGGCTCAGTCATCAACATAAGACTGTTTTCTGACTTATGACTATTGTGCAGCTACAGTGACACAAGGGTAATAAAATCTGTTTTGTGAGTAAACAGGGGTAGGATGCCTGCCAGGAATCCATTATTTTTAATTTAGAAAGCTATTCAAGTGTTAAAGCATCCATTTCAGGATTTGTAGCTATACTCTCTCCAATTTAAAAGTGGCAAGAAAGCAAATTCTCACGCTGTTGCCTTTGAAACTGTAGTAAGTCTTTAACAGGAAAAAATACCCAAACCGCTGAGCTCTTTTGGCAATAAAGTTAGGGCAAAAGCTTGCAAACTCATTATACCTATGCAAATCAGAATTAAAAGGACGTAACAATTTAAAAGGGAGGTTTTACTTGCATGGCTTTCAGTCCTAGTGAAGCCACCTCACTCACCTCACCTCAGTTGAGTGACTGATGGAGTGAGATTACTCTGGTGCGAAAGCTCTGCAGGATCACACCCACCATTAACAACATTAATATCTCATTAATGTTCCAGCTTCTTTTCAGTAGAAAAATATATATTGTTTAGAGCATGTGACACCTCAGTATTGCATGCCTGTCAGTTCTGGTAAGTGTCTTGCTGCAGAAAACCAAACGCGTTCTTATCAGAATCCCTCCTTTTGTTCCTAGAGCTGCCAGCATGGTCTAGACTGGCACTGGCAGGTTCATGAATCCTCCAGGAGCAAACAAGCAATCAAATGTTAAATACTCTCATGGTGGTTACATCTCCCCAGTGTTGGCAAATGGATGCGAGTAAATCAATACGGGAAAATCATTAGAAATCCTTTGCCAAATTACTCTATTTCCAGGAAGGCTTTCCAATTCCATTGCCTTATTGGAAGGTTTTGTGCAACACACATCTACATAAGTTAGTGAGCTACCTCAGAAGCAGCAAACTTCAAAGTTGTCATATTCCTTTATGGCATAAATGCTTCCAGAAATTAGGAACGTCTCAAGATTATAAGGTATTCTCTCTGTAGAAAAGAATCTGGTGTATGTATTTATGCAAAAATATTTATTCTTATTAACATAATCAGTGTGCTGTGGAATAGGGTATTAATAAATCAGTAGCCTGTTTTTCACAGAACATGACATTTTGAGAATTTGTTTCTAGAGAAGAATATGATTGTTGCAAACATATTTAAGAAGCCCACAAAGGATGAAAATTTATGGAATCAGACAAGCTCCAGAAGATGCTTTTTTTTTGTGACTAAAAATAGTACTTTACTAGAATTTTTAATTTTTGTTGCTAAAGTTCTGTAATTAAATTGTTGCTCAACAGACTTATAAAATTATCACTTGGGATTATTTCAGAATACTTATTTATATGCAATTTTGGCAATACAGTTCTCTGGAGGTACAAAAAGTCCTTGAAACGGAAGGACTTGAGTAACATTTTAATAACGTAGGTGGACAAATAATTATTAAGGGTTAGATAACCTACCTCTGAAGAAACTCCTAGCATGAACTAATTAAAATATAAATGCAGTAACTCTCACCTGCTGCTTGCTGCTCTAAATCTCTTATGCAACAGCACCATTCAGCACATCAGATGGAGGAGCCAGTGTATACACTATGTTTTCAGAGAATGTGGACATTTTCAGGTGAGTTGCATCTTTGTACAGACGTGAAAAGGGAAACAAAACAGAAACTTGAACCACTTCAAAGGAGGAAAGTTGCATTAGCTGTGGTTGGCTACAGTTTGAGAGACACTCCTATGAAGATTACTGGGTGAAAATAATTTTATCTATTCTTTTTTACGATGGCAGAAGCTAAGTAAATTATATTCTCGCTAAATGGCTGATTCAGTCATACATTGTAATTGTTATGAAATGTCTTTGCATGATCATTGCACATCACAAAGTAGTATGGGAATGTCATGAACATGAAAATGGGAGCCTGAAGATATGCTGGATCATGCTGCTGGCCTTTAGCAGCTTTTCTCTTGACCAATCAATAGGTCTTTAATAGCAAGAGTAGATGTTCTGGCCATCAGCCTGGAGTGGATACACTGCCCTATAGAAATTCTTTCTTGATGTGTTGAGTTTGGCTCAAAAGAAAGGTCAAGACAGTCAGCTACTATGTGGCTTCCCACAGGCTGAAAAGAATAATAAGAATGGAGGTTTGGAGCTGGAAGGAAGACAGAAGGTGTCAAAGCTGACCAATGCTGATAGTTTTATGGAGCAGATACTCTATTAGGGTAAATCAGTGCTTTTTCACTGAAGCTTCAGATGACACCACAGAAGATGATCTGTCCTGCTATTTAGAACAAAGAAATAGTTTGGATCAATGTTTCTGTGCCATTATTTCAAATAAGTGTCTGCTTTCCCAGTGCTTATTGAAGAAAAGGATTTTTTTTAAAAAAAAAATAGAGTAAATATCCTGGCAATTAGCCTAGAAACAGAGTGTGTAGGAAATCCCTCAGAGGTGAATTCTTGAAATTTGAGAAGAGAAGTAAATGTCAGAATCGCTGTGCGTGTCTGTAGGTTTTTATGCAGTAATATCCTTCTAGAGTGGAGGCAGTGCAACTTGAAAAAGACAACCTTAATTCAGTGTTTTCCCATTTTTGTATATCCCACTTGAAAGCTCAAAATTAAGAGCCAATTCATGACTTTCTCATTCTTTCCAGTTTTCATTTTGTGTTTAAAAATAAAATAAAATAAAAAATTGACATCAACTGGAGCAAGGGAAATACATATCAGGGACCTGATTTAGTCCACTGGATGGGTCTTGGTCTGCATTGCCATTGGAAAGAGAGAGGAAGAGCAGGGAACCTTCCTCCCTTTGGGGACTGGAAGGATCCCAGCTCTGCTAGGCTGAAGTTATTTGTTTTCTCTCCCAAAACAGTTTCATATTTTAATCAGTGGACTAATGACTGTTTTCCACCCTTTGGGGAAATCTACAAATCACATTAAATTTGTCCTATATTTCTGGTTTAATTTTATTTTTGATTTTTAATTGAAATGAACCCTTCAGTTTCCCACCCAGTTGTGCCTACAGTCTGCAGAAGCATGCTCACTAATTAAACACCACCTTGGATTTTAGGCAAATTATAGCTTAGTACCTCCCAGTTTGTCTTTGTTTCATACTGTGTTAATATCTTTTACAGCTTCTAGGTAGAGCCAAGTGTTAAACACAGCTGACTTTAAAAGGAAATGTTACACATCTGAGGCTACCAGATCATGCTGCACTTTTACTCAAAGTGAAAAAAATCTATGTACATTCCCATTTCTTTTAAAATTGGCAGACCTTGGGCCTGAATCATAAAGCAAATAATCCTTCTCTCATCTACCAATGTATTCTGGGATGGGTTTTTTTTTGGCTCGTGTAAGAAAGCTTGATGTCACTTCCAGTGTGAATAGAAGAGCCAGGATTTGTCCGTATGAACGAGTCATCATCCATGAGCCAGGCTGATGAAAATTACTCATTTCTCTGGTCCAGAGAAATCGATCTTCCCTGTGTCACTTTGGTGTGAAACCATATGCGGATGCCTTCACAGTTACCAGCTGTCCACAGCCAGATGTCTAATATCTAAGACTGGAATATTAAAAACAGAATCATTTTCATATGCCCATCAAACTCCTTAGGAGACTACATTTCTAGCAAACAGTCTGTGGGAAATGCCCTTGCAGCTGTCTTTAACAGCAGTACTAGGCTCAATATTACTATCCCTGTCCTGGAAACAGTGAGGGAAAGACAGATCAAGAGCTGTGCTCACTTTCTTTTAACAAGCTGTGACTATGCACTCCTATTTCTGCTGAGACTCCCAGGTCTGTTTTACAGCTTTTCATGCTCTCAAATTAGACTACATGCTTGCGTATGTCAGGAAATGTCCTGGTGATGAAGACAATCAGCCAATTCATTCCGTTTTGCAATACAGACAAATTAAATTAGAGAATCACAAAGGAGGCTAAGGAAAGATCTCTCCAACTGTAAGTGGTAAAAAAGATCTCAGCTCCTCTTGATTAAAATGTTACTGAAGGAATGATCAAAACCAACACCTGGAAGACATATGGTTTGCGGTCTTTGTTTATTTATCCTACCAGTGTTGTCAGTTCTTTTACTACAGAATAACAGGTTTGGTTTCTAAATTATATGCCTCTTGCTGTCACTTTTAACCATTGTCCTTTCTCTAAAAAAATGTCAGGGACTAAAAGGAGACTCTAGCCGTGGGCCTGCTCTTGTGTGCAGGTGAGCATCATGACCAGGCTCAGCTGGCTGATGGACTGCAACCGGCTGCGATGCTGTTTGTGGGGAGTGATGGCTTGTGTGACAGCAAGTCAAGTGTGTAGATGCCTACAGAGATATGCCTGCTAGGAGCTGCTTGTTGTTTCACTGGGGCTGGAATAATGTAAAACAGCTGAGGCTCAAGTCTCTACATTCTCACAATGCTGAAAGAGTGGCAAAAGGGCCCTGGAGACTCAGGGGTTTCTGTCTGTTAAAGATGATCGGCATTCCTGCAGCACAGTTCTTGCAGCAGTAAGTCATCTCAGCCTTTTTTCTACCTAAATGTAACTTGCTAACTTCACAGGATGTATTCGGCCTGCACTTTTAAAAGAGAAATTACCTTGTACATCTTAGTATTTCTGCTTTTACCTCTGCAAATGAGAAATGGGGATCAGATCCCCCGCTTTGAGGATGGCGCTGTACTGCTGTTACAAAGTAATGACCACTGGTATAATCTGTTTCTGTCATGCTGAGAAGTTGCAGCTTTTTAGGGTTTGTGGTGCTGCAGCGTTCAAGAAGACCTCCTAACGTCTTCATTTCTCATCTGTAAATAATGGGCATTGGTGAGGATAAACACATCAGAAATTGTAAATTTTCCCCATATCAACTGCTAAACTTGGTGAAATTTCATTTAATGAAGGACACCTAACCACTCGAACACAAGAATAACAGTCTGGGTTTTTTTAATTTGTAAGAAAATAAGAAGGGGTGGTAATAAACGTAAAGATATAGTATGTAAAATGTAAGATATAAAAATTATGTGAAGGCCTAAGAAACCTTGGAAAGATGAGATGACTGCAGAAATTGAATTTTGTGGTCTTTACCAGAAAGTATTTTGGCATGAAAAATACATGCTCCACAGAGTTAAAAAACTCATTATTAGACTATTATTTCTGGAAATGAGTGAAAAAAAAATAGGAAAATGCAGGAAACATTGGGAAGCAAAATGATAGACAGGGGAAATATTTTGTGAGAATGGATGACAGCAGCAAACTTGAAAAGAAAAATACTGCGAAGACTGTACTTGGAAACTCTGCTTCCTTCCCAAACTGAACAAACTGAGATTTGTTTGCTCTCAGGTCTGAGTGGAGATAACCCCCGAAACTCGTCTCCCTTTAGAAAAAGAGATTATTTTGGGAACTTCCCTAATTAGCTACATGAACACTCTTGTAAATCAATCACTTAATTTTTCCATTCTGACCCATTCTTCCTTGAGTGATCCTTTTATCCCTTCATAAATCTATCACCTCAACAGCCAGATGCTCTCTGGCAGACATCTCGCTTCTGATATGTTTAGTAACATCTTTTATGAGTCATATTTATTATTTCAGCAAGGTGCTCTTTGAGGCTTTAGTGGTTTTATCTGGCCTTGCTTTAGGTTTCCATTTATTTTTCCAGAATTTCTGTTCTTCTCTATTTCTTCCAGGCAGGATGTGTGATTTGTAAATAGATGTCTTTTCACTTGTGCAACCACTGTTTGTATTTTCTCCTGCATGAGTATCATAAATCTTACCTAATTCCTCTTTTGAAAATTAAACATCACCATTATAAATTCCAAAGTGATTGTCTCTTGCACCAGGTCCTGGATACAGTAGTGAAACAACTGCTATTTTTTCCTCCTGTGTGTTGTGTGACAACCAAAAAGCAGCTGCTTGGGAGTGAAAAAACACCTCTTCTCATTCCATCCCTTTCCTCTGCTACCTCTTCTGATTCTCATTGCTAAATTTCTAAGTGAGAGCCCAGGCCACTGGATTATTCAGCTTTACCCTAAATTAATGCCTGATGACACTGGGCTTTGATGTGGCTGGGCCAGAACATTCCTTTCAGACGCTTTTTGTGTTGCAATTTATGTTCTAATTAGCTTGTTCTCTGCTTCTCCTGTTGGCTCTATGCTACTTCAGTACCTTTGGCTTCTCTAAGGGAGATCCTTGCTGCCTTTGAAATCATCTTGGTACTCAAAGTCAAGAGGATGACTTCCTTCTTGAATTTTTTTTTTTATCTGAATATGCATGATACCTGAGAAAGAACAAAAACTTTTAAATTGTTAAATACATTAAATTAAATACATTTACACTGCTAGTGAGCAGTCAAGAGCTGTGCACTTCTGTGGAAATAATGAAAACTCCTGTTTCTAAAGATAGTCTAGTAATCTATAATCTTTTTTCAAGTCTTTTGGATATGAACTTTTCCAGGTCAGTCTTTACTGAAAATGTTATTTTTTTTTCTTATGCCAGGCGTGTGCCTTAGTGTTCTTTAACCTTAAAAAAAGATAAATGTTTATTCTCTTTTTTTTCCCCTCTCACCTAATGATTCTTTTTGCAATTTTCACTCATGCAAAGCAAATGCATAAGCAGGTACAACCAATTAGCCAAGTCATAATACAGGAAAGAATCAAGTCCCAATAAACCAGGAAAATAAATTTCCTATTATTAAAATTTTAACATCTTGTTGGAACAGATCTGGTATTAAAACAAGAGAGGAAATTAAAAATTATTATGGAACAGTCTGGGAGAAGGAGAAAGTGTTTAATCCTTGTAGGAAAATTTGTATTTGGCTCACTGAGTGGGACTTTGTACATGAAGAACTCATTCCCCATGCTGTTCTTTTTCAGAGACAAATCCACTAATAATAAATGCTACATTGGGTTTGTCTCGAGAGCTAAATTAATTAATTGCAGACATGTTTTGCATGGATGTGTAGCAGAGACTGTGAAAATGGATGTAAAGAGCCCTCCTGACCTTAACAACACCACAAATTTGTGACTCTTCTATTGTTCTTTTTAAATATTTATAAATTAAGAAATATCCTCTGTATTTTGAGAGCTCTTATTGGAAGTGCTCTTTCTATGTCTGTTCTGTGATTAAATAATTTTCTGTTTGGCACATTGCCCAAGCAAAATGCTTTTGAAATGTTGCATGAGAAGAATATTCTCTGAAGCTTTTCAGAGTGCTTTAGAACCGAAGCCGAAGCTGTGATGCCTGGAGCTATTTTAAAAAAAAAAAAAGATATGTGTATCTGTGAATGTGAAGGTATGTTAACATCTGTCTATGTCTATTCACAGTAAAACAGTGTAGTAGATGCTGTGATTCATAGTGAAAGGGTATAACTCGGCCATCTACAGCCCATACTTGCACCTGGAAAAAATAAGACCGTTATTCATGAACGTTGTAACTCCAGCGACAGCACTACTCACTGAGCAGTTGCCTAAAATTGGATCCTGGCCACTGCCTACAAGGCCATTTAATCTACTTTATGGATGATTGAGTGATATTGTTGTTTAAATCTCCCAGCTAACTTTGGTCAGAAAAGAAAAATAAAACCTCTGTAAACATTGACAAAATGCTTTCTGCAGGGAAACGTCCTCTTTACTTTTCCAGAGGAACAAGCCCATGTCTCTCTTTGGAAAGAGCAGAGGGAGAAAAAATTATTTTGACACAGCAAATCAGAGACAATGCATCGGTGTAGGGAAAAGTAGTGTTTTAATTAATGCCTAAAGGGTTTTGTTCCCTTAAAAAAAACTTCTGGCGTTTGGATATAGCAAAGCAAAAGCAACCATGGAAATATTTGAATCTTCCCAGAGAGTACAAGTGGGACGCTTTTGCTTTGCTTGATGCTACTGCAAGTGAGAGTTTTGGCAATGCCAGTTTGCACACCATCAGTGCAATGTTTATTACCCTTTACAGCTCCTTGGGAAGTTGTTTCTAGCCCTGGTCGGTTAAGGATGAACGACATCGCAACTGCGGCTCTTACAGCTTAGTGTTTCCAGTTTGATTGCATGTAACAGCCCTAATAATAGAGCAGGATTCGAGTTTTTGGTGAGCAACAGCCACGATCGTAAAAATATAAAATAACATGGATACCCTTTGTAATCATTAATGGGAGAAAACAGGTACATTTATGACCTGGGTGGGAAGGGGAGAACAGTGGAAATGGTTCACGTAACAAAGCAGCACAGCAGCTGCCTCGCCACTGTCATCATTTCAGAATCGTTTTCATGTAGATAGGTTTTAAGTTGAACAACGTGACATTTTAGCCAGGTAGTGCAAAGTGCAAAATCTGAAACTAGTTGGAATAGAGCATATTTCAGTTGCTTTCGGGTCATTCTGCTCCTGGGATTTCAATGTTTCCTTACAAATAAGCAGCCTGCCCTCCATCAGAAATGTGTTTCTGCCAAGGTGAAATATCACTATTAATGGGCATGTTTTTAGGGGACGTGAAGGGTAGGAATTGGTAAGGGTGGTGAATAGAGTGAGCTCCCTTAAACATAAATAACCCTGGGAGGAATCTGTAGCAAAAGAGAGGAAAATTCAGCAACGTTAATGCACTTGTTCCTCCCCTACCAAAACCATCTGATACTAAATTTCTGAATCTGAAGCTTCAGCACTCCAGTAACTGGCTTGCACTGGGGCTGTCAGTATGCTTTCTCTCTGTATATATAAGCTGGTGAGTTTTATTTTTCTTACTCTTGTTGTCAGCTGTGAAGATTATATTAAGTCCAGATTTTCCATCTAGTTCTTAAAACCTGGGTACGATGGAGGAATTTAGAAATTATTTATTGTTATGTAAGGTGACTTTTGTAATTCATTCCAAACTCCCGGGGCTTAGTGGCAACTAATTTTATTGAGCTGTGATTTTCAGGAAATGCGTTTGTGTGTGTGACATCTTACACAGAGTAAATTGGAGCACATTGAATAGATTGAGAAGGAAGGGGTTTAGAGTTGAGAGATCTCCTTTTCATTCTTCTTGAACCTGAATTTTTGATAGTGAATACAAAGGGAGAGTCGCTTACCTCTGATACAGATCATCTCTTGTAGTCAGTGAAGGATAATATAGCTTGTAACATGTTAATAAGGAATATAAAATGTTTTGACTAAGAGGAAGAAAAAAAACAACTGACATTTTGAGGTAATTTGTTGTTGTGTGTGGAAGGGATATGTATGAGGGTGGGTTTAAATATGGGGTTATATGAAGTTAAAGTTATCGTGATACAAAAGCCAGTGAAACAAGGTTAAACTAAATTAATATGGTGCCTGTGTGCATTGTAGAGTCATATACACCACATGCAGCTGGGTAAAGGTCAGCAGATATCTGGTGTGAAGATATAAGTGGCATTTAGCTGGCTTTTGGAAGGCCTTTCAGCAGCAGTGATGCTGCGGTACCTGTTTCTTGCTCCGTTTCTGCTTCTCAGGGACAAGGTGTTAAGAAAATTGTTTGGCTTTAGAGATGACTGATTTTCAGAATGAAGATTATTTGCTTACATTGTGTTAGTCTTTTCTGTGCAAGCACTACTCCTCTATGCATGCTTTTTGTGTACAGATGCTCAGAAGGACGAACATAACAGCTAAAACGACTGTGACAAACCCAGCCGACAGGCAACAAACGGTTAAAAACACTTTCAAAATGTGATTAAACATAAAAACTTCAGCTCACCACAATGTTATTAATTTCAGATTTTGTATTTTATGACAGTTTTAACACGGGAGAAAAAAAAACAATAGCTGGCAAAATCATGGCTCATTTGACTGCCATATCAACTTGGGATTTCTTGAAATCCTGTTTTCATCCTCACCCTTTGAAAGAAATCTGTAAAGTGAAGCTGGTGGACTAACTGGTGGGTCTGATCTGAGGCTGACCATTCCTCATAGGTTCCTCTCTTTTTACAAATGAGAAACAAGAGGTGACATCGTGGATTAAGAGAGCCACCACAGCAAAGGAATCGATCAGCAGTTGCATTCGTAGGTAGGATTTATGCTCTACCACAACCTTTCCCAACAAATCTGGGTTATCCCACAGAAATTTACCTTTGTCTCCCCAGTCTCTAAGCAGTGAAGGGATAACAAACGCCTCTGTGCCATCCCTCTCTGCTCTGCCAGCTGCCCAGCCCAGGTGCCATGGGACTTTCTGTTCCTGCGGGCAGATGGAGGCTGCTGCGACAGAGCTGAACCGCCCGGGACTGTGCTCAGCCACGGCCCTTGCTGCTGCTCGGGAGAAGAGCAGCTCGCATTCCTCTGCCAGGTTTGCTGCCAGCTGCTCATAGCGCTGTGATAAATAGGGGGAATGATTTGGCCAGTTGCCCGTGTTTAGTTAACAGTGACAGAGTGTTTTCCTTTCTTACCCACTGAGCGTGCAAGACAAAATGAGTCCTGGTATTCAGACTGGTGTGCCTCCTGGATGGCGATGCAGAGAGGGCTCCTGCCACCTGCAGCTGGCTGTTTTGAATGGAAAGATGTGTTGGCCCCATCCATCCTAGTCACTGGGTCTTCTGCAAGGACTACAGGGCTTGTATGACTTTGAGTTTGCCCTTACTAGCACACTCATTGTTCAACTTAGTTTTCTCAGAGCACTTACTGGTATAAAACTATAGTAATATAAGTCAAACACAGCAGTACAATTACCCTTCCTCCTCACCTTGGTGCTAAGAAAGAGCATATTTGGAAGATCCAAAGAAAAAAAAGACATTTTTCAGAAAGACAAAATCGAATTGTTGGTGAGGAAAACAGATGGAAAACGATGCCATCACTATTGCAATATCAGCCCAATACAATATTGGTAAGCTTTGTGTTTAATTACTAACACCAAAGGACCAAGCATTCAGCTAATACCAGCATTGGTTTTTAGGGAATAGTTAGGAACCGGGCAGTTTATTATGAGCAAGATGATGGGTTTCCAAAGACTGCTGTTCATTATTCACATTGGGCAAGGATATCTACTGGAACTACAAATGAGCATAATTAGGACTATTGCTCTGAACAGAATAATAATACTAGATCAGCAGACGGAAGAATGGAGTCAGGTACGTTCATCCAAGGCACTGTAGGGAATTAATATCATATTAATGAATGTAAATGAAGTAACATATTCTCAGGATCTCAAATCCAACATTAAAGATAATGCAGATGGGAAGTGATTTAGTTTATCCCTCATTGTGTTGTTAATTGTTGTTATTGTAGATAATTATAATGAACCCATCCTCACTGCCTCTAGGCAGACTATCCATTGGATTGTGGATAAACAGGAATGGTATACAAACAATTTTACATTGCCATGAAATGGGCCTAGGTACTTTAGTGTCTATGCTTTTTTGGCATTTCCATATAATGCAGTTCCCTGAATTATAATTTGTTGCATGGAACTTTACTCCAGTGCCTGTGGAAATTGCGCATTGCCAAGTGTGTCATTTCATTCTCCCTATCCAAGCCCCAGGATCTGGACTCATTTCAGAACAGAAAAAAAGTGATTATACAATTTTAATGTTCATATTTCTGCTTAAAAGAGTGCTTCAGCATCATTTCTAAGTCTGCCTTTCTTAGAGAGAGGATGGTGTCCTTATGGTCAAGAATACACAGTGCCAGGACTCTACAGCCAGGATCTCATTTTTCCAAAGTGCTCGGTTGCTATTTGGGTGCTGTGAGGACCAGAACTTTATCCACTCTGATGCTTGTGACTGGTTTTCCAAGAAGCTGCTCTTGCTGGACACTGGGGACTGTGATGGTTAGCTGGCTGAGATCTGGAAGAGATGGTTATTTTAGTTATTGACACAGTTGCATCACGGCTCTCAGTTAAGCCAGCATTCATTTACAGGCTGGGTTTAGGAAGAGTTTTTCTCCTGATACGCAAGTGAAGTTTGTAGCCAAAATTCCCATGAGAGATGGGACTCATAGTGCCTTTGAACACATAAACGTGTTCCTTAAGCAAGCTGAATGTGCCAAATTTAGCGCAGCTTAGGGGATAAATGTCGTTGTGTTAGGCAAATAATTACTTTAAATTTAAATCCATTATTTTCTCTCTGTTTTTCCCATCTGGTTTTCAGGAAACGTAGGGGCTTCAAGCAGCTGAGCTGAAGAGAGCTTGAAGGAGAGTGGCTAATGCATTTAGCACAAGGAAGCTATCTGTTCAGTTTCACACCGTATAGGAAACGTGCATCGTCCTTAGTGGAGCTTGTAACAGACAGATCAGGAATGTAATAAAAATGCAAAAATGCCAGAGAGAAAAAGGATGGGTGGCATGTGAAATGAGGAGCGTGGCCCAGAAGTAACTCTCATGCTTTGACACATCTGGCACATCAGAGCTGCAGATTTGCTGCCCGTTTTCTTGTGTGTAAGTGCTCTGTTGGAAACAGAATAGTTGGCAAACAAAAGAAGTTAACCCCAACGTGGCATTGGGCTCCTCCCCTTCTGAAATATATCTGGGGGCATAAAAGAAATTATTTCTGCATGATGATAACAGTTAGGGTGAGATAAAGGGTCTTCTGATGCAATATCTGATTTAAAAATAAGAAAAGTCATTTCTCAGTGTCACGTTCCCACACAAGGAACAATCAAATATTTGAAAATAATGAAAAGGGGTTTGGTGTCTTGCACAGCATCATCCTGAGCTTGCTTTTGCTGATGACATTAACAGATCCTAAACTCTTCTTCACCAAGAGAATTAGCAGAGTATTATTTTGAAATGTGTAGTTTGTACTTAATAAAGAGAAGCAGTTGGCAGGACACAGGGAAGCAGACCCTCTCCTTCAATGAATGTGTGTATTCCCCGCATTTTCTGTGCCAAAGCATTCAGTTAATGCCTCTGTATAGCCTGTCCTATTTATGTGACATTCAGGGACTGGATAGTTTATCTTCTGTAAACAGGTGTTTCAGCATAAACATTCAAATGAGCTGGGAAAGTCTGCAAGAAGGTAAAAACCTACCTTCTAAGTAGTTGAGGAATCAAAATCTTGTGGCTTATTTTTGACATGGATTTAAAACCAGCTGAGACGATATGAAAGAGAAGTACACCAAGCATCAAATCCCATCTTATGCTGAAAAGCTGATACACCAACCTTGAGATTTTAAATACTCTAATTTTAAAGAAGTATTGTCAACCAACCTAATTTCTGTTCTAAGTATATTTACATACCTTCAGTGACTTAGAATAGGGTGTGTGTTCTGTGCTGAATAGCGCTGATGTTTCTGCACACACGGGTGCTACGGAGATGCCCTGTAATGGTGCTCATCAGGAAGAAGGTGACATTGTGGGAAAGGAGTGGAGAAGATGGAAGTGTTCTTTAGGCAACTTCTTAGGCACATATCGACAAAAAGATTTTGTTCAGGATGAGGATTTAAATAAGTCAAGTAATCCGCTAATTTTAGTGTAGAGAGAGTTCACATGTACAGGAAACTTACTTGAAGTTTCAAATAGAAAAAATTAAATATAAGTAATAAAGATGAGAGTGGACTGTTTCTGAAATTTCTTATGTTAAGGAAACTAAAACTTTGGCTAATGAGTCAGGAATAGTGTTCAGTCTCAGTCGTTATCTTTCTCTTAAGACTATGTGAATAGGTTCATGGCTTTACTTCCCCTAATAATCCATCTATTAATTTTAGATTTAAAAAAAAAAAGAAAACAAAAATTTGTTTGAAAGAATTTGAGGTTTGGTTGTTGTTTTGTCTTGTCTTGTTGTTTTTTGTTTTAAATGTTTCAAGGGGATATCAAGGTGAAATATTTTGTATTTTCCAATGCTTTTATAGATGGAAAGGGGCTGCAAAATTTGTCCATTGGTTTTGATTGCACAGAAGCTGTGTTTGTTACAAAAATGAACTATTTCCCAGAAGCGGTTATCGGTGGAGTTGGTAGATACACAGCTGCTAGAATGTGAAAGAGTAGAAACAAAACAAGGAGATGGAAGCCTACTCCTTCTACTGCTTTTGAGAGCAGGAATGATATTGTTGAAGGTTACACACATGCCTGAACCTGTGAAGGATGCTGTAAAAGTACAGTAGCAAATTTTAAGAAGTTTGCTAGCTCCATCACATAAATCATTAATACCATCTTTAATGATTTGATATATCCATCAGAAAATAGGTATAAGGTGAAATCCAAAGCCTGTGGTTTGATTGATTTTTTTATTACTTTTATTTTTTACTGCTTTCTCCCGTTGTTCAAGGGATATGCTGTATCAGAGATCAGCTTCTCTGGTGCATCTGAAGAGATGAATTACAACTAGAAAGTCTAACCTATTGAGGAGAAGAGAGAGACACAAAAAAAAAATTCTTATGGGAAATCAGTCAATGCAACTGCCACTGAAATCCTTGTAATGACGCAAGAAATGCTATTTTCATGGCTCATTGGAAGCCATACAATTTTTTGGTTCTCAGTCAAAGCATACTGTTGTTTTCTGGACTTCTGTGACCAAAAAAGACCATCAACAGCACTGTCTGCTTTTCCCTTGGGCTCTTTCATTGGACATGTCTCTTGCTGTCTCCTGACACTGCTCATCGCATTTAAAACCACCCTTTGTCTGGAGGGGCTGCCCCTCTGCTCCACCATGCTGGAGCCTGACACTCTTCAGAGAGCAAACAGTTGCCATGTTTATCTTGGCTCCATTTAGAAAGGTCCAAATTGCTTGGAAAGCAATAAAGACACACTTTTTGACTGTATCTGAACAGATTGCTTATTATGCTCGATGGGGGTGAAGAAGTCAAGGTCTGGATCATTGGAAAAAATGGAGCGGTGGCATCTTTTGCTACCTCCAGACATACTTAGCAGCATTCACCTGAGCAGGGAAATGTTTTAAATGAACACTTGGCTGTATTTTCAGACATGCCCACTGAATACGACACAGTACACCCAAAGCTCAAAAAAAATCACTGACTTGCTGCCACTTAAGAAGTAAGAGAACATAAACCAACGGGATGTTGTGATTTCTGGAAAATTAACTGTACAGCCTTGGCATAGTCTATGCATGTAGGCATTTAGTCTGGAAAGAATAGAAATGCACTCAGCTGTATTCAAATGTGCCAGCAGCTACGTGCACCGTTGGCAGAGCTCCTTTGAAGGGATGCTCAGCGCACTTCAGACAATAATGCGGTTACTTGAGCAGGATGAGTGCAGGCCCTTTTCCTAGTCTCTCTTCTCACCACCTTCTCTCCCACAGACCTTATGGGATTTTTTTTTTGCATTCTTAGACATAAAGCCAGTCAGAGACAGTGTAAATACCTAGAGGGAAATTTGTCCAACAACTTCTAAACTGGCTTGTGCACATTTTATGTGATAGTTTTTGGTATTTTGATATTTGAATATTTTGATATTTTGATATCTGAATATTGGACATGATGGTGTATTTAAAAATTTCATTTCAAATCTAGAAGGTAATATTACTGGCTTTCTCCTTTCCTCTTTCTCCTAACTTGCATTTTCTTTCTACAACCACTTCTATTTGGGGGAGTTTTCTTTTCATTTTTATAGAATTATTCTTCTGTTTTATTTATTTTCTGCTGCTTCTCCTCAAAATTATAATCTAAGCAATGAAGCAATTTCTCTCCATTAGATATGTATATATGAGATGTAGATTAAATACAAAGAGCCAAGAGCTTCATGGAAACATGAAGCGAGGCTCTGTGCAGCGTACCTACAGCTTTCATTTGCACAGCAAATTTAATGCTAGCCAGGAACACCAGATTTACTGCCAAGCACAGAGCTCCTGTGTTGCTCACAGACAGGAGGTGGGATTCAGCAGATTTGTGCTGTGCAGTCGATCTGTGAAGGCATTGAGAGCACTCAGAGGCTTTCTGATGCTACGATAGCCCCGGTTGCAGATGCTGGATGTTCATGCCCGTTGGTTCTAGAAACCTTAGATTTGTGTGGAAGCCCTTAAATTTCAGCGGAGCAGATTTATAAGACAGACAATATACCATGGACATAACCCTTGAGAAATAGTGACTTTAATATATAACCATCATCATCTGTCTGCCCCCCTTTTCCTCCTTTTATTTGACAAAAAAAAGAAAAAAAAAAGTGTATTGATAAGTAGCATTAGGCTATTTTTTTTTCCTTGTAGAAAATTTTTTTTCTGTAGATTAAATCATTTTGAGGTAGATATGAGGTTATGTATTCAAAGGGAAACTCCTCTGTGATACTAGTTTTTCTGACCACAACTCTGCCCCTGAAACTTTAACATAGGCTAACAGACCAGTGATTTGTATATAGGATTGCAGTAAAAATGGTGACTCTTGGAATTATCTCTGTTTAGAATGAGTGATGAGTTGTGATTCCTGCCCTGCTCTTTATGGATGTTATTTGGAAGCAATTATTAGAGTGAATTTAGTTATACGTCCTCAATAGTGACATAGGGCATGATTTTCATGAGTAGTACAGTCACACAGGTTGTTCTGTATTTGTGCCATGCTGTGGGTCTGTGACCCCGTTTCCAGTAACAAATGTGAAGTGAATAATCTACAGTGATTACAACCAAAAAACCTGCATGTTGTTTGACGAATTTATCCCACTTTGTAATTACCAAAACTCAAAAGAAGATTGTTTCAGTGCTTCACCAAAACATACCATTGCAAGCATTTCATCAGCTTCAGCAGGACATAAACATAAACCCAAGTGTGTTCCTGAACCTGGGACTTGGAAAGCAGAAGGTTCAGAAGTTATTTTGAGCTGGAGGGTGTTTGTAATAGCATATAAAATGGTTTGATCCTCTTATTTTTCTGAATGATTGGTGGTTCAGTTGCTTGTGGAAGTTCATCTGCACTGAGGGGTTGAGGAAATCTCAGAGTTGCTCACTATATATTGCAGCCTCAAGGCCAGACTTCTCCATGTGCCAGCCAAGGTGCACCTGCAATGCTGGCATTCCAGAGGTAGGCTCCCATGGATGAAGAAGTTCCATTTCAGTCCTTGACTGTGATTGATTTTGAAACTATTTTTCTGGTGGGTTTTTTTTTTTCATTAGCTAGCCAAGACCAGCTAGCTTGCTGGTCTTGCTTCTCATTTTGTTTAACTTCTTACTCAGGCTGTATCCCTATGACATGAAACAGCCCTTTTCTGAAGAAATCTGGGTGTTTTTGAACAGATGTGGAGACATGACAGAGTTCATTTAGAACATAATCAACGGATAATAATAGGGTACTCAGAGATATTGCAGTGAATGACAAGTATCATCAGCCTTTTTAGAAGAGCAAAATTAGACATTTTTAACTCCGCATGCACAACAGCGTTAGAAGAAGCAGGAAATGACTGATTTCAAATCCTTTTATTATGTTCTAGTTTTTAAAAAATGATATTGTAATATTCTCAAGCATTACCCTGATCTCTCTGCTCACTGTCTCGGTAGCAAATAAAATAATGTTCCATGTGCTATTTGAAGCAGACTGGCTCTCTTGTGCACATAGTTGTATCCTTCATCTTCCTCCCTGAGGCTTGAGAGTGCTCACCTTGTCAGGATGAGGCCCCAGAACCCCTCATGTATGATTTGTGGTTTTCATTACCGTAAAGATCCATCTGTTTTATGAAACTCATATTCCTCAAACTTCTACAACGTTGTAGCTAATTAGAGTACCCAGGAGGGCTTGGGTTGCTGTCATTGCCTGTCTTCGCAATGATGACAAGAGGACTGAGCTGGATTTTGTGTTTCCACCCCTAAGTTTCTTGTTGCAGTAGGAGGGAAAACCCTGACTTGCAGCTCACTGCCTGGTTCCCCCCAGAAATGTATTTAGATTTGGAGGACCGAGCAATGCCTGGTCTGTAGCATGAACCCAACCGGTGGAGGCAGTGGTGGAGTGGGGATTGGCTCTTTGCATGCTGAGACTCGGTGGCAGTCTGCTCCTCTGTCTTTTGACAGTCACTGAGAGCCTTTAGGGCTCCGATCTTCAATAACCTTGGTGTAACAAAAAATGATTGGAAATGTGTTCTGATTCTCCTTTACCTCTACCTCCTGACCCTGCCACCCTTGGCTAACCCTTGTGTTATTCAAAAGCGAGACCCACCACTGTGACAGATCTCCTTTGTGTAGGGTATGCAGGATCTCATATGCTTCCAAATGTGTGAATTGCAGGCAACTTATACAGCATTGGCACAGACACCAGTATAGCTTGCGTGTTGCTTGCAAATCTTCTTGGATTCCTTGAGTTTTTACTGTGTGTGTCATGACTTGCAAGTCAGTATTTTATATGCAGGGAGGTCATTTCTGCTTGCGTCACCAGGGACAGGAAAAGCTTGGCTGTCAGTCTCCTGCTAGTCTCAATTTTTTTTAAAAGGTACCTTCAATAACCTGTGCTTGCAAAGGGAAACACACTGGCATTAGGCGAGGCACTGAGTGGCTGTGTTCTCACTGTCAGAATGAACAGGATTTTCTGTGCTGACTGTGAGCGTTAAGGAAGCCAAAACACAGATGACAGATGCTTTGGTGAAAGGGATCGTCAGAAGACACCTCAGATTCAGTGATCATTGAGGTTTGTCTTGACACAAGGAACAGTGTCTCCTCAGAGCAGTAAACTGCTGTCCTACCTGGCTGCAGATTGGCTGGAAAGATATTTTATTTTATTTTATTTTATTTTATTTTATTTTATTTTATTTTATTTTATTTTATTTTATTTTATTTTATTTTATTTTATTTTATTTTTGCAGCCTGTGTCTTCAGTAGGTTGCCTTGCTGCTTGTGTCTACTTAAAAACTGGAGTAAAAAATTTTGAACAGGAAAATAATGCATAGATTCTGCAACTGCACAGAAGGAGGGAAAAACATTAAGCTTGGAGATGTGGGTAAAGTTGGGTCTTGATGGTGTTTGCCAGCTGGGAGCCTGCCATTTATAGTTGCTTTAGAAGAACTTTTTTGATTGCTAACTAAACCGCTTTCCTTAAAGAAATAATAATAATTATAATACTAATACATACTAGATGTTCAGATGATGTGAAAACAGTGATGGGATTTACCCGAAATGTGCTGGCTAAGAGATAAGCTTGTAAACTTTGTATGCAGTACATACCGAGTGATATTAAAGCTCAGCAGAGTTCCTACCTTTGGTGTTTTTAGACCTGTTGGGCCAATCCCATGCTTCCATCACCTGTGGCAGGTGGGCATTTCTTTCTCAGACTATGCCTATTTTCATGTCTATTTCTATTTGTTCTCCTTCACAACTCCTGCAGCTATTTCAAGGCTCGTATTTGGGTTTGGGCATCTAGGGAACAGAAAAGATTTCTATTTATTGAAATTCATCTTGGTATGGTGAATATTAAAGCACGGAATTGATTGTAGAGGAGCACTTTGAATCCATAAAATACAAACTGTCTTTCATTTACATTTCAGACCTTACTTCACCCCATATTTGATAACATTCACTCTACAAGCCCTATCTTCACAAAATACTTCGGTAGTAGATTTAGATGCAAATGTACAATCATTTTCTGCTTGAACCTCGAGGACAGCTTGAATCTTAGTGCACTGAATAGGTATGTTTATAGAAACCTCGGTGCCTCTGTTTCTGCAATGTGGCACGCACCTGCTCTACCAGAGATAAACACCTGCTTGTTATTATATTATGTCTCCTTTTAATGAAGATTCGAAGTTCTTGCTATCTCCATAATAGATAATAGTGATAGATAAGAGGATGTAAACATACAAGCTCAGCTTGTAGAAGATCTCATCACTAAATGCAGACTATTCCCCAGCTCTTTTCCTCAGCTCATTCTCCTAAACTCCTATCAGAAATGACATCTTCTTGCTTCTGTGAGAATGCTATAATCCCAGCCCAGAAAGGCTTTCTAATTCCCTGAGGCTGTTGAATTTTTCTTTGATGAGTGAAAAAGCCCTTTGTAGCCTTCAGTATACAGAAGAGCATAGTAAGATAAGCTGGGACACAGACACATTAGAAGCAACCTCAGACACATGATAAAGTCATTAAACCAACTCATTTAAAAAATATTCATTATCAAGAGGCATCTCTGCTCTGAAGGGGCGAAACTGTCCAAAGAAATGTAGTCACCTCTAGTAACACAATATTTTAGACAGTGCTGCTCTGCCTAATTAATTAATGATTGTTTGCACAGTGCTTTGAGATCTTTGCCTAACATGGAAGGCTAATATGTTGCTACGTGTAAATGTTAGAAAAAAATAATTTAGAAAACACAGCAGTACAAAGCCAGGTTACTCTTATCATTTAATCAAAGCCAGGTTCAACTATCTTTTTTTCTTTTTTTTTTTTTTTTTGGTTTCTGGCTTTATTTGATAAACTGCTGAATT